>JAPDPM010000007.1:41637500-42145000 GCA_032173925.1 Heritiera fomes | reverse complement strand
TAATGAATTGACATTTAAGAGAAAAATGAATTTAAAAGTAAATGAACCAATGATAAGATGGACCCTATGATTTTTGATTAATCAGAATCAATTTAATATAGTAATAGTTTGTTCAATCAAAATAATTTACATAACAAAAACCTTATAAAAAAGATAAGTAATTAATTTAAATATAATATATATCAAGTGTTATTCACTTTATATCAACTAATAATACGGAGGGTATTATAGTAAAATAAGTAATTAAGTAATCTTGCTTTCCTTTAACCAAACACAGAAATCTTATATTCCCACCAATACAATTAAACACAATAATCTAATATTCTCAGGAATCCGTCACGTAAAATGATTTTAGAGTTAAATGATTTCTGAAGGTAATCTTATATTTCGCAAACCAAACGGCCCTTTAGTATAGTCAATCGTCAGTATATGGAAAATTTCTTGTATTGTAATTAAATTTAAAATATATCAATGCTATAATTTAATATTATTAAAGTAATGCATACTTTAACATTAAATAATCATATTTAATATAATTTATTTTTTAATCATTCACATTATTTTTTATTATATACGATTATTAATTTCCTATTATTATCTAATAAAATTTAATATTTAATGTTATTTTTTACTATTAATTGAATTATTATTTAAATATAATATTGGTTCAATTATATTAATCATAATATGATTAAATGATGATATTTAATATTACTATTAAATAAAATTATATAATATTATATAGATAATATTATATAACATAAATTTATTTGATAAATTCAATATTAATTTTATTTCATTTATAAGAATAGATAATATATATAGATATTTTTTTTGCTTACCAAAAAATAATTAAACAAAGAAATTAATTAAATGATTGAACAGAAAATAACGTGTAATAGTACAACTACAATGAAACCAATCAAGCACGCAACACAAACAACTACAATTTACAACGTATGCGAATGGGCCTATGGCCTGCTGTAAGCTACAACTTAAATAAAATGGGTCTAGAATTGGATTAGAAAGTAGATGAAATTTGGTGGACGGTGAGTTTTGACATTGCATTGTCGGGTGGCTGAGTGGCCTGGCAACTTCATGAATCATAATTGAAAAACAAAAAAAACCTCCTCTTGGGCCTCTGGTAAACGGGAATAGGAACTAGGAAGATAGATTGGTGCTTCGGAGATTGAAGCAGGAACAAAAAAGTGGAGTGGATGGATTGAGCAAAGCAATTGGAATAGGGAATGGCTTACAGAAGGAGGCAGCAGCCGCAGCAGCAGGGAATATTGGCATCAGCAGCAGATGATTCGGTAGATGTAGAAGTGGATGCAGCCAAAGCCATAAGGGCATCTTCCGCCCACAAAGATTCTTCTCTCTCCTCCGCTTACGGCTATGGTTCCCTTCAGTCCTCTTCTGATTCTTCTCTCTCCACCTCCGACCCTACACCCACCCCCAAGGTTTTTCTCTTCTTTCTGTTTGAACTACGTTGTATTTCTATGCTTGTTACAATCTTTCTCCTAATGATTCTTAACCCAAACCTTTTTTAACGGGTTTAATTGTCTGTGACTCCAGGACTTCCACTACCATCAATACGCCTCTATGAAAAGTTTAAATGAATCCAAGCAAGGATTTTGGGGCTCTCTCGCTAGAAAAGCTAAAGCATTTTTGGATGATGATAATGTCCAACTCCCATTTGAGTCAGATGAACGAGCTAAATCAAACCTGCCTCAAAGGCCAACGCCAGAAAAGGTCAGAATCGAACATTACGCTCTTGACCGTCATGCTGTTGGTCGCCACTTTACAATAAGAAGCAGCGGCTTCATGACGCACTTTATTTCCTCTTGCATTCCAAATTCTTGTGGCTGTTTTATCTTGGATATTTTTTTATTCTGATTATTGAGTCATATAATCACTTGTTCGAAACTAAATATTTGTATTCACTCTCTTCTATTTGCTGTACTAGAATGTATACCAGTCACATGATAGGCATCACAAAATAGACAAACCCACATTGCAGAAGGGCCTAGGTGCAATTGCATCGTCCCTAAATTACATTGGTAATGCAGTTGAGGTCAGTTCATAAATACCCTAATTTTTTTGTTGGTAATAAAAATATTTTATAAATTGTTTGTTCATTATTAGAAAGGAAACAAATTTTAATGGCTGTTATGCTCTCTTTGGCACTCTTGATCTATTTAAACTATTTCATATGAATGACTTAATTTTTTGATAGCCACATGTTCACCACGATTCAATTTATTTGCATTTTGCCCATCATAGAACTTATTTGCCTCTCTTTTATCTTGAAATTGTTTACTGACCTGTAGTTTTCCATTCTTTTTTGCTTTGCATTTCAGGAAGGTCTTACAATTGTGGAGAACCGGACTGCAGGCATCATTCAAGAAACCCGCAAGCATATCGGGAAAAAGCCTAGTGGTTCTGTGGCACAATATCAGGCTGCTAAACAGCCACAAATGCAACATCAAGTACAAACACCGGTGCAAACTGATCAAGAAATTCAATTGAAGGCATCACGCGACGTAAGGTGGCAGCTTTGTGTCACTTGTTCATATGCTGGATGTATTTTGCTGACCTGTGATATTCTATCCCTAGAAGCCTTATTACTACATTGGTAACGGTATAAAAGTGAAACATGTTATGATCATGCATAAGAATATTAGATTGTTCGTTCTTCCTTACAATGAATTTCTTTCTAAGTCCATTTATAGTGGCATATATATATACACACACACAAAATAGTAGGAACAATATAAAATAGAATGATGAGTTATTACTTTTCTTCATGTGGAAGAGGGTTGTGGTTTTGTGAGGGATGGGAAATAAATTGCACAGATCTTTTTCTTTTTCCTTTTTTATTCTTCTATATGGTAACTTTTCTTTCAAACTTGAATGCGTGATTTGGCTCTTTAATTTTATAATAGGTTGCAATGGCTATGGCTGCCAAGGCAAAGCTTCTTCTTCGAGAGTTAAAAACTGTCAAAGCTGATTTGGCTTTTGCAAAGGAGAGATGTGCTCAGCTGGAGGAAGAAAATAGAGTCCTTCGTGAGAATCGTGAAAGAGGAGATAATCCAGAAGATGATGAGTTGGTATGCAGTTCCATAATCATTGTATCCTGTGTTATATTTATATTCCATCTATGGCTTTTACTCCTTGCCAGGATCTGAAATTCTTCTTTATTTGGGTTAAGATTCAAATTTTCCATTTGTTTTTGAACAACTGCAGTTTTAACATTGTACTTTTAATTTGGTTAAAAAATGGTCTAAAGTTAACCGTACATAATATTTTGTGGAATATTCCTGACAATTTTTGAACCAAATTAAAAATGCAGTTAGTTTCCTGCCACAATAAGATGTCTGAAAAATATAGAAGCTGTATGCATGTATTATTCTCTGGCATGTTCCTTGAATTGGTTGAATGGAACAGTCTGGTAGGAAACAGAAATGAAGGATTGCCTGGTTGGATTATGCAATGTTGAAGTTGAACTTACTGTAATTTACCATCTTACACAATGTTGCTTCATTTCTCATTAACCTTGTAGTAATTATGGCATAGATATCTAGCCATCAAAGCATTAGCATGATAGGCTCATCATGCAGCCCAAAGTTAAGCTCTAATATTAAGTCAACAGAATCAGATTTTCTGGCTAAGCTTTTATTGGACATCTTATTCTTTTAGTCCATTTGAAACATGGTTACTGTCTTTCTTTGTGTGGATTGAATTGATAATGGAAGCAGTTCGGTTTTCGACTTGTAAACCATTTCAAATTTTGATTCTCTTTTATTTCCATTTTCAGATACGTCTTCAACTTGAGACGCTTTTGGCAGAGAAGGCACGACTAGCTCATGAGAATTCTATCTATGCACGTGAGAATCGCTTCCTGAGGGAGGTTGTTGAATACCACCAACTCACCATGCAGGATGTCGTATATTTGGATGAGAGCACTGAAGAAGTCACTGAAGTTTACCCTATCAAGGTACATTCATCACCTAATATGAACTCCATGCCTAGTACATCAGATACGTTACTATCTGAGGCTTCTCTTGACACAAGTCTGCAAAGAACTCGGAATATCATTGTCCGCCCTGTGCCACCTCCAGAGTTTGCAGAGGGTTCCCAAAGTTCTGCCAGGCCAAGCTCTCAAGCTCAACTTTAGATGGCAGACGATGCAAAATATAGATATCCAAACTTTCTATATAGTGTCTCTTCACATTTAAGATGAACAGTATTCTCTGATTCACCTTTCCATTTTATTTTGACTTTTTTTGAATTGTTCAATTAAGGTCTTACCCCTTCTTGGTTGTTATATGGGTTACTATAACGTTTCATTGTGTTTTTTAAGCCCTTCGGCTTACTGAGTTGGTCTATTGTGGTTTATGCAGTAATAGAAACAAACTCTAAGTTATTATGATGTGGAGTGGAACAGTAAGGTTTGAAATGCAGGTTTTCTTAGTTTCTTCCATCATTTTGTTCCACCCGGGTTCTTAATTGTACCTGAGCTGTTACCGTGGTTCAAACTGCCAAACTACATCATGTTCATCAGCTCTGTAGCTGCAGGATTTGATGCTATGATGTAGTTTGGCAGTTTGATGTATCGCCGTGTGTACGACTGGGTTTGATTTTTTTTTTTTTCCTAACCAACTTGGTTTGATTTTTTCTTTTTTCTAAAAAACAATCGATTATTAGGTGCAATGGTGGCATCCCTATTCGTCCGGTGCAGGGGAAATGACCGAGGGATTAGAGTAACTTATATGATGTCATAAAAAATATGGACAATAAATTAAGATGTTACCAACAATCAAAATCCAGTCTAGCAATTGGTACTTTTAGGAGAAATTAAGTTTAAAATACAATTTTTTTCATTCTTCCATTGCCTGTTAATCAAAAAAATTAAGATGTTATCAAACAATAAAATACTATATATATGGACGTATAGTTGAAGCCCAATTGCTATGTATTGGGTCCTCAAATGACTGCCGCTTTACACGAAAAACAAGAATTAATGCAGTAAGGCCACGCCGATTATTTCGAAATCATATATATCATTACAATGGCGTCTAGCGTACAACTGGGGCCCTATATTAGTTTATATATCAGCATATTGTCTGATACCTGCTGGTTTGATCAATCTCCTACACAACTAGAACTTCCTTTCTCTCCGGCCTAGGTCGATCGTCAATTTGGATAGATTAAGGTTGTGACTTAATTTTGGTGGAATCGCACAGTTACGCGCACATCCGCAAGCTTCATAGCCGTTCAAATCAGATTGAGTTTCTCAAAGAATGCACTAGTTGCTTCAATTCTTGAAGTTTGGGACTTGACACAGTGCACCACTGAATTTTTTATATTTGCAATTGCCGTTCGCCATGAACATTTGTGATTAACAGACCAGAAAGACTCCACTAGCTCTACCAGATGGTGTAGAAATACGCTGAGGTAGAAAAAATCAGAGGGGCTGAATGGTTCCAGGAGGGTGATATGGGAAGCCCATCTGGTCGCAAATTCATGGAAGACATGATCCTACATGTAGATGCTACTGTTAAGATGTTAGCTTGGCCGCTGTTGCATCAAGAATTAAAAACTTTGAATCGTCTTTACCAAGTACCAACTCACGCGCAAACTCACCAAACCACCCATTTCCAATAGACGAATACAATCTTTAAGCTGTCAGGGATATAAACCAACTACAGAATTCGAGCCAAATATGCTATACTTTAGATTCTTTAACTCCAGTTGGCAAGAACTGCTCCCACCATCCAAATTCATATTTTGGATAGGGTGCCACCCAGTTTTCTGGCTTCTCAAACTCCAGAGTGGTAGGATTGGAGGCTAAAGCTTCTTCAAGATTGTCAGCTTCATAGCTATCAGATAAAACTCTGTCCAACCTCAATTTCATAAACCTGCCAAGCAATGGAATTAGGAGCAAAAAGATGCAGCATAAATGACTTATATATGCTACCTTCTATAGAACAAACAAGCTAATAATGTCTTGGCCTGCTATAGCAATATCCTAATACCATCTGAATATTTCTGAATCATACTAATACATAGTTCATAAATGAATGACCACAGATATAATTTCGTTTGGAATGTAATTGCATCTCTGTTACACCTATGGCCATGAGAATTGGTTGTTTTCAAGTCCTTTGTTAACTAAGAAGCAGTTTTGCAGGAATTTGTCAGGTTGGGATATGGTTCTGTCTCTTCTCCTTTTGCTGTGTAAATATGGTTCGTCATACCACAGTATGGCTAAATACCACACAGACAATGGCACGAAGGATTCAACTACGCACAAGTCATGTGAAGTCGAACAAATATTTAGGTTATCTCCGGTACTTGCACCACTCTAGGTTTACTGTCTCCTAGAAGTCCTTACCAAAGTGGCCTAGCAAATGATAATAGTGTAGATACTAGTCTTGGCATTAATTTCACCTGTTGATATGTGGATTTCATGCATTAAGAACAAAGGAAGCATAAACAAGATAACGAAAAGAAGCTAAAACCAAAACGAATGACTGGGTCCAATTCTTACGTAATCCAAGGACCATTAGTTGAAACCAGAGCAACAGCAGGCCTACGCAACCTCTTTGTAAGGTCAGGGAACTTTTCCAAGAACTTGGGCTCGATCACAAGCCAGAAGTCCTGTTCCTTATTGCGTTCTCCATAGTTCTGAAGCCTCTCAAACAAGAGCTCCTTGAAGTGTTCCTCTTCATCCAGCATGAACTTTGCATTTGCAACAGCAAAATAGTATTTTTTGGCTTGTTGCTGGAATATAGAAGAATTTTATAATCAGAAAGTAAGTCACACCACCATAAAACCTACTTAACAATACCACTCTGGCGCTCATACTATCTTACAGCAGTTTGAAACTATTAATAAATAGAGCATGATCTTCAAGAAGATCTACATTATTATAATGAAAGAAAATGCATATTCCTCAGGGATTCTCATTTTGCTTGACTGCAATCATCAGACTGTCTCCTCATTTGAACACTAAGCATCTATCTAGAAGAGGTCACATTTCCATTTTCTTCCCTGCTATTGGTTTTATTTAAGGTTTTATTTAACTATGGAAGACTATGAGCTTTTAAAAACCCATGGGATTAATGCTACAGTGAGGCAATTAGAAGAAGGAATATTTGAATTGTGATTGTGAATAGCAGTATAGCTTTTCATTGCCGCTTTTTAAAACTAGAGTGAAGCAAAAGGGTATTGATATTGTGAAACAGATTTGTCCTTGGTTGGAATGTCTCAAGTCTGAACAATAACAAAGAATGACTTTGTTCAATGAAAAAAATAAAATCTCTTGGTTCCAACAGGAATAGAAGCAACAGGTCTTTCTTGTTAATTTACGTTACATAAAAATAACACCCTTGTATATTCCTGACCTCTATCAATCATTTTTGTGATTCTTGAGGATGGCCATGTACAAGGAGAAACTAACAAATTAAATTGTTATTTATCTCCAAATTTTCCCTCTATTACAATTTTAAACATAAAAATTGTGTCTACAAATCTTTGGCACATTTAGTGCAACAATCTATGACTCTCATCTCTTTTCTTCGAAGTAAAAGTTTTCAAATTTCAATGGTTTTTCAAATGGATTTTTCCAACAAACCAAATTTGAAGTCTTCTCAAACTTCAAATTTATCACTTGAACCAAATTCATCATTAAATACAAGATTTAAGGTGGTATACAAGTTCTGAAGTGGTAGCTGTCAAGACAATTAAAATAATAATTTCTCTGGAAGAACAAAATGGTTTTCTTGCAAAATAAAGGATGACACAATTGCTTTCATAATGATACATCAGTTGTATTGAGCTGGCTATTTGGCAGTGGGAACGCGTGGATGTATAAAAGGCTTTAACAACTGGTAATTTGGTTAGGCAATTTTATTACTAATAAGGCAAATGTGAGATAGCGATCCGACCTATTGAAAAACAGTTTATTATATCTACACTCTACACGGTAATGAACACAGACACAGCACTATCTCAAGTTCCAGAGACCCAAATGATGCTTCTATTCTATATTTGACGGACGGTAGTGAAGAAACGAGAGATAGAGAAGAAGTACCTTGTCGGGACTGAGCTGGTCAGAGTCGACTGCAGCAACGGCTGTCCTAAAGGATGGTGTGGTCCTGGATGTGTAAGTGAACGAGCTCTTAATCAACAATTGGCTGCGGTTGTTGCCGCTGCTTCTGGACAACGCTGAGGCTTTGGTTGTGCTACTATTGCCGCATTGGGTGGTGAATGGTGCTGGCGCACCACCCAGACCTAGTGTTGCAGCACCGAGCGCACCTAACATTTCCTTTTCTTGAAGTAGTACTTTTTTATCGAACCAGACTAACAGCAGTGATCAGCCTCTTTACTTAAAAAAGTTTTAACTTTGTGGAGGGCAGAAGAAGATTTTAGATTTGCCCTTACCACTTAGCAGTAGTCCTGCGGAGTGCAGACAACCTTATCTTGTTATCTCGCGACTTGTAGAAGTCGGAAGCGGCGTAGTACTAAAAATATATATTTTTTGGGTAATAATAATAATCTAATGTCTATATATACTATAATATATTTTTGTCTCCTCCTCTTCCTTTGAGTGACATTTATCCATTTATTTTTTTTTTTGCCCTCAATAACTTTTTTTTTACTTAGGTCTTTTTATTTTTTTTCAACAATTTTTTAGTTAAATCCTTAACATGTTTTTTGTATGGCTCTTTAACTCTTTTTAATCCAGTCTTCTATTGTTGTTTTATGGTATTACTTTATATTTTTATCTATTTGTTTCTTTTATTGGCATATATTTTGTTTTCGAATGAAAATTATTATATGAAAGGGTTTTTACCTCTAACTTTTTCAGAAAAAAATATATTTACTTTGCATATTGTACTTTGTAGTAAATATAAATAATTCAATTAGTTATTCTTAAAATAAAAATGCTTACAGATGAGTTTAAAACCTTACACTTGATTAATAATATGAACAAAGCATTCTTAGCTAATTTTTCTTACTTCTTCGTTAAATTGTCTGAACCACTATGCCGTATATATATATATATATATTTTGGTGCTTTTACTTTTTATTGTTGTTGCATCATTATCTTAATTTGTTTGTTTCTAGAATAAATTATCTGTTTGTCATACTATTTAACTTAATTGTTGTGTATTTTTTTAATTCAAGCTAATCCAATTTTCTCAAAAATTTATTTTTGGACATTTTGTTTGATATATAAACTCTATCTTCAGTAAACATGTTTTTCTTTTGTACTAAACAATATGAAAGAAATAAATATTTTTATGACCAATAACTTTTATCTAATAATCAATTTTACTAACTTTAAAATTGTAAAATAAAAATAGACCCGCAGCATCGCACGGGTCTCTACCTAGTCTGTACATATTTATATATATATATATATATATATATATATATATATATATATATATATATATATATATATATATATATATACATATATATGTTTTTGTCTCCAAGACCCTCCTTTGCATGACACTTGTCCTCTCCTTTGCATGACATTTGTTTTTTTTTTATTAAGGGAAAATCATAATTAGCCTTTGAGAATTTTTTTTAAAAATTGAAATAAAATATCTCAAAATTTTGGTTTGCAAAAATTCAAATAAAATACTAATACCAAACATCCAAAAAATTTCAAATCAAATTTTAAATCCCTTTTTATTTGTATAATTCTCAAAATTTTAAAATGACAAAAACAATAAAAATCTAATAAATATTATAAATAATATAAAAATTCAAAAAATGATAAAATTATATAATAAAGCAAAAAAAATTCCAAAGATCATTTTTTAAAAATTAAACACAAATAAAAATATATAAAACAATAAATCTACAAATCAAATTCAAAAAATTTTCATTAATTATGAAAATTGAATGCTGTAAAAAAGAAAATAAAGTAATAAATAGATAATTTCAATATTAAGCACTTAAAAATTACGAAAAATAAAAAGAAATAATGGTGACGGAGGATTAGTCTATTTTGAATTTATACTGATACTAGCAAATTTATGTTCCACTCAATAAAAATTAAATGTCTATAATTTTTTTTATTTTTGATCTATTTAATTTTCTAACTTTGTGTTAGAATTTTATTTTATTTTTAAAAAAATATAAAAAAATAAATAGTTTAATTAATAAATTAAATATTATTATTTTGATTTAAAAAATTAATATTTCTTAAATAATTATCTTGACTTATTATGTTTAATAAAAACTATTTATAATATTTTTTTAAAAAAAAAAAGCACCCCTGCGTCGCAGGGGCATTATTCTAGTATATATATATTTTTGTCTCCTCACTATCCTTTGAGTGACACTTATCCATTAATTTTTTTTTGCCCTCAACAATTTTTTTTTACTTAGGTCCTTTGATTTTGTTTTCTCAACAATTTTTTTAATTAAATCCTTAACATGTTTTTTGTATGACTCTTTAACTCTTTTTAATCCAGTCCTCTATTATTGTTTTATGGTATTACTTTATATTTTTATCTATTTGCTTCTTCTACTTGCATATATTTTGTTTTCGAATGAAAATTATTATATGAAAGGGTTTTTACCTCTAACATTTTCAGAAAAAAATACTTTTACTTTGCATATTGTACTTTGTAGTAAATATAAATAGCTCAATTAGTTATTCTTAAAATAAAAATGCTTATAGATGGGTTTAAAACCTTACGCTTGATTAATAATATGAACAAAACATTCTTAGTTAATTTTTGTTACTTTTTCGTTAAATTGTCTGAACCACTATGCTGTATATATATTTTGGTTATTTTACTTTTTATTGTTATTGCATCATTATCTTAATTTGTTTGTTTCTAGAATAGATTATCTGTTTGTCATACTATTTAACTTAAGTATTGTGTATTTTTTTTATTCAAGCTAATACAATTTTCTCAAAAAATTACTTTTTGGACATTTTGTTTGATATATAAACTCTATCCTTAGTAAACATGTTTTTCTTTTGTACTAAATAATATGAAGAAAATAAATATTTTTATGACCAATAACTTTTATCTAATAATCAATTTTACTAACTTTAAAAATTACAAAATAAAAATAGATTCGCAGCATCGCGCGAGTTTGTGACTAGTACATATATATTTCTGTCTCCTCCTCTCCCATAGTGTGATACTTGTCCATTTATTTTTTTTTTGCCCTCAACAATTTTTTTTTACTTAGGTCCTTTTATTTTGTTTTCTCAACAATTTTTTTCTCAAAAATTTTTTTCTTAACAATTTTTTTAGTTAAATCCTTAACATGTTTTTTGTATAGCTTTTTAACTCTTTTTAATCCAGTCATCTATTATTGTTTTATGGTATTACTTTATATTTTTATCTATTTGCTTCTTCTACTTGCATATATTTTGCTTTCAAATGAAAATTATTATATGAAAGGGTTTTTACTTCTAACTTTTTCAAAAAAAATACTTTTACTTTGCATATTGTACTTTGTACTATGTACTAAATATAAATAATTCAATTAGCTATTCTTAAAATAAAAATGCTTACAGATGGGTTTAACACTTTACACTTGATTAATAATATGAATAAAGCATTTGATTAATAATATGAATAAAGCATTCTTAGCTAATTTTTCTATAAACAAAGCATTCTTAGCTATTTTTTTTACTTATTCGTTAAATTGTCTGAACTACTATGCCGTATATATATTTTGGTGATTTTACTTTTTATTATTATAGCATAATTATCTTAATTTGTTTGTTTCTAAAACAAATTATCTGTTTGTCATACTATTTAACTTAAGTATTGTGCATTTTTTTAATTCAAGCTGTAGACACCTGATTTTGTCATAAGTTTAAAATTTTTATTTTTCATTTTGTTTTATTTATTTATTTTATTATCCTATTTTATTTTATTTTATTTTTTTATTTATTTTCATTTTTATTTTCATTTTCATTTTTTTCTTTCTTTCTTCCCATTATTTTGATTTTATTTATTATTATTATTTAAATTAATTATCAAAAAAAAAGAAGGGACAGAACTGGTGCCGTGCACGACACCAGTTTCTGACACCCCTTCCTGCCACCACCACCCCTCCCTCACCGAAACAACCACTATCTGCTAGCCCATCCCCTCTCCACCAGCCACCACCAACCCCGAACTCCTTCACCCTATAAGCAACCAAATCAAAAAAACCCAAAAGAAAAAAATTTTGGCTACCCGTTGGTTCAGAGCTTCCCTTTCTTTTCTTTTTTTCTCTCGACCAAAAATCACCACCGAAACCCCTAAGCACCACCACCGTTGTCACCACCAAAGCCCCAACACCACCACCACACCCAAAAGAAAACCCTAACCCAGATCTAGAAAACCTAAGATCCGAAACCCTCAAAACCCTAGAGCCCTACCACACAAACCAGTACCTGCAAACACACGCACACACGCATATCAACAAACCATAAAAAACCAAAAACCCTAACCGAAACCAACAACAATGAAAACAAAAAAAAATGTTGAGGGAGGCTTCGGTTAAAGTCAGATTTGTGAGGTTCGGAGGTTTTTTTGGTTAAACGGAGGCCGGAATCGAACTCAGGAGGTGGAAAGCCTCCGGAAAGTGGGAAGCTTTTTGTGATCCGACCACCGAAGGCGGCGGCCGGCGGCCGGAAGCGACCCCAGCGGCGGCCGAGAATCGCCCCGGCAGAGAGCTTAGAGAGCTCTGAAGTTTTTTTTTTGGTGAAAGAAACAAAAATGAAGTGAAAAAAAAAGGAGGCCTTTTATAGGGGTGCAAAACGCACCGTTTTGGAAGCTGACCCACGCAGATCCGGGCGCCGACCCGACCCGGATCCGAGATCTGCGCGACCCGGCTCTGCTTCGCCCCTCGCGACCCGCGTGCTCCACCCGACCCACTTGATCCGACCCGTTCGCGACCCACTTCCCTTGGCAGACGTGGGCTTGGGCTGAGGCCTGATTATTTGGGCCCGATTGGAAGGCTTTTGTTTTGGGTTCCAAGCCCAATCCGTGGGTATATTTTTTTTCCTTTCATTTAAATATTTATTTAATATTTATTTATTTATTATTTCTGTTAAATATGTTGTTTTATGTTTTAATATATTTGCATAAAAAATGAATATTTATTTGTATATGAAATTCTTTAAGATTCAATAACTTTAAATTTAATTATGGAATTAATCTTAAATGCATAGTTTTGATATGTACAAATAAATAAATAAAATATGTAAATAACTATAGGAGATATATATATATATATATATATATATATATATATATATGGTTTGAATATATATAAAAAAAACAAATATGTAAATAAGTATGTAAACAAATATAAGAAATATTTAGTTTAAAATATATATAAATATTTATAACAAAAAATGTATATAAATATATATATATAAAGTAAAAAAGGTATAAAAAATATATATTACATATATAAAGTGCATAAAATAAGTATATAAAATACACATAACCACATAGTTTTCTTTTATGTATTAAACATTTCTTAAACAATTCACTATAAAGTTTTTTTAGAAAGTTAGGAGAAATATATAATTTTGAGATGTACATAGGAAATAAAAATGTGTAAATAAGTATAAAGTATGACCATATAGTTTTTATAATCAAACAATTTGCTATAAAGGAATATTTTAGGAAGCTAATAAATAAAAATAAATAAATAAAGAATAGAATAAAATAAAGTAAGCATAGAATTATTCCGATGATGAGATATCGTAGAAGTCACAAGTAGTGATTCTTCGAATATCTCTAGGTGAGAGGAACTTATCGAACGTCGCCAAAAGTATTGGGATATTCGATTTAATTTCTCAATATTCAAATTCGTGCTTATTTTAAAAATATATAATAATACATATTGTAATAAAGGATATTTAGAAAAAAAAATACTAATTAAATGAAAATTAATAAACACAAAAGAGGTAATGGAGATAGGTGGGAAAAATTAATAAAAGAAAAAGGGATTTTAGAAATATATGAACACAAAATAAACCAATAAAAATTAATAATAATAAAGTTTCAAAAGTGATTAAATTAACCAAATAAATGGTAATAGGATTTTAATAAAAGATGATAACAAAAGGGATTAGGTTAATAAATCTAAATAAATAAAGACAAGAATTAATGGAGATAAAATAATTTATAAGGGGTAAAAGCTAATGTCCGATGATGGGATGCTACGGAAGTCACAAGTAGTGATTCCTAGCTGATCCCTAGGTGAGAGGAGTCGTACTAGATGTTGCCAAAAGTATTGGAATATTTAGTATGATTTTTCAATAATTTAATTTTTGTTAAAAATAATTTTTTTAAAGAAAATTAATAATAAATTTTATAATTCAATTAAATGAATGTCTGATGATGGGATGTTACGGAAGTCACAAGTAGTGATTCCTAGCTGATCCCTAGGTGAGAAGAGTCGTACTAGATGTTGCCAAAAGTATTGGAATATTTAGTATGATTTTTCAATAATTTAAATTTTTATAAAAAAAAAGAAGAAAATGAATAAATTTTTAAAAAAAAACAAAAAAAATATAAATAAATAAACAAATAAATAATGAAATTGGAAATAAAAAAAATTCATTTCCATCATTTTATTTGTTTGTATCATGTGCATTCATAATAATTTTCGAAGCAAGTGTGAATTTTTCGATGATGAGATTCTATAGAAGTCACAAGTAGTGATTCTTTAGAAATCTCTAGGTGAGGAGAATTATTTCAAATGCTGCCAAAAGTATTGGAGTATTTGATTTAATTATTCAATACAAAAGAGTTCACACTCACTTTCGATAAACAAAATCTAACCTTCTTTTTAAATGAAAAATAATTTTGATAAATAATAAAATGCATCAAAAATGGAATAAAAAGGAATTATTTTTAAATATTAAATTAAGACCGTTTTATTGAAACCAAAGGATAACACGTGATTATTATGGTACCGTTTTTTAACGGGCGCCGTGGGGGTGCTAATCCTTCCCCACGCGTAACCGTACTCCCGGACCCGATTTTGTTTTCGCAGACCAAAAAATTGTCCTTTTAATAAAACTTAATTAATTTTGAGATTTTGTTAAAAAGATAAATATTTTAGGTGACCAATCACACCTAGTCAAAAAAGATTGGTGGCGACTCCCTTTTGTTTTTAATGGTTTTTCAAAATCGTCGAGCGCGAAGCCGTTACGACAGCTTGGCGACTCCACTGGGGATAGCTTTTTGAGGGTCAACCCATTTATTAATCTTGTGTTATCCAAAGTTTTAATTTAATAGTCTTGAATGATATTTAAATTTAATTCCCTTGGATTTTGAAAATGATTTTGTTTGCATTTGCATTTATGTTATTTATTCTATATTTATTACTTGTACATATTTGTTGTTAATAAATTGTTGAGGCATTTAGGATAGAGAAAATAATTTAATTTGAGTCTGACGTGTTCCCTCATACACACACTTGCACTTGCATTTGCATCACATGAGCTCTATACCCGAGTTACGTCCTTCTTAGGAGGGAGTAGAGTACCTTTGCTCTCGTGAGGTAATCACTTCCGCAATGGCAAGCGAAATACTCTCACTCAAATTAAATCTTACTAGTCCAGTGTGGATGACAGTAAGGTATAATTTGGAAACCTTTTGACCTTTTAGAGACCTAACCCGGCATATAGAAAAACCTAAGAGACCAACCTTAGGTAGAGCCACGTCCGATGTTGTAGAAATTATCCCGAAATTAGGACATGAGGGAACATTTGTACTACTTTTTCATATCATAACTCTAATTATTTTTCAAATTCATATTTTCATAAAATCAAGGTATATATATATATATATATATATATTTTCAATGTCATTCTCAAATAAAATTTCACAATTTCACAATTTTTCAATTTTGAAGAATAAAACAAAGATTTATTCGATTTTTCTTCTTTGTCAGAAATAACATGAAAATATCCTTTCATTCTTTAATACCACAAAAAAATAATAATATACATTTTTTTGGAACTTATGCATAGACATAAATTTTTACATTATCACATTTCTTCAAAAAATAAAAAGGGAAGTTAAAGAAAATAAATTATGGTGTGAAAATAAGACTTTTTTTCTTTTAAATAAAAAATAGAGAGAGCAAAAAGAAAAATCTATTCTTTAAAAGAAAAAAGGGAAATCATCAAACTCTAAAAAAGAAAAAAAGGAGAAAAGAATTTATTCATTGAACTTAAATAAGAGAAAATTTTGATTCTTTTATTCTTAAATTTTAGCATGGCATATCTCATTACATCACATAATAAGGAGGGCATTTATCTTTTTAGGTTAAAGGAGGTCAGAAGCATGGGAGATCAATTAGAAGCTAGACTTATTGCTTTGGAGAATAATCAAGAGGAGTTTGGACATGACATATGGGAGATAAAGGGGGAGCTAGGTAAGATAATGAAGATGCTTGAAAGCTTTGGAGAGGCTAAAGTGGTTCATCCTCAAGGCTCATCGTCATTTCCAAGACAACTACACGTTGAATCATCAGCAAGTGGAGACCGATCGACTCTTCATGAAATGGCTAGCCAGGGACACTCCGATGCTCTCAACTGTCCAGACGATGACCCCATGGTAGAAGAGGCTATGAAAAGGGTGAAAAAGGTAATGGATGAACTTAAGGGCCTTACAACTAAAGTTGAACCTTATGGCCTCAAACAATCGATACCAAGTAGGCCATTACAAAACCCTAACCTTCATCAGCCACCTATCCAAGCACTCCAAACAGGACCTACTTTTGTTCGACCTCCACGAATTGGTCCACGGCCAAACTTTTATCCTCGACCTACTTTTCAACCTCATGTTCAAGCTTTTGGAACAGGATCTCCTAATCTCGCCCAACCTTTACATACCTGCTCGTCTGTGAACCCATATGCTCATGCCAATTCTATTCGATCACCTTTTCAGCAAATCCCTAACGCCCTACCTTTGGTGCCACCACCTGCTCAAGTTAAAAATCAAACTCTTGGCCAAAAACAATCCAAGAAGATGAAGCGCAAGCAGCTTGACCCTTTACCCATAACATATGGCAAACTTTTCCCCTATCTGCTTAAGAGGCACCTTATTGCCCCTCTATTCTTAAAACCCTTGGAGCCTCCGTACCCAATATGGTACAACGCAAATGCAAGATGTGAGTACCACGCAGGAAATATTGGGCATTCCATTGAAGATTGTAAGGCTTTCAAGTATAAGGTGAAGGGATTGATTGAAGCAAAATTACTCGATATAGGGGAAGTGGTCAGCCAGGAATTTGCCATGCTGGATTAGAGTTCAGAGGATGAAAATGCAGCTGTTGTTGTGAAATTTCTTTTTGAAAAACTTTGAATGTAAGGGGTGTTAGAATAGTAGGGAGTGTAGTAAGGAACTTTTGAATCTTGTAAACAATTCCTTTATGAATATAAATGTTACAAGGTTTTATAAGTTTGCATTCACTTCATTCATATGTGCATAATACGATTTTGACAGAAGAATAATAAGGCTAACAATAACTGCTTCAAAATGATCAAAAATTTTCAATTTATAATATTTTTTTTCTTTCTTTTGGTGGGTGATTTGTGATATTGTAAAATAACAACAAGATTGAAACTTCTTTTACATGTAGATATACAATTTCAATATAATAAAAGCTTCATATTAACATGGCAAGCATGACATTTAATTCAGGGTTATGTTGGATTAGGTGTCAAGTGGCTTGAGCATCGAAAAGCTTTGGAGAGGGTTTTGGACCATGGAAGAAACAGAGATGATTCGAATGGAAAGGATGGAAAAAGCACAGCAAGAGATAAGAGAACAATTATCACAGATGGCAGCTTTATTGGACAGGTGGAATAATGGAAAAGAAACGATGGGAGGACTAGCTACTCAAGAGCGGCATCAGCTGCGAAATGCGGAGGATTCTCTTTGTCCAGCTAACAACGGCTCACGAGAAACCCGATCATCTCAAGAGCCACAAGCAATGCCCACCGAGGGTTATGTATGCCCTAATATGCCATTTGCAGTCAACCCTAATTAGTTTCAAGTGCATGAGACTCCTACAATGAACCCTCTCAAACCAACTCATATTGGCAATTTGGATAGTCACAAAGATCAAGGGATGCCACAAGTGGAAGAAGGTTCATGTTCCCGATGAAAGATAGAGCTTATAGAAGAAAGGCTTCGACTTGTTGAAGGAGTGGATTTTCATGGATCTTTGGATGCAACTAGATTATCTCTAGTACCCGGTGTGATCATTCCTTTAAAGTTCAAAGCCCCAAAATTTGAGAAGTACGATGGGACTACATGTCCGAAAGCCCATATCACTATGTACTGTAGAAAGATGGCAGCACATGTGCATGATGACAGACTGTTGATCCATGTCTTCCAAGATAGCCTTAAAGGATCTGCTGCTAGGTGGTATACACAATTGGGCAGGGGTGATGTTCACTCGTGGGAAGATTTGGCAAGGGCATTCGTCACCCAATATAAGCATATTGTGGATCTGGCCCCAGATTGTTTATCTTTACAAACCATGGAGAAGAAAGCTACTGAAGGCTTTAGAGAATATGCCCGGAGATGGAAGAATGTTGCCACTCAAGTCCGGCCTCCTCTCACCGAAAAAGAGATTGCAGCGTTGTTTCTTAGTACCCTCCAGGCACCATATTATGATAAGATGATTGGGAGTGTTACTAAGAATTTTGCTGACATGGTAGCCTCCGGAGAGATGATTGGGAATGCAGTTAAGAGGGGCAAGATCAAGATAGATGACATTGCTGATAACAAGTCAGAAAGAATGGAAGAAGAAGTGCAAGTTGCGACATTCGAGGGGCAATTTCCCAAAAACTCCACTCCGCATCATCCCTATTTGCCGTACCCATCGTACCATCCAACCTTGAACAATGTTTCCTGTGATCCTTATCTTTATTCACCAATCCCACAACCAGGATTCCAAGCAAACTCTTACTCCCCAGTAATTGCTCACTCACCTACCTTTGTGACTAATCCTAGAGCTTGACCTGTCCAACAACCAATAAACAACAGAAAAAGAGCGAGAAGCAACCAAGGAACAATTCCCATCTCAGTTTCTGATCTCTTGCCTTTTCTAGTGAAAAACCAATATTTGACCCCTGTTTCTTTGAGAACAGCCCCAAACCCATTGTCCAAAAGTTATGATATGAATAGTAGATGTGACTATCACATGGGGGCAATCGGGCATTCAACAGAAAAATGCAGGCAATTGAAGGAAAGGGTTGAAGAGCTTATCAATGGGGGAATCTTGACTCAAGAACTTATGGATCAGTGGAAGTCCACTTTGATGCAAAGTTAGGTCATGATGAGAAACTAGATTGGAAGAAACTGAAATGTCAAGATTTTAGAGTTAGTGTTTTGTTGGAAAATGCTTTGTCAGCTCCGTTGGCCTAGGTGACAATTGTATGAGCACAACTTTTTGCATAATTTATTTTCCAATGGCATATGACAAGAATGTTTCTCTTCTCCGCAGTAATGATAAAAATGATTCCAAGAAAATCAGTGATTATTATCAAAGATGAATGTCTTAAATCATTCTTGGATCATGTCTCCATAAAATCTAAGTCAGTCGAGAGCTAAAAAGCTAAATTGGGGCATAAGATATTGAAAGTTCTATTTTGTTTTCACTTTGATCATGACAGGGTTTCATTGTAAATAATTTTCAAAGAAATAATCGATTTGCAAAACCTTTTGAGAATAATTTGGAAATCAATGACAATCTCTAAATATTCTTGATATTGGTAATTTTACACTTGACAAGATCATTTTGAAATGCCTTTCCACCTAAATTCTTGTACAAATCCCAAACGCTTCAATCTTGTACTCCCAAGATGCCTTTCACCCATGATTTGGAACAAGATAGTAAAAAAAAAAAACCAAAGTTGAGGATTTTTCACTGTTGTCCATCTATACAATACCTTGGGTTACGCATCGCCTTTTTCCTCAAATGACGATGTGGTGTGTGAGGTCAAGCTCTGTCATATTAAAGTGTTGCATTACAAAAAAAAAGAGAAAAAAAGAAAAGGCAGAAAAAAGAAAAAAAGAAGAAAAATGAAATTGATCGTGACACCATGTAAACATGATATTCAGATGATTTCGAAAGCCAAAAGAAAAACTTATCCTAAGAATTACTTTTCAATAGAAGCATCTTAATTTGAGATGACGAATGGCCGTCTTTTGCATTCCATTCGCAAATATAAACATTATCCTTTTACTGTCCCTTTTGAGCCTAATAGTTTCTTTCATAATAAACCTCCTCCAAGGATCACCCTCCACACTGGGGGGCATGTGCAGAAAGTATCTTTTCAAAGAAAATAAATGATTAAGCTTTTGTTTTCGATCAAATAAGATTTACTATGTTTTGGAAATCTTGGATAGGAATCAATAAAAAAAAGGAAAAAAGAAAGAGAAAGGAGGAAGGATACATGTGAAAGTACACAAAGAAAGATGCTTCAAAGGATGAATAGGATTTTGAAAAAAAAAAGAGAAAGAAAAAGAAAAAAAAGAAGGAAAGAAAAGAAGAAAAGGAAGAAATACATGGAAAAGTAAAAAGAGAAAAGGTGCTTCTAAGCACGTAAATGATAGATGTCTATATGAAAAGAAATGATCCTTGGATTGATCACCTTCAAACACATTTTGGGCCTGTTTATCTATTCTTTCAGAACCCTAAACCATGGCCTACATTACGTACTTAAAAGTCCATTTTGATCAAGTATGGATGCTTGTATCGAAGAGCTCTTCTTTGGAAGATTCTCCCAATTCTTTGGCTTGAATGAAATTTGAATTCTTGAACGCATAGTAGCACAATCAATCAATCAAAAAAAAAGGGAGAAAAAAAAGAAAAGAAAACAAAAGAAAGAATAAGGCTCTAAGGTGAAAACCCGAAAAGGGCAGTCTAGAGCGAACAATGAACTTTTCATGCAACCAAGCCAAGCAGTGACATGAATTGAAAATGTAGGAAAAGAATTAACAAGCCTTGAGAAATCCTCGAGATATCCAAAGATTTTGATGTCATTTGATTGCCCGACGTTTTTTGAAAAAGTTTGAACCTTCCTTCTTGTAAATACTCTTCCTAAGTAGGAAAGACGTCAGTCATTCATGCCCAATCATGGCATTTGTAGAACGTCATTATTTGAGAATTTGAGAGATTGTCAAACCAAGTTGTAAATATTTTGTTTCTTTTCTCATTCAAAACTTTGTTCCAAAAAAAAGGAAAAAAAAGAAGAAAAGCGATGGTATCTTAAGAAAACCATTTTGAGCCAAAAAAAAACCATTGTTTTTTTTGGATAAGTGGCAAAATGTTCCCAAAACAGAACATTCTGGTGCACCAAACTTTCAATTGTCCAGTTGAAAGATCCGAATAGGATTTATGTCACTCATCTTGAAAAGTAATCACTAATTTCTTGAAAAGATCAAGTATCACTTGCCAAATTTGGATTCATTCCCCCTGGAAAATAGTTATGTGGAAAATTTTTAGCGCTTTTCGTCAACAGGCTATGATGAGGTACAAGAACTCTGCAAAAAAAGGGGAAATGGAAAGGAGCTTTCATGATCATGTTGGGGCAAAGAAAATACAAAAGACAAATGTGTACCTCTTTGACAAGATAGAGTTTCAAAGTTAGAGAATGTACAGGATTGAGTACATGCATACATGCATACATACACCGCATCATACAGCATCAGCATTGAAAGTTTTGTGTAAAATTTTGAGATTAAAACATGTTTCTTAAGCTAAAGGCTCGACACCATCCAATCAAAATTTTGAAGGTTATGCAACCTTTTTTCAAAACAAGAAAGTCAAGTTTATTCATGATATAGAAAATTTCAAATCCAATTTGATTAGTGCTATGTTTAATTAAGGTTGAAGAATGATTTTCAAAAATTTCAAATCAAAATTTCAAGTCCTCCGGGCATAAATCTAAGACCTCCGGGCACAAATCTTAAGTCCTCCGGGCACAATTCTAAGACCTCCGGGCATAAATTTCAAGTCCTCCGGGCATAAATCTAAGACCTCCGGGCACAAATCTTAAGTCCTCCGGGCACAATTCTAAGACCTCCGGGCATAAATTTCAAGTCCTCCGGGCATAAATCTAAGACCTCCGGGCACAATTCTAAGACCTCCGGGCATAAATTTCAAGTCCTCCTGGCACAAAATTCCAAGTCCTCCGGGCATATATCTCAAGTCCTCCGGGCACAATTCTAAGACCTCCGGACATAAATTTCAAGTCCTTCGGACACAAAATTCCAAGTCCTCTGGGCATAAATTTCAAGTCCTCCGGGCACAAAATTCCAAGTCCTCCGGGCATAAATTTCAAGTCCTCCGGGCACAAATCTCAAGTCCTCCGAGCACAAACATAAAACCTCCGGGCACCAATCTCAAATCTTTCAGGTACAAATTCTAAGTTATTCGAGTATGGTTTCGAAATTCTTTAGATGTAATCTTAAAGTCATTGATTAATGTTAAAGTGAAGAGCCTTTAGTAAGAGAAATATTGTTAAGTATGTATATATTTTTGTGTATCTATATATATATATTGAAAAAAAAAAGAGAAAAGAAGAAAAAGAAATTCAAAAATAAGAAAATGCAAACTTCAAAAAAAAAAAGAAGAAAAACAAAAAAAACAAAACAAAAAAAACTATTAATTAAAGTTTCATTGCCTCTGCTGCAAGAGGAGCTTTTTCAGAAAAAGAATTTAAAGTTTCATTGCCTCTGCTGCAAGAGGAGCACATTTTCAGAAAAAGAATTTAAAGTTTCATTGCCTCTGCTGCAAGAGGAGCTTTCTCAGAAAAAAAAAGATTTAAAGTTTCATCGCCTCTGTTACAAGAGGAGCACATTTTCAGAAAAAGAATTTAAAGTTTCATTGCCTCTATGGTAAGAGGAGCACGTTTCAAAAAAAAAGGGGAGACAAAAAAAAAAAGAAAAGGAAGAGAAAAAGAAAGATTAGTTCTTGAGCCGGACAAAATTGTTGTCTACTGTCTTTGCTCTATTCCCGATCCTCAGCAATGAGCAAAGAGGGGCAGCTGTAGACACCTAATTTTGTCATAAGTTTAAAATTTTTATTTTTCATTTTGTTTTATTTATTTATTTTATTATCCTATTTTATTTTATTTTATTTTTTTATTTATTTTCATTTTTATTTTCATTTTCATTTTTTTCTTTCTTTCTTCCCATTATTTTGATTTTATTTATTATTATTATTTAAATTAATTATCAAAAAAAAAAGAAGCGACAGCACGGCACCAGTTTCTGACACCCCTTCCTGCAACCACCACCCCTCCCTCACCGAAACAACCACTCTCTGCTAGCCCATCCCCTCTCCACTAGCCACCACCAACCCCGAACTCCCTCACCCTATAAGCAACCAAATCAAAAAAAACCCAAATGAAAAAAATTTTGGCTACCCGTTGGTTCAGAGCTTCCCTTTCTTTTCTTTTTTTCTCTCGACCAAAAATCACCACCGAAACCACTAAGCACCACCACCACCACCATTGTCACCACCGAAGCCCCAACACCACCACCACACCCAAAAGAAAACCCTAACCCAGATCTAGAAAACCTAAGATCTGAAACCCTCAAAACCCTAGAGCCCTACCACACAAACCAGTACCTGCAAACACACGCACACACGCATATCAACAAACCACAAAAAACCAAAAACCCTAACCAAAACCAACAACAACGAAAACAAAAAAAAATGTTGAGGGAGGCTTCGGTTAAAGTCAGATTTGTGAGGTTCGGAGGTTTTTTTGGTTAAACGGAGGCCGGAATCGAACTCAGGGGGTGGAAAGCCTCCGGAAAGTGGGAAGCTTTTTGTGATCCGACCACCGAAGGAGGCGGCCGGAAGCGACCCCAGCAGCGGTCGGGAATCGCCCCGAGAGCTTAGAGAGCTCTGAAGTTTTTTTTTTTGGTGAAAGAAAGAAAAATGAAGTGAAAAAAAAGGAGGCCTTTTATAGGGGTGCAAAACGCACCGTTTTGGAAGCTAACCCACGCAGATCCGCGCGCCGACCCTACCCGGATCCGAGATCCGCGCGACCCGGCTCTGCTTCGCCCCTCGCGACCCGCGTGCTCCACCCGACCCGCTTGATCCGACCCGTTCGCGACCCACTTCCCTTGGCAAACGTGGGCTTGGGCTGAGGCCTGATTATTTGGGCCCGATTGGAAGGCTTTTGTTTTGGGTTCCAAGCCCAATCCGTGGGTATATTATATATATATATATATATATATATATATATGGTTTGAATATATATAAAAAAAAAACAAATATGTAAATAAGTATGTAAACAAATATAAGAAATATTTAGTTTAAAATATATATAAATATTTATAACAAAAAATGTATATAAATATATATATATATAAAGTAAAAAAGGTATAAAAAATATATATTACATATATAAAGTGCATAAAATAAGTATATAAAATACACATAACCACATAGTTTTCTTTTATGTATTAAACATTTCTTAAACAATTCACTATAAAGTTTTTTTTAGAAAGTTAGGAGAAATATATAATTTTGAGATGTACATAGGAAATAAAAATGTGTAAATAAGTATAAAGTATGACCATATAGTTTTTATAATCAAACAATTTGCTATAAAGGAATATTTTAGGAAGCTAATAAATAAAAATAAATAAATAAAGAATAGAATAAAATAAAGTAAGCATAGAATTATTCCGATGATGAGATATCGTAGAAGTCACAAGTAGTGATTCTTCGAATATCTCTAGGTGAGAGGAACTTATCGAACGTCGCCAAAAGTATTGGGATATTCGATTTAATTTCTCAATATTCAAATTCGTGCTTATTTTAAAAATATATAATAATACATATTGTAATAAAGGATATTTAGAAAAAAAATACTAATTAAATGAAAATTAATAAACACAAAAGAGGTAATGGAGATAGGTGGGAAAAATTAATAAAAGAAAAAGGGATTTTAGAAATATATGAACACAAAATAAACCAATAAAAATTAATAATAATAAAGTTTCAAAAGTGATTAAATTAACCAAATAAATGGTAATAGGATTTTAATAAAAGATGATAACAAAAGGGATTAGGTTAATAAATCTAAATAAATAAAGACAAGAATTAATGGAGATAAAATAATTTATAAGGGGTAAAAGCTAATGTCCGATGATGGGATGCTACGGAAGTCACAAGTAGTGATTCCTAGCTGATCCCTAGGTGAGAGGAGTCGTACTAGATGTTGCCAAAAGTATTGGAATATTTAGTATGATTTTTCAATAATTTAATTTTTGTTAAAAATAATTTTTTTAAAGAAAATTAATAATAAATTTTATAATTCAATTAAATGAATGTCCGATGATGGGATGTTACGGAAGTCACAAGTAGTGATTCCTAGCTGATCCCTAGGTGAGAAGAGTCGTACTAGATGTTGCCAAAAGTATTGGAATATTTAGTATGATTTTTCAATAATTTAAATTTTTATAAAAAAAAAAGAAGAAAATGAATAAATTTTAAAAAAAAAAAACAAAAAAAAATATAAATAAATAAACAAATAAATAATGAAATTGGAAATAAAAAAAATTCATTTCCATCATTTTATTTGTTTGTATCATGTGCATTCATAATAATTTTCGAAGCAAGTGTGAATTTTTCGATGATGAGATTCTATAGAAGTCACAAGTAGTGATTCTTTAGAAATCTCTAGGTGAGGAGAATTATTTCAAATGCTGCCAAAAGTATTGGAGTATTTGATTTAATTATTCAATACAAAAGAGTTCACACTCACTTTCGATAAACAAAATCTAACCTTCTTTTTAAATGAAAAATAATTTTGATAAATAATAAAATGCATCAAAAATGGAATAAAAAGGAATTATTTTTAAATATTAAATTAAGACCATTTTATTGAAACCAAAGGATAACACGTGATTATTATGGTACCGTTTTTTAACGGGCGCCATGGGGGTGCTAATCCTTCCCCACACGTAACCGTACTCCCGGACCCGATTTTGTTTTCGCAGACCAAAAAATTGTCCTTTTAATAAAACTTAATTAATTTTGAGATTTTATTAAAAAGATAAATATTTTAGGTGACCAATCACACCTAGTCAAAAAAGATTGGTGGCGACTCCATTTTGTTTTTAATCGTTTTTCAAAATCGTCGAGCGCGAAGCCGTTACGACACAAGCTAATCCAATTTTCTCAAAAAATTATTTTTTGACATTTTGTTTGATATATAAACTCTATCCTTATTAAACATGTTTTTCTTTTGTACTGAACAATATGAAGGAAATAAATATTTTTATGACCAATAACTTTTATCTAATAATCAATTTTATTAACTTTAAAAATTGTAAAATAAAAATAAACCCACAACATCGCGCGGGTTTATTTCTAATATATATATATATATATATATATATATATATATATATATAAAAGTTAAAGCAGTTAACTCAAAGTAAAACATTTTATATTGATGAATTATATGATTGACACATGTAATTTAATATATTAAAATAATAATTATCATTTTTAAAGTTTTTTAAACATAAAAATCTCTTCCTTTTTATACATATCTTAAAAATACAAATAAATTATTTTCAATAACAAAACATCTACATTCATTGATAATATAACATCTATATCTACACTTTTTATTAATTAAAATTTTTTCATTATTTAAATGATAACATCTATATCTATGTATAAGAGTTATTATATATTTGTTTAAAAAAACTATGGTTTTATTATTGAATTAATTTTTTTTCATATATTTTAGGGTTAATGTGTAATTTAGCCCCTGAACTATACCACTTTTATCACTTTAGTACCTAAAGAAAATTTTTTGTCACTTTCATATATGAACTTCACTTTCATCTGCCACTTTACCCCAAAAGTTAACACCGTTAGAAAAAAAATGACGTGTCATTGCATGTCCAATAATATGTTAACACGTGGTGTAGTACGTTAGTATTATTTCTTTTTCTTTAAACAATGTTTAAAAAATATTCAAAAATATTAAAAAATACGTAAAATGTTAAAAAATAGTTAAAAATATTTAAAAATTTATGTAAAATGTTTAAAATATGTATAAATATTATAAAAATATGAAAAAATATTTAAAAATACATAATAATATTTAAAAATATGTAAAAAAATATTTAAAAATATGTAAAAATATCGAAAAATATGAAAAAAAAATTTAAAAATAGTTAAAAATATTTAAAAATTTATGTAAAATGTTTAAAATATGTAAAAATATTATGAAAAAAAATTTAAAAAACATAGTAATATTTAAAAATATGTAAAAATATGGAAAAATATTTAAAATAGTTAAAAATATTTAAAAAATTATGTAAAATGTTTAAAATATGTAAAAATATTTTAAAAAATATGAAAAATATTTAAAAATACATAATAATATTTAAAAATATGTAAAAAAATATTTAAAAATATTGAAAAATATGAAAAAAAATTTAAAAGTAGTTAAAAATTTATGTAAAATGTTTAAAATATGTAAAAATATTTTAAAAAATATGAAAAATATTTAAAAATACATAATAATATTTAAAAATATGTAAAAATATTGAAAAATATGAAAAAAAATTTAAAAGTAGTTAAAAATTTATGTAAAATGTTTAATATATGTAAAAATATTATAACTCAATCGATAAGCACAGCTGCTTAATTGAGCTTCAAACAAACCAATCGCTGATAACACAGCAACAACTTCGATCAAGACTTTTAGCCACTTCCCTGCAATCATCTCTACAGTGTCTGCATGAAATCCGGACTCCCAAGCAGTTTGATCAACAGAGATAGCTCCAATGACGGCAAAGAGTGGAACCAGGTAGGCCACACAAGTGAAAATCACAGCCACAAAAAGAGCCCGAGGAAACGTTTTATGGGGTTTATCTACTTCTCCGGCAAGAGTGCTAACACTGTCCCAGAAGTTCAGATTCCAGAAAAGGGTATTGAAAAACAGATTCCAGTCCCTTTTCACACCTTTCTGGCCTAAACCAAGCCATCTATGGGGATGGATCTTAGGGATTGCTATGAGAGACATCATAATAAAAGGCATAAGCGGAACAACACCTAGCAAAACAGCTGCCCAACCAACAATGGATAACCCGGTATAGTTTACCAAAGATAATACCAACGTTGAAACCAAAATTGAAATGTTCCGAGGCCAGCCCGACTCCAGAGGATGCACAAGCTTCTTCATGTAGTCTACGCATAGAACTGGAAAAGCAGCGATATTTATGACACCACTCAGGAATTTCCAAGATCCCATGAGGGAGCCAAAGAAAGGACCAAAAGCACGATTAGCCCATATAACAAAGCCTCCATTTCCAGGAAAAGCAGTAGAAAGCTCTGCTGTGTTGAGAGCTTCAGGGATACTCCGGATAAAAGGGAACACAAGGAACCCCAGAAGGGCAAAGAGAGGGTCGGCAGCCTTGACTGCAGGCTCTTCACCAAAGGGACCGCCGGCAACTTCAAAATATATGAGGAAGATGAGAGGTATAAGGGTCAATTTTTTTGGTGTTTTGGGGTTGGTGGTGGTGATGGGCAGTGGTTGAGATGGGTGGCTCGGAGACTTGGCGAGATTTTCTTCGCCCATGCCTGCAGATGACCTTTGTCCAACACCTGCTCCGTAGCCCGTTGATTGGATTTCGACTTGCATCATGATTGGTTTTCAGTTTTCCTTCGGCCTTGACGAGAGTTTGGGGGTGGGTTCTTTAGCGGGTGGTTTTTTATAATATTTTTACCTATTTTAAATATTTTACATAAATTTTTAAATATTTTAAACTATTTTTAAATATTTTTTTCATATTTTTCAATGTTTTTACAAATTTTTAAATATTTTTTTACATATTTATAAATATTATTATGTATTTTTAAATATTTTTTGATATTTGTTAAAATATTTTTACATATTTTAAACATTTTACATGAAATTTTTAAATATTTTTTAACTATTTTTAAACATTTTTTCCATATTTTTCAATATTTTTACATATTTTAAATATTTTACATAAATTTTTAAATATTTTTAACTATTTTTAAATTTTTTTTCATATTTTTCAATATTTTTACATATTTTTAAATATTTTTTACATAATTTTAAATATTATTATGTATTTTGAAATATTTTTTCATATTTTTATAATATTTTTACATATTTTAAACATTTTACTTAAATTTTTAAATATTTTTAACTATTTTTTAACATTTGACGTATTTTTTAATATTTTTGAATATTTTTTAAACATTTTTTATAGAAAAAGAAATAGTACTGACGTAGTGTATCACGTGTCAACATATTATTGGACATGCAATGTCACGTCAGTTTTTTTTCTAACGGTGTTAACTTTTGGGGTAAAGTGGCAGACGAAAGTGAAGTTCATGTATGAAAGTGACAAAAAAAATTTTTTTAGGTACCAAGGTGAAAAAAGTGGTATAGTTCAGAGGTTAAAATTACACATTAACCCTATATTTTACTCATGTATTAGAGAATAACTTTATTTTGCATTTAATCATATAGTATATTTTATTTTTTACTTTTTACTTTTTTATAAACATTTTTTATCAATAAAGTTAAAAAACATAATTTTTTTTGGTTGATAAAAACTAAAGAGTGAACACGAACCATGACATGAGGTGATAATAATCTTATTTATGAAGTGCTTTTTTTTGACAAAAATGTTAATAATGAAAAATAACATAAAAAATGAAAAATATAATTTCAGATATTATTAATGAATCATGAAATATAAAAGCATACATAAGTTGATTTAGCATGACAATACTAAAAAATAAATATACCTTTTTTTTCATTTATGATTTTTTAAATTAGTTTTTCCTATTTTTTCCTCGTTTTTTTTCTTTCACGTCCTTAAAAAATTGTTTTGACCAAAAGAGTATAAAAATTTTTAAGAATAAACTGAGATTCTTTTATATATCATGATTAAAAAAATCATTTAACTAAATTAAATTTATTTAATAAAAATTTATCTTTTATTTATATATATTTAAATTAAAACACCATTTAGATAATCTTTTATCTATATATATTTAATTTAAAACACTAATGATATAATCTTTTATCTATATATATATATATATATATTTATATATATAAATTAAAACACTAATAAGATAATCTTTTATCTATATATATATATTTAAATAAAAACACTAATGAGATAATCTTTTATTAATTATTTTATCCATCTATATTAAAATTTAAATAAATAGCAATTATCTTTTATCAAATACTTTACTCATATTTTATTACTCTTAACTAATCTTTTATATATATATGCCAAAGCAGTTGATTTAAAGTAAAACATCTTATGTGTATTATCTATTTGTTTGACATGTGGCATTTATTATACTAAAATAATAATTATCTTTTTTTTTTCATTTTTTAAAAGGTAGGAATATATAAATTAAAGTTACAAAATGGATAAGTTATCTCTTTAATTCAATTATCCAAAATCCTGTATATAGATTAAATTAAAAAAAATCAACTATCCTTTTTCAATTTCTAAACCCATGTAAATTTAAACTAAAAAATTCGGTTTTCTTTTTTTCAATTTATTTACACATATAGATTAAAATTAAAAAAAATATTCATAGGTTATAGCTCAGTTTGCAACGTAGGCTGAGTTTGTGGGAAGAACTCTTAGGTTCGACTCCCACTAAACACTCATTGGGGGAGGGGTGAAGAGCTTTAACTGTAACTAAACCTCAAATAGGATTAGTTTTAGACCGTTAAAATGGATAGAGATACCTGTAGTTTACACCAAAAAAAGAGTAAAATTAAAAAAATAATTATCTTTTTCTATAAATTAAAATTAAAGGATTCAAGATATTAATCCAATAATCTCAAAATAAACATCAATAATACACAAAAAAATAGTATACCATGAATTTTTTTAACAAATTATAAAGAAGTAAAACTAACATAAAAACTTTAAAAAGTTTATTTTAAATAACCTTATATATATTTGTTCTATTTATCTTCTATTTTTCTATATGTTGTAAATTTTTTTGTTACTTTCATCATATATTTATGATATTATTATACTAAATAAGTTGTGCAATTAAAAGATCTAGTATTATATATAAAGTCATATCCTAAATTAATGATATAAGAACTCCATTACTTGAAATATAGATTAAAATTTAAAAAATAGTTATCTTTTTCAAATTTCCTTACCCGTATAGATTAAATTTAAAAAAAATCAATTATCTTTTTCTATACATTAAAATTAAAAAAATTTATTTGTATTATCTAAAACTTAACTATGTAATTTTTTAATTATTTATCATTTGTTCAAATCAAAAACATAATTTATTAGTATTGATCCACTATGAATTATAATATAAGCTTTTCACTGGATTTGGAATCACCTCAATCGGAGTTTCCTATGAAAAACCAAGCATAATTCTTTATTGAGAGGTTGGTTGACCGAATCCCCTGCTCATAAGGTAACTTCAAAAATTCACCAGTATTGATCCACAATGAATTAGGGAGCAAACATTATATGCTTGTAAAGTTTTCTAAGTTAGCTTTTCAATGAATTTATGCTATGTCAATCTGACTTTTCCATCTCAAATTATAAGCAAATGAATGCCGAATGGTCACTTACTTTCCTGCTATATATTCAAGTAGAAACCTAATCTTTTAAACCTTCCATCTTTCATTCCCACTTTTCCAAACATGATTCTTAAAATCACAAATCCACCTTATTCACTTAGTTAATCCATATAATTTATTGAATTATATTACTTTATAACTCTTCAATAAATTTTTATAACTCTAATTCAATTTGTTTTTTTCTACTTTACTTCCATCATCAAGATATAAAATCATAATAATCACATTATTTATTTAATCCTCAAAATTTCCACTCATTCAAATGAATTACTTTCAACCAAATAATTCTTGATGGTTCTAATTGCTTTCGTTAATACATTAATTTATTTACCAATAGCATGAAATTCGCGGTTGTCACAATAAGTGGAATTCAAATGGTGATGTTGGCATATATCTTTTATAGTGTGTTTGGATGAGGAATTTTGAAACATTTCAAAATAAAGGCATTTTCAAATGCATCAATTTAAAATACTGGCATTTATAATTATATTGTTTGGATAAATATATTTTAGAAAGAATTTCAGAATACTACAATTTGATGAAATAAAAAAAGTAAATTATATAAAAATACCATGTGGTTAAAGGCAGACTAAATGTGGCCTCTAATGTTTAAAAATTGACACTAAACCACCTTAAAATTTATTTCGGTTTCACTCTGCCTCAAATCGTTAATTTTTCCATTATCTTTAAAGTTTTTATTTTATTTCTTTTTTCCTTCTTATTCAATAGTTTACTCGTTTTCTCTCTCTACAACCAAAAAACCACAGTTCTCTCTAAACTTAGAAAATTGCTATCCCTTTAAAAAAAATCCAAAAATCTCTAGGAGGCAAGCAATATAAAACATTAAAACATAAAAAAAAATTTTAAAAAAAACAAAATTGTGTCCCTAATTTTTTTTTTCATTTTTGAGCTCTTTATATGGTTTTTGAGTTTGAAACTGGGAAGAATTGTAAGCTATGAAAAGTAAAACAATATATTGGAAAACGATTGGTTTTTAAATGGTGAAACTAGCCTTTTTGAAAGTTTAAGGTAGCGGCTTTGAGTGTAGATCTAGGAAAATTTGGAGTTTTTTTTAAGGAAAACTAGCCTAAGAAGTAGAAAGAGGAGAAAGAAACAAAAAATTTGGTGTATTTTGAAAGTCAAACACCACTGGTGAGTGTGAGGCTGATGGCAATCATCGACGATAGGTGTAGCTATCCGCCTATAGGTTCTAGGTTTTATAGAGAAAAACATTAAAATATTACAGAAGAGGAAGACAAAATTAAAAAAAATCTAAAAAGAAAAACAAAAAAGTAACGATTTTAGGTAAGGTGAAATTGGAATAAATCTCAATGTAATTAAGTATCAAATTTTAAACATTAGAGATCATATTTAATTCGCAATTAATCACAACTTCACATGGTATATTTATGTAATTTACTCTAATAATAATATATATAAATAAATTATGCAATATAGGTATCATTAAACTTATAAAAGTACATAGACATTATTAGTAATATAAAGAAGCGAAAATATATATTGTATTTAATTAAAATATTATTTTTTTTACTTTTATTTTAATAGGGGGTTTTGTGTAAAAAAGATACGGAAAGTTTTGGAAGAATGTTGAAAAATTACCACTTTAGTGGATTTTCAAGATGAAATTTGAGCATTTCAAGATGAAATTTGAGTATTTCAAATTTCCTTTTAAAATTCATTTTAAATTTTGAAATTCTTCATTTTTTTGTCAAACAAAAAAATTGAATTTTGAACTTTTGAATATAAAGTAGGAATATGTATCATTCTCTTAGCTCTGCTTGTGAAGTCTAAAATTCATTGACAGCGTGTTCCATAATAATCCATTAAATAATATGTTTTTAAATAAAATTGAGTAGCTAAAGTTATTTGAAGATTTAATTTCCAATGGTTTAAAATTTTATCTTGATACCCAGAGGCACCTTTAATTTTTTGCATAAAATAGATATGTGGAATGCTATGAGCAGTCACTTTAACACTCATATTTCAGCACTCTCAATCTTATTAGGCCACGTCACTTATTAGTTTTACATGAAAACTAGTTACTCGTGTGGGAAGTTAAAAAGTTAAAGCATGTAGATACAAAAAAATACTTTTCAAATAACATACGATAGTAGTGGGTAACAGATTTTCACGTAAAATTAGAAAGTGACGTGGCCTAATAAAATGAAAAGTGTTGAAATGTAATTGTAAAAGTAACTACTCCTAGCATTTCTCAAATAGATATAAACTCTAAATATTTTATTGTATGAAAATTAGTTCATAATTTTTTATTTTTTTGTAAACAAATCTCTAACATTTCACAATAACATAATTAAATTCAAATCTATTTACTCAATACACTATCAATATTATTCTTAGATTTCACAAATGGAATAAAAATAATGACGGTCACATCTCTTTTAAGAATATTAAAAAGATAAAAAATGTGAGCTGATCGCTATGTTTTTCTATTCCTTTAATTAAGTTTAACATAGGCTTCTTCATGAAGTTCATGAGATGATGGACCAATATGTGGACTACTGGTTTCTATAATTAATGGTATATGCCAAACATGTTCAATGCTGCTTTACGAATTTGCCAAACTATGTTCATGATGATTGTTTGTCCTCATCTATGCCTGTAACATGCTTTGTAATATTTTGTTGATGGTTAGCTGGAAACGCCTTAATGTTTTTCCGATTCTTTCTTTTGTACAGTTCTCTATTGGTTATTTTCTATCAGAGTTGGCAATGGTTTTTTGGCATTTTCCGGATTTAGGAGGTCTGGAGTATGTAAGTATAGAATTGTGCCTGATGTTTTTTATATTCTTGTTGTGTAAGATGAATTGGCTGTAGTGCTTGGAAGCAATTTAATTTAAAGCATCAACATAACATATAATCATCATTCTTAGAAAAAACTTTTGGCATTTGCTGCTCTGTCTCCTTGAAATACTTGATCAACTTACATGTTGGTTTTGGAGTTCACGGTTAGGGTTTGTTTGGCCTAGTGCTTCAATAAAAAACTGTTGCTCAGATACTCTAAAAATGCTGTAAAGAGAAACTAAGATAGCATTTCGAAATCTTAATGCAGAAGTTGTATAGAATGTAGACGACTTTTTCATAATTTTTTTTTGTTTATTCTTTTCTTCTTCATCAGCATCATCAAAGCCTTTATCCCAATAGATTGGGGTAGGCTACATGAAATCACGTTAAATCCTCGATATAAATTCTCTTCCTCCACATATTCCTATCCAAGGCAATGCTTTCATTCAACTTTAATACTTCCATATTTTTCCGAAACTTCCTTTCAAGTCTTTTTCAACCTTCCTTTGGTCCTGATCCTTCTTTCCTCATTCATAGCATCCACTCTCCTAACTAGAGCATCTACGTATCTACGTCGTATGTGTCTAAACCAATGTAAATGACTTTCACACATCTTATCTTCCATAGGTACCACTTCAACCATCTTATAAATGTCTTCATTCCTCATTCTATTCTTTTTATAGTTTATTCTTATTAAAAAAATATAATAAAAGACTGAACTTTATCAATCTAATCATAAGTTTTTAAATGAAAGAAACAAATAAGCAAAGAGATATCAAAAGAAAGAAAATGAAATCAAAAGAAAAACAGTATCAAATAAAAGAGATGAATGTGAAGAAGCTTTGATTTGTAGGTTTGTTTGAAAGCACAAACGAGCTTCCTACATATTTAAAAATTTTAAACATTTGAGAGGCAACCACATTGCTTATGTTTTTGCTGTAGAAAGCTCTTCCTTATTCTGGCCAAACACCCACTAAGTGGTTCATTTTGTTCATCTCCTTTATCAGGTCTTACACCATGGGCTATCCATGTTTTCAATTTTTCTCTCCCTCATAAGCAGTCAAGGGCAAATTTACATATTAATGGTTCTCTTCTCAGAGAGCACAACACCTTTGTAAATTTAAGATGGTGAGTTAACATTTGAGAATTTGCTATCTCTTTCTTCTCTCTTGTTCATCAACATTGTCTAACTACTATGACTCCAATTCTAGGTACTTGGATGTTAGTGGTCAGAAGAGCTCTTATATTTTTGTCTGCAATGGCATTGCATTGTTCTTTGGTTGGTTGGTACTGTCTACCATACCTCAAATCTTGTTTCTTTTCTGCTTTCCCATTGTTATTTTGTGCATTCTGGGCTCCTATTTACATATTAATGGTTCTCTTCTCAGAGAGCACAGCACCTTTGTAAATTTATGATGGTGAGTTAACATTTGAGAATTTGCTATCTCTTTTTTCTCTCTTGTTCATCAACATTGTCTAACTACTATGACTCCAATTCTAGGTACTTGGATGTTAGTGGTCAGAAGAGCTCTTATATTTTTGTCTACAATGGCATTGCATTGTTCTTTGGGTGGTTGGTACTGTCTGGCATACCTCAAATCTTGTTTCTTTTCTGTTTTCCCATTGTTATTTTGTGCATTCTGGGCTCCACATTGGCCCATTAACATGGATAGAGATAGAACTGGGAATCATTGGCAGTGAAGCACTTTGCATATTTAAATTAAAGGGTATTTGTTACAGATGAATATATCCAGAACTTAAAAAATGTGAAGATCTCTCAATTTCCATTTAGGTCATGACATGGCTTGTCAACCATCTCATTTTCTAGTTGTTCTTGAACATTGTAAACAAGAATGTCACTGCTATTCGTGAGGCAAGCATACTTGCCTCAATTGATCTGCTGAAGGAGATGTAAGCTGATGCTTTTTTAAAAGGGGTGTTAAATGAAAGAAACAATCTTATATTCTTATATTCAGATCACTTACTTTTTGGTATTTCTTCATTGTATTGCTTTTAAAATTAACATACTGTTAAATATCCTATATATGAAAGGAACGAGTTTCTTTTATAGTCTTCTCCATGGAACAAATTTTAAAGTTGGAATCCTTGCAATTATGTTCCTGGCATCATGTTGATGCTATTGGGGTGAAAAGCCAAACTAATGAATTTCATGAATACATCTCTGTGGCCTATCATTTGTTTGATTTGGATGAGGGCTGTGTAGTTGTTTTAGGTTAGAAGAATTAATTTCTATTGAGGGAATGGTGCGTGGAACAGGATGCATCATCAATCTTTCTGGTCTAGGATGTCTTGCTGCAAAGGTCTTATTATGTAGGGTACATCATCTGTTCTCCGCATGATTTGATTCAATTAAGTTCTTAAAATATTGGCTGATATCTTGCCAAAATATTCAGACCAAGACCACAAAAGGTTTTACATGTTGAATGACATGATCAAGATCTGTTGTTTAGCTTTATTTTGCTTTCAATTTCATGTTATAGCCATTGCTTGACTGATATCTACTTTTGATGATTATAGATTGCAAGGATTTTTCTGTTCATCTATTTTTTTGCTCACATGCTTGACCATTTTGGTCAGGTGAGTGTTTGAGTAAATGAGCTTAAGCTTATATTTCAACTTAAAAGGTTCTTGTATGTTATAGTTTTGAACAGGTTTCAACTTATGTTGAAATCAAATTAGGGGTTCTTTGAATCAATCAGCACTCTAAATGTGAATCTCTGCTCAGATCCATGCATATTTAACATCAAAATTGTAAGATCCCAATAACTTAATTCAACGCTGTGTAGGATTTTGAACGAGGAAATGCTGGAATTTCAGAATTTTTCATAAACTCCAAATGACTTAATTCAACGCATTGTAGAATTATGAACGAGGAAATGCTAGAATTTCAGAGTTTTTACAGTTGTTTTTGTCAGGCTTTATAAGAACTTGTGTATTATTTATAGTGTTTAATAGTGAAGGAAGTTTATCTGGGTTATTTGGTGTGTAGGAAAAAAATCAATGTCATACATTCACTGTGCAGTTTATGTGTTTTTAGAGAAGATTCCTCGTTTTCATTTCTTTTTCCTTTTCTTTATTACAGGTGACGAAGAGATTTCCCTTGGGCTTCTACAGCTTGCTCACTGTTCCTCCCGTGTTGGCCTTGAAGAATTTGGTGTGGTTTTGGAAGGTCATAAAGGGATTGCTTAAAACAGTTTCAAAAGCAATACACAGTCAATAATCGAATTAGTATTTGTTTAACGATGGTTTGTGATGTAAAAAAGCCCTGTGTGTCAAATTATATGGATACTAAATGCAAAATGTGCGAGTAAAATTGGTTGTTAGAGATGTTTTTGTGATCGTAAAGTGTGTAATCTAAATGTGGTGTTTAGGGTTTTTGATTTTGATATATGGTAAAGGGATTGATTAAAACAGTTATAATATTTGTTCAGTGGTGGGCAATGTATCAAATTCTACGGATATTAATTGTAAAATCAGTGTAAGAGTGGCTGTTTTTGTTTAGTGATTACGAAATGTGTTCTTATTCTAAACGGGGCGTTGGGAAGTGGTGAGAGAAAGAAATAGAAACTTGATCTCTTTCTGAACCACGGGGTTGGCAACGGCATACTGGCATAATATGCATCAAAGCAAAGAAGGCTTAAATTGTAACAAAAAAAAAAAAGGGAAGAAAGAAAGCTTAAATCAGTGTCGAGGACGAGAGGAGAAAGTCAAAAGAGGGAGTCTCAAAGCAATAAATGATCGTGTGGGCCGGGGCATGCAAAGACCCGTGTCCGTGTGGGAGGAAATGATGTGGGCCATGCAGTGACTGGAATTGGGCAATGGGTAATTGTTTAATGGGCAGTAGGTTAGACTTGAAAGCTGAAGACAAAACGCTTCCAATACAGTAGTTGAGAGAGAACTGAGTTGTTTCCGTCCGGCTCTCATGATAAACTTTGTATGTTAATGCTACATTCTACTAGCCCTTTTTCTGGTGAAACCCTGTAAGCCTTTTACATAGCAATAGCATTAATGCGTTTGCTTGCCATAATTATCTAACCATGCATCAAAACCGTAGTCGTAGTTGTAGATAAATGACTATGGGAGGTGGTCCTTGGTCTTTCGTCCCATCGCGTGTTGTGCCTATCTTTTCTCACCGGCCCATCAAAAACTTGCCTCAATGTTCTCGTCTTCTGCGTGTATATGATTAAGTTCATCAGAATAACAATCTCTCTCCGTGTGCTAGCTTCATTTTATTATTTTTAAATGGAAATAGTTTTATTTACCTTCTTCTTCGAAGCCAAAGCTAGATCCGTTTGTCTATGATTCGGAACTGGGTCACTTAAAATAAAACAGAAAACATACAAACATACATAATACGTAAAATACGTGCAAAGTACATACAAATACATATTAAGTATAGAGGTATTTATTGAAGCATGTGGAGGAGGTTGTGGTGGTGCAAGGCCTTGAAGCAGGGCCTGTCTGCGGCAGTTGGGAGGATACCTCCGCCTTCTCCACAGAATCCGCCGCTGTTGGAGGGATTGACAGTGGGACCCAATCCAGTACTCCGCGGTAGAAAAGTTAGGTTATCTTCTTCATCTTCTGATGCCAATGCATCCCCTGATTCCAAAAACGCAGGAGCAGGAATGGAAAGCATAACATTCGCGGAGGCCAAGAAGCTGATGAGGCTGGTAAACGTGGAATCACTCAAGACAAAGCTAGGAATGGAAGGCAAAGAGGTGATCGGCTACTCGGAGTTATTGAAGGCCTGCGAGAGCATGGGCGTTGCCAGATCTCTGGACGAGGCCATCGCCTTTGCACGCGTTCTGGATGAGGCAGGCGTCGTACTCCTATTCCGCGACAAGGTCTATCTTCATCCTGATAAGGTACCCCTCTTCTTACCTTTATTCTCTTGTATTAGTCCCTTTATATTGATGCATTTCATTACCCTTCCGATCGAATCCATGATTCTTTGATCGAGAAACGATTAAAAAGGTATTGACAATTGATTTACCAATCGAATCTGTTTAGGGTTAAATTTTTTCCTTTTCATTCGACTTTAGAGTTTTTGTTATTTGTGATGTTTTATTTTTTTCATTGGCTTTGCCTTGCCTCTGCTTGATTTATTTTTTTTGCCTTCAATGCCTTTATGTTGGGAAGGGACTTTATTCTTGTTTCTGTACTCATTAATCTCTATAGCTTTGAAATATAAATAAATAAAACACTCGCACACCAAAAATATAGGCGATTAAGTAAATTTTTTCCTCATTTAATCCAGTGATAAATATTTTAAGTCAATATCATTGTTTCGTGTTTGATTGCGAACTTGTGTTTTGCATTCCTTGGTTACCATCTTCATTCTTCTGTAATAGTGTGGACGCCAGCCAATTCCACTTCTCTCTATGCACTCTAGAGTCTGATTTTCCTTTCCTTCTTTGTTGAAAGCTTTGTTTTTTCATTTGGTTACTTTGAAATCTGGAATTACTAGGGAACGGCCAATAAGCTAACAATGGTGCTTCCTCATATTTCATGAGTCCATCATTCTACATGTGACCTGTGATTTGCTCTCAAGCAGACCGTATTTTTTATCCATTCCCCTTAATCAAACAATCAGATTGTTAGTTTATTTAAACGTTTGGGTTTATGCAAACCAGTGTCAATGTGTCATTACAACATGTACAAAAGCTTACCTTTTTTGTATAGACAAATTGAAAAGCTTATCTTTGGTCAACCTTATGTTATTTTTTTTATTAGTTATATGCCATGCATTGCATTGCATCGCAATAGGTCTCTTAATAATTTAGCATAATTTTCATTGTATTATGTTTTTTTTTTCTTAATTTGGGATTCAAAATGCTCATAAATTTTGCTAATATTAAGTCTTTGTTGTCAAATTCTAGGAGGTTGTCATTCACGGATTTGTTAGATGTCTGTTTAGTGGTGAATTTGAAATACCTAGAGGTATTTGTGAATTTGAAATTCATGTCTTTATACCTTTCAAATATACAATCACATTGAATCTTAACTAATTTGTGCATGGTGTGTGCATTTCATTCTTACAATTTTATAGCAAGTGAAATCCAAATTCACGCTCAAGAAACATAGCACATATTTAATTTACCTTTTTATTTTAGTAAAATAAACAAATGAGCATCTATTAGGCCATTTAAATATATTAAAAAAAAACCTAAATGAAGGTATGAATCATTTCAAAGCTACCTCATTTTGGTCCTGCATTTATTGTGCAGGAGCAGGATTGAATATTATATGCGTGTACAGATTACTTAAAAATGAATCAAGTTCAATTTTGTTGTTGATTTTATCAAGCATTTCAGTTGAAGTGGCATGTTCTGGACTATATTTGTGCTTATATATGTCTAACCGAAAGCTGTACATTCCTGTCCATCATCTTATGGATAGAAAGCATGAGACTTAGGGTAAGTGATGCTTTTCATGTGCGTGTTTTATAATATATTCATCTAATCGTCCTGGTTACCGCACACCCTAAAGTCATTTGATATTGTTCAAGTGCTATTCCATGTATTTTTGTTGACAGATGGTAATTCATGGTTTTAAGGATTAGAGTTGGGTTCAATTGAGGTTTTATGGCTCTTTCAGAAACCTTGAATTCATGATAAACCAAAATAAATCCTTCCTTTATCATGTTCCTCTTTACTTCAATGAAGTCTTTATGTTTAAATTAAAAATCACGAGAACAATCTTGGTGGACTTCCAGTTTGGTTTATCATGGCGAAATCTTTTGTCCATGTTTCATCTTGTCATATCACCTCTAGGCTGTGGTTGTATATTTGGAAATCACATCTCATGCCCAAATCTTTGCTATTATGCAAAGGAACTGATTTGCATGCTTATTAAGACATTGCTACAACTAGTGCTTGAAGAGTTTAACTAAATTGTTTAATTAGTTACTAAGAACTATAGGATTTCATTGGTGGCTGGACTCAAATCCAAATGTCTTGTAAGTAATTTAGTAAAAAAACCTTAATATTCATTGTAGATAGGGTTAATGATGAATTTAGTACCCATGCTATAGTCAAATGCTCCATTTATTATCTAAAGTTTATATTTATGTTGTTAGGTACGAACTTTGCTTTCTCATTGAGATACTTAATTTGGCAACAAAAGCAAAGTTCTAGTATTTAATTGAAGATTATAAGCTCTAATACCAAATTAAACATTTAACCATAGTTGAAGTACCAAAGTGCAATGAACCTTTATAAATAATGCTCTGACATGTGTAAAAAAAGACTAGTATATTAAAATGCATTGGAACAAAAGCGTTGTCTTTCTCTGTGTTGCTATGTTTTCACTTTTCAAAAATCTGTCCGCCAGATTTTCTGATGCTTTTTTAATCATTTAATGTGAAACTTTTGAGGATCACTTTGGTATGTTTGACTTAACTATAATGGAAAAAGCCATGATTCTCAGATAATTGCTCTACAGCCATTCCATTCATCTTCATGTACAGAATTCGTAAGATTTTTCTATATACTGTTCTTTCCTGGTAACAACATATATAAGAACCAAGGCATTTAAAACATTTGTGTCATGCATCAATCTTTAGCACAAAGATTTATCTGCAGAAGGCAACCCTCAGGCCATGTGTTGTCCAATATATTTGTTTTGCATGTCAGTATCATGCTTTGTTTAGACCCAGATAAAATTGGAATCTTTGTGTCAAAGGCAAATTGCTCAGTTGGTAGCCTTATTGAAGTTTGTCCGCAGTTGAAGCCTTCCCCCCAAATTCTGCTTGACCCTTTATTTAAACCAAATATATAAGCATTATTGCCATTACTTCCCTAAACTGTCTGCACATGTTTTCCCTTCCCCACCCCAAACCCTTCAAATAATATTCTGTGCAATAACTCTAAATTTTCCCTCATCATACTTGACATTGTTAAGAATTGCCTTTTTCCCATGTTATGGACTATTTTGATTATACAGACTGCTTTCGCTGAAATCCATTCTCCATTATGTAGGTGGTGGATCTGGTTAGAAGAGCAGTACCCCTTGCATTGGGTCCTGAAGATGACCCCAATAGAGATGAACTAAAGAAGCTGCAGGAGAAGAAGGAAGAAATTGATGTGCTGGCTCATAAGCAAGTTCGCTGCATCCTTTGGACTGGTCTCGGATTAGCTGTGGTACAAGTTGGACTCTTCTTTCGGCTAACGTTTTGGGAATTCTCATGGGATGTTATGGAACCGATTGCATTTTTCACCACTACCACTGGTATAGTCATAGGCTATGCTTACTTCTTGTTTACTTCTAGAGATCCCACATATCAAGATCTGATGAAGAGGCTTTTTCTCTCCCGGCAGAGAAAATTGATCAAGAAGCATAATTTTGATGTTGGCAGATTCAAGGAGTTAGAAAAGAACTGCAAAACACCTCTGGATGCGTCTGCATCTATCAGAAATCGCGTAGGATTGGACCTAGAGCTAGATGATGCATTACGTAAGGATTAGCTTTATCTCCACCTCTTCTTTTCTTATGCAGATGAATTATCATGATAACCATTTCTAACCTCTTAAATCAAGGTTAAAACTTTTGTTCGTTTACCCATTATTTCTTTTCATTGGTATCTTTTATCTGAATCTGACTTTTAATCTTGCACGAGACGAGAGGAACGATTCAGATAAAAAAAAAAGAAAAAAAAGAGACGAGGGGCACGATTGATAATGTAAATATATTACAAGTAGATATAGCAAAGCATCCCGGCAGCCGAGCTTTTTCCCAACAGTCCGTCCGATCATGATTTCAAGCCCAATATTATTTAAACAGAATTAAAAACAATAGCATTGAGATAAAAGCTCAAATGATGGTGAATATAATAAAAACAATAAAAATGCATGCTATAAAATAATAGACCTATATATGCATACATCGGTGTCAATTGTCATGCAAGCGGATTCCATGCAGTATATACATATACTAATGCCTAAATGTCACACAGGCATAACATAATGCCACACAGGGACATCACAATGCCACATAGGCATGACACAGTGTCACAGTAACGTGACCTTTTACCCTGCACCATCGTTAAATTCTAGCTGTATACAACTATTCCATAAGATTTTAATATAATTTCAATCACATTTATATCTAAGTGTCGATATTAAGACCCCCACCATTACTATGGTCCTCTTAGTATCCCATGAACATTTAAAAATTACTTCACTAAATATTCACAGTAAACCCACAATGTTCAAAACATCAAGCAATTATTAAATTATTTAATCTATGGATTTATCCATATTCCTTTCATCACAATACCATCATTACTTATTAAATTCTATCATTTCATAATCAATTCTCAGCATGTCAAATCTATGCAAATTATTACATACTAAGTATAAAGATCATGGGATTATATCCCAATTTTCACAAAATATAATTATATTCGTCTCATTCTGTTTTATTTTATTTTTTTCATTTAATTGTTCACAAATTATAAATTAATCATTTTATATATATCAAACTAAACCAAAATCAATGTTTCTACTATATACTTTGATATTCCATTCAACACCAAAAAATAACAAAAATTTAATTTCAATACTATCTTACATTAAATATAGTCACATGTCCATAAAACTCTGTTGGCTCTATAGGCTATACCGAGAGGGGGGTGAATCGGTTTTTAACTAACTATAAGCTCGTTTTTCGGTTTCTCTAAATTATCTAGCCTATATTAATAATTTCTAAGTTCTCTAGGCTAGGCAAGCATGCAATCCAAGTTCAATGCAATAAACACAATATAATTGCAAGTAATTAAAGAGAGTAGGGAAAGAGAGATTTACACAATCGATTTATAGGGGTTCGGCAACCTTGCCTACGTCCTCTACCTTGAGATGCTCCCAAGGATTTTCTCCAAATCCACTATCTTGAATTTGTGATTACAATCCCTCTTTTCAAGGCTCAAGAGTAACCTCCCTCTTTTTCTAGGCTCAAGAGAAACCTCTCTTTTTCTTAGGCTAAAGAGTAACCTCCCTCTTTTTCTTAGGCTAAAGAGTAACCTCCCTCTTTTTCAAGGCTTAAGAGAAACCTCCCCTTTTACAAGGAATGGTGGGTTACAAATAATGTAATCAAGAGAGGCCTCTAGGTAGGCAAATGATTACAGAAATTAAGCACAATGAAAAGCTTATACAAAGTTTGTGCTAAGCAATACAAGAAATAGATGAATGATAGATGATGAAGACTTTGGAGCTCTTGATTTGTTGTTGAGGCTTGAGGATTTGAGGAAAATGAGTATTGGAGTTGATTGAGTAGTTCCTCTTGCTTTCTTTAGCTTCTAAGCCTCTATTTATAGTCCCTTGGATGTATTCTAGCCGTTGGGTGGAGCCAAATCTCGGTTATTACCGTTGTCTCACAAAAACTAGCCGTTATAGGCTATTTTCGAGCAAAGGGATCGATCCCTTCCCATAGGGGATCGATCCCTTTTGTCCAGAATCTTGATTCTGGGCTTCAGGGACCTTGGGAAGACTTTCTGCCAAAAAGGGATCAATCCTGCTACAGTGGGGATCGATCCTTTTCTTCCAGATGGCATTTTTCCTGCACTTTTGGATTAGAAATGATATGACCTTTGATCCTAATTCAACCCAAAACATTTATAAGCTTTAAGGGAGTTTTTCTTGACTTTCTCAGATAAAAACATGGTCTAAACATTCATCAAGTGATTTTCTAAAATATTCAAAACATTTATAAAGAATTAAGACCAATAGGGATGTATCATTAAATCATGGTCTTAATGTTTGATATGATCACTTGAAAATGGATTGAGAAAATCATGTGTGATAAGGCAAATTTACAATATGAATTAAAACATTAAAGCTTACTTAAGTTTTTGTCATTTCAAAATATATATATGTCAATTTAAAGCTAACAATCTTCCCCTTTTTGATATGACAAAACTTAATGTAAATTTGCTTTGAAAATTCTTTGATAGAATACTCCCCCTCAAATAAAGCAGGATTTTACAAAGCTCCCCCTTAATATAAGCATGGGTTTTGAAAATGAATTTTCAAACTATTTCTTCCCCATTATCTCTCCCCCTTAATATCTCTCCCTTTTAATGTCTACCTCTCCCTCTTTTTGTCATAGCAAAAAGAAGGAAAAATAATAAAAAATATGTTCCCCCTAAAATCATGGCTATGTGAGAAGAGATAAAAAATATGCTCCATCCAACAAGAAACATGTTAGTACATGGGACTCATAGCACAAATAAATAAGTCAATATTCACAAAGAGTATGAAATATTCATGCAATGAATATGACTTATGATCCTATACCAATTGTTTATAAATAATTTTGATACCAATTGTTGATAAGTAATTTTGCAAGAAGGTTCCAATTGATAAGTTGTTAAGCAAGCACCTAAGTATATCAATTGTTCTCTAAAGTCCAACTAAGGTGCATGGTAATACATCATGATTATGAGCTAAAATTAGATAACATATCATATGCATGTGCTCATAAATCATTTTCAAGAAATATTGTGCCTAGAATTAAGATATATAGCAATTAACTACAAATTCTAGCACACAAGAGTTTCATGCAAAAGTGTCTTATATGAATTCTTCTCTATTTGTCATTTCAATCTAGGGAGCATGAGAAGAGTTGTCAATTTAAAGCTCATACCAATTGGCAATTTAGATTTGGCTTACCAATTATTGAAAATATGGTTCCCAATGATACTAATTGTTATTTCAATCTAAATACCAATTGTTACTAATGGTTGACTTAGGCATTTTGCATGAATCCAATATCTATGTGTAGTGTGTTCATGTCAAGAAAATAATCATTCAAATATGCAAGAACACAACACTTATCATCAAATATGCATATGGATCAGTTAATCATTAGCACACTATTATAAAGTATTAATCCATATTCATATTCACAAATTTATACCATATGGAAGATTCATAAAATCAAGGTATTCAAGCAAACACATTTTCTTCCAAGAAACTAAAGAATCCTATGCTCAATTTTCCATTCAAGATCTTAACCAATTATGAGTAAGGAAAGATTCAACATTACCATTTTAATCAATTAATAGCCATATCCCTAGTTGTTATCATCATTTAAAGTTCTAGAGGGTATATGCTATTTTAACTAAAATGGCTTCACCTAAGTGAATCAATATTATCAAGCTAAAATATATTTTATCATTAAAATCCATAAGCTATGAGTGAGGTTAAGCACATAATATCATGAAAACAACTACTCTCATCTCATAGGCATGATTGTTGATTTAACTTAAGTAAACATGCATGTTCAACATCAAAGCAATCAAGATTCAATGCATGTATATCAATTGTTGATGTTATCATTAAAGCCCAAGTTCTTTACTAATTTGGCCATAAGAAAAATTTAAGTATATGGATGATAAAGTTTCATGCATTTGAACATTTAGGATTCCTTTATCATCACAAATTGTAGACCAAGGAAAATTATGATCTTATACCAATTGTTGAATTTTCATTTGAAATCAATCCTTAAGGTCAAGTTTTAATTATTCTTCCACTAGATGTATAATTATCATGAAACCTAATGTGGAGTAGTTGAGTCAAGCTAAGAAACATAATCCTATAAGCATGCTTGACTAAGATGAACAAAAGGAATGATCAATATTCATGATGCACAAGTTCATCAAATTCTCAAATATATATACACAAATCATTGAAATAAATCTCAAAAAATATGTTTAAGCATTCATTGAAAATATATTTCAAGATTATTTCAAGATTCATGAATGTTTTCAACAAGGAGAATGATTTTGCACTTGTGAGTTCAATAATAAAAAAATGTTATTGATTGTTGAAATTGGAAATGATACAAATTGATGGAGTTGAGGCATGATATCAATGAAAAATGAATTTTCATATTGTAAAAATCATCAAAAAGAAGTTAAAATAATGAATTTTAAGTTGAGAAGAGAGAAAATATCAAAACAATGAAAAGTTCTTCTCAATTTCGGTTGAAAACATGCAGGAGTGCCTTTTCTGGCTTGGGGGGATCGATCTTGCTACAGTGGGGATCGATCCCTCATATGTTTCCTGCAAATTCTGCAGTTGTTTTGACAGAAAATTGAACTAGTGAGGTACCAAAACTCCGTTTTTGAGTAATTTAAGTCCAAGTAAAGGTTTAAACATTTGTAAAACATGATTTTGGACTTGTATGAATGAAAAACATGAATGAAAAACCATTTAACAATAAATTTTGCAATTTTGGAAGGATTTTCACCAATAAAAGCATTTTTGGCCTCAAAGGGGACCATTTTGAGAGTTATGCATATTTTGGCCAAACCAATGCATTGAATTACATAAATATGTCAAAACAAACTTGTTCACATAGGTTTTAAGCAGAAATATCATTAAAGCATACATCTTGTGAACAACATGCCATGATTGTCAACATACAAGTTCTTCATTATTGCTCATGACATGACATTTTGCATATATGACATATTTGACAACTTTCGAGCAACTAAATATATTATCTAAACATATCAAACTTGCCTAAAATACAAAACTTCAATAATCTTTTCAAAATCATCAAACATGCTTTTCATTCAATGTATCAAGAATTGTCCATCAAATACTCAACAATCATTTATCATGCCTTTTGCTCAATCATTCTACTTATAATGCATCAAGAATCAACCATTAACCAATCATCAATCATTCAACATGCCTCACAATGCACCAATAATCATCAACCAAGTACCTCATTAAATCAAACAAATAATTTTAATACATATGAGTTTTGAAAATATAGAATATAAGCTTACAAAACTCCTTTGCTTGAGAGTGCTTTGCCTTGAGGTGTTGGATCCACCATTAGCCATTCTTTGAGAAATTGTTGTCACCTTGCTAAGGATGGATTTCCAAGCTCTTCCTTTTTCTCATTAGCACAAGCAATCTCCATGAGGTGTGTAGAGCATTCAATCCCCATTGTTTCTTTGTAATTCCATGCTCTAACACTCCTACAACAAATAAATTCAAGCATGCTTTGGTACCAAAATTTTCTTGGGTCCATTAGAGTTAGTGCAAACAATTTTTGATCCTTTTGGGATCCATTTCAAACACAAATCATCATTATTTATTGCATGCTTTGGTACCCACATTTTTCTAACCACTCTTCCTCTAAATATGGTTTTTCTATTTGTGCATGCTTGTGAAGAGTGTCCTATTCTATTGCATAGTGAGCATGTGAGAGATGTATCATGCATATAATTTTTGCTCACTAGGAAGCTCTTTAGATGAGTCTTTTTTTGTATTGCATTATATCCTAACCCATCTTTGTCAAAGAAAGCTCTTTGGGTCTCTAACATGTGATCTAGCTTTTATTGACCCATGTAGAATCTAGAAAATGAATTATGCAAATTTAAGTTCTTTTTATTTACTTCATCAATTTCTAGATTTGCTTCTTCTAATTTCTTTTCAAAATCAAACTTGGCATTCAATAACTCATCATTTTCCATTTCTAGTTTTGTAATCATTTTCTTGTATTTTGAATTCATGTATTCAAATTCACTAGCTAGCTCATCAAAAGCATTTTGTAAATCATCATAAGAATGGTCATTGCATTCACTAGAGCTAGGTTTCTCTTTTTCATCCTCAATAGTCAAAGAGCTAGGATTTGCCAATTTATCTTTAATGTCTTCTAATTTCTTTTCTAGCTCTAATTTCACCTTGTTGAGTTCATCATTCTTTGAGCCTAGATCTTTTGTTTTCTCCTTCAACTCAACATTAGTATTCATCAAAATTTCATTCTCTTTTCTAAATTTACTTAACCTTTTATTATATTTTTCATGCATTGATTTATATTCATCACTTAGCTCATTAAATGCATCTTGAAGCTCATCAAATGAATATTCTTCTAAAGTTTGTGAACTAGTCTCAAAATCATCACCTAGAGCCATTTAAGATCGTTTTGCTCGATAGAGGTTAGTCTAATTCAATCTCGAGCCCAAGCTCTGATACCAATTGTTGGCTCTATAGGCTATACCGAGAGGGGAGTGAATCGATTTTTAACTAACTATAAGCTCGTTTTTCGGTTTCTCTAAATTCTCTAGCCTATATTAATAATTTCTAAGTTCTCTAGGCTAGGCAAGCATGCAATCCAAGTTCAATGCAATAAACACAATATAATTGCAAGTAATTAAAGAGAGTAGGGAAAGAGAGATTTACACAATCGATTTATAGAGGTTCAACAACCTTGCATACGTCCTCTACCTTGAGACGCTCCCAAGGATTTTCTCCAAATCCACTACCTTGAATTTGTGATTACAATCCCTCTTTTCAAGGCTCAAGAGTAACCTCCCTCTTTTTTTAGGATCAAGAGAAACCTCCCTCTTTTTCTTAGGCTAAAGAGTAACCTCCCTCTTTTTCTTAGGCTAAAGAGTAACCTCCCTCTTTTTCAAGGCTTAAGAGAAACCTCCCCTTTTACAAGGAATGGTGGGTTACAAATAATGTAATCAAGAGAGGTCTCTAGGTAGGCAAATGATTACAGAAATTAAGCACAATGAAAAGCCTATACAAAGTTTGTGCTAAGCAATACAAGAAATAGATGAATGATAGATGATGAAGACTTTGGAGCTCTTGATTTGTTGTCGAGGCTTGAGGATTTGAGGAAAATGAGTATTGGAGTTGATTGAGTAGTTCCTCTTGCTTTCTTTAGCTTCTAAGCCTCTATTTATAGTCCCTTGGATGTATTCTAGCCGTTGGGTGGAGCCAAATCTCGGTTATTACCGTTGTCTCACAAAAACTAGCCGTTATAGGCTATTTTCGAGCAAAGGGATCGATCCCTTCCCATAGGGGATCGATCCCTTTTGTCCAGAATCTTGATTCTAGGCTTCAGGGACCTTGGGAAGACTTTCTGCCAAAAAGGGATCGATCCTGCTACAGTGGGGATCGATCCTTTTCTTCCAGAGGGCATTTTTCCTGCACTTTTGGGTTAGAAATGATATGACCTTTGATCCTAATTCAACCCAAAACATTTATAAGCTTTAAGGGAGTTTTTCTTGACTTTCTCAGATAAAAACATGGTCTAAACATTCATCAAGTGATTTTCTAAAATATTCAAAACATTTATAAAGAATTAAGACCAATAGGGATGTATCATTAAATTATGGTCTTAATGTTTGATATGATCACTTGAAAATGGATTGAGAAAATCATGTGTGATAAGGCAAATTTACAATATGAATTAAAACATTAAAGCTTACTTAAGTTTTTGTCATTTCAAAATATATATATATGTCAATTTAAAGCTAACAAACTCCTTTGGAAAGAACTTCCAATCCATGTCAAGTATTTATGGTCATGAAAAACATTTGCCTTAAGTGAAATTCTCTATTAAACATTATTCAAACAAAACATTATACCTCAACAAAAAATTATAGTCACTAATTAATCATATTAACCATTAACGTGTTCATAGCACTCCAAAATAGACATTTAAATCACACTTCAAACAAATGCCCGAAACAACAATTTTATCATCAAGGTTAGATATTTTTTCACGACAATTCTAATATCTCAAACACTAAATATCAATTCACATTTCCATACTAATCCAAAATCATCTCAAAAGCTATCATATTGCATAATTTATCATTCTAATAAATCAATACTAAAAACATGATACTAACACATTCTCTATATATAATTTTTTTCACTATCAATTACACAATATAAACATAGTATCAATTTGTATATAAATGCTTACTTATAGTTTTTACCACGATAATTGCAGTAGTCCCTAGAGTACGATCCATTATGATAAGAAACATGTTCCATGTTTCGAACTCTCTTGCAACGTGTTAAGCTCCGGCTTCTTATGAAATTCATCTTTCAGAAAAGATTCCAAAATAAGCAAGCAACTTTGAAAATTGAGGTGTTTCAAATTTGGGATTTTGTTCGATATTTTTAGGAAAATAATCCTTAAGATTGTTGTAGTTAAAAGGATCAAACAATAATAAAACAACCTGAGGCGTGCTGCAACCGCACTGTCATTAAGGATTATTTCACCAAGATGTATAATCTCCTAGGATTCAACAAGCTCTTCTAGGATTGCCCAAGTAATAGGAACAATAAAGAAGGAAGATTAATTTTGAACCCAACAAAAGGAGTAGCAAAAAAGTAGAGAGTGCTTCGACTGAAGAATGAGAGAAAGTTGCTAGGCATGAATAAGCTGTATTTAGTAACCCTCTATTTATAGTAACAAAAATGGGTGTAGAAAATATGTAAGAAATCGTAATAAAATCGTAATAAAATCAGCACATAATTTTGGCGAAAATCAAGGCAGAATTTTGGCTAAATTTGAGAGAATATTTAATTAAATTTGAAACAAATTTTGTCAAAGTTTTAGAAAAAACAAAATACAAAATTTTCAAATAAAGTTAAATACTGATAAATAATTAAATAAAAAATAAAAAATGTTAAAAGTCTTTTTGAAAATATCAAAATATTCAACACTTTGGAGCTTGAGGACAGTGGGAGAATCGGCGTTGGACATGGCATGGTCGAGCTGCTCCAGAGCTCGGTTAAAGTTAGTGATGTAAGTCTGATGGTGCTTTTGGTGGTGGAGCTCCATTTTCTCTGCGCTGATGACTGGCTCCTGTTCATGGTAGTCATAGGGGAGGTCAGGGAGCGTAAACGTCTGAAGTTGGCGGACATGGTTATGCTTTAACTTTTGTAACTCCTCCTGAACTTGGACTATTTCCGGTTAGTGCTCGGATCCCAACTCTCAGAGTCATCTATGATATAATCTCAAACCTCAAATCTTCCAAAATATGCCTTTGCTCTTTTCTTAGATCTCTACTCAAACAAATAGTGTAGTCTTTCATTTCCAAGGGTCCACATTTATAGGCAGGCAGAGAAGGCGGGTATATAAAAGGATGCTCAGCTAGACGAGATAACCACCGAAACCGAATGGATGCACCTTTTCCTTTCTTTGTCAAAGCACCGAATCGCCGAATGCACGCTATTCGTTCTACTTGATATTCATGTGGACTTGGATGGTGGATACGATACTTGTCATTTGCCCCTCCGGCCCCCCTCATTCTGATTTCTGAATTTAGTCTAAAAATAAAAATAAAAATAAAAATAAATAAAACAACAGAAACAGAAGAACCATTAAGCTCTGCTTTTCTCGTTTCCTATATGAATACATGTATTATCTATAGCAGGGTGGTGCACACGGACGCCGTACTGAAAGAGCAATTTGAGAGCAAGAGATTTACCATCCTTCACTTCGCCCAGACTTGAGAGGAACCAAGCCCAAGGTACATGCTGAATATAAAAATAAATGACCATGGGAATAAGCCTTAATTTCTTCAAAAATATAGGAATATTTGTAAACAGATATAACCGCTGAGAAAATTATACATTTAACAAATCCATTTCTGGTATGCATTGCATTCCCAGGCCTGAATCCTGATACACAACTAACAATCAAAACTGCCATATCACTAAGCATTTCCTTCCACTCTTTAAACCAATATTTTGTAGAAGTTGTCATTTCCCAAATAACGCCTATTGTTGCTGCAACAGATAAGCCACCCTCACCAGCAACATCTTCATACAGTTCTGGTTACTAATTTTTTGTCTAGGATGAATGAATATAACATTTGGAAGAATTTTATGCATGCAGGTCCTTGTTCGAATTCCATACAGGAGCTTTTTGAACAACACCATCACTCAACATCCCACTTCCATTATCCACACTAATCAGAGGATCAGATTCACTTTCCTTGACCTGCATCAATCAAGAACGAGGAAAATAGGTCAGCAAATATTCCAATATATCAGGAAACACAAGGATCATATATAACATATTGCTAGACAAGGTCATTAAAACAACACATAGACACACAAACAACTACCTGTGACAACTGTGTTGGTACTTCACTGGCCTTCTGCTGGCTCTCAACAGTGCAATAATATGAATAAAGGACCATTCCAACTACAGCAATCAAGATCCCCAAAATATTGCGCCAGCTAAATGGATCGTGAAGTAGAACATAACCAAACGCCAAAACAAGGCATGTTTTCAGATGTCCTAGGACCTGATATGTGACAGGGGATGTCTTTCCAATTACCAGAAATGTACTAAAGTTGACAGAGACAGATATAAGGCAGGACAGAACAATGAAGAACTGCAAATAAAGATTGCACATGAAAACAATTAGAAGCAATGAAATCCAAGAAAATTATAGCACAAATAATTTTTCTTTCTTTTCCTTGTTGTTTATTCAAAGGGGGGTGGGGATTGGAGGTGGTTTGGAATTTTTCAGCAATGATTTCATTCTTACCAGCACTTGAGGGGTATACTTGAAAGCAAAAACATTCTGGTTAGTCAAAAGCCCGTCCAGGAATGGGCCAATGATGAACAAAGTTATCGCCTGATAAGGGCAAGACTGGTAGAGAAGTTGGGTTGAAGATACTTTGAACTTCTTCTGAATGGTATTAGTCATCTAAGAGGAATGAGTTAAAAACATAAACAACTGAGAGAATTTTGTACTTAGAGCAAGAAAAATCTATTCATGCAGCACAAATTCAACAGTTCATTTGATGTTCCTAAATGTGGAAATAAATGAGAGAAATAAAACACCAAACCAAATATCACTCTAGCCAAGGATACAATTTGAGCTACACAAGTAGTAACAACTGCGAGCAGAGAAAGGATAGAACCCAGGAGATTGAGCTGAAGATCAGTCACAGTTGCAATTCCAACACCCAAAAGTAGAATGGCCAATGAAAGCTGGATTTTCCGACTGCAATAGCATATAAATGTATCAAAAGAAAGCCATAACCAAATAAATTATTACTTCAAAATAACAACAGGTATAAACTGCAAATTAAATCTAAAACCACTAGCAAATTACAAAATAAAACAAGAGTTCTTCAACTAAGAGGAGTTTAAATATAGTAGAATCCAAGAAAAATTTTTTGGACTGTAGAAGATGAATAACCCCAAACTGGAACTTCGAGTGTTTATAAGCACAGGTCCTTATCATGCTCTGATGGGAAGAGGAGGAATTATGATTTTGTCCTAACTTTTAGCATTTAGCATAAAACAGTCACAATCAAGGCTTTCAATCCTTTCTTGTGAGCATGTCAGCTCCAGAAAATAGCCAATAAGCAATGTCTAGCCCTCTAAAAAAAATCTGTTCCTAAGATTTATCTCCAAAAACCACAGTTGCCGGAGGCCAAAACTATAAGAACATGAGAGAACATCAGTCATAGGAAGAAACAAGCATACTCATAACTGACCTGAATTTCTTCCTGAAGAAAAGGGTCTCCAAAAGAACAGTGCAGGGGATAATTACCAGTTTTGTCATCTAAAACACAAAATATGACATAAATTTTCATAAACTGATATTCCATATTCTTGTAAAAAATAAGAAGAAAGGCTAAACTTTGAAATGGATATACATAGTACTAACTACTAACAGATTCCAAATCCCAATATGCAGTAAGCACAAAGAATCATTCAGTATGAATTTTGTTGGAACCAGCCAAAACTTGGACACGACTTACAAATGATTCAAGAGGTTAATGACTGGAAAGTAGAACTTTACCTGGTAGAAACCAACAGAATTGAAACCCAAACTAAGATTCAAAAGGCCAATGGATATCCCGTTTAATATACCAAATCCCATGACAGCCCTGGCATCAAAAGGCTTGTGCTCAAACAATTTCATCCATAAGGCTACATGAAGAGAACAAAAAGTGACTAGGAGATGCCAGCTTGTCAAAGTTGTGGCTGCAGAACCCAATAAATTAGCATAAATGATCAAGTAATAGCATGCAAGCAAAGATGAGAAATTCTGATGATGCTTTTCCAAATTGACCACATTTATTACAATAATCTATTAGATTACAACTCACTCATTCAGAAAAACCTTTCATCTTACGACAATGAAGGAATGAGAACATCATTCATCATATTGTAACTAAAATGATATAGTGATAATTGCGTGGAAGCAACCTAGAAAGATTTGGACACCCTGAAGAGTCTATCACTCACAAGAGGCTAAAATCTAAAAGAAAAATAAGTATACAATGAGATCATAACAATTAACTAGGCTAAGCTGCAACAAAAACATTGGTGCTATCTAAACTATTCTTTATATATAATGTTAAAGCATTTCAAATAAAAAACCAGTCGGCTCATGTGTTATGTTATATATGCCATAAATCACTCACAACAAATGAGGCATGGGATGGACGCAAAGCTTGTTTCTCTTAATCAATTGTGAATTCATTAGATCACTTAGAAAGGCACATGTATGATCACCAATCTGATGCACACTTAAGTGATGCTTAAAATAGTAATTCATAGCATTCCCTCCTTAATCAATTTCGTACTTATATAGACTCTAATTCTAATCACTTACCATCTGCTAACTTCCTTTTCAAGGGATTGACATTTCTAGAGCACATACTCTAATGCATGCATGTAAAGAAACAGATCAATTCATAATTTCAGCATTAACACACATGACAGCAATTGACAGTCCATTCAACTTGTAATTTTGAGACAGCCATGTGTCATGACAATTCTGCTTAGAATATATATTCAGCATCTTAATTTTTTCCAGTTGAAAACAAAAACCATCTCTACTTATAGTGAACGAATCACATGCTCCATAGAATAAATAAATCGGAAAAGAAGAAAAAAATAGATATTATTTTGACGGTATGCGAAATGCAGAATTCTAGAGGGAGAAAGGGGGGAATATGGAAGTGCCCAATTCTGGTGAAGGATCAAAAGCGATAAGACACCCTAAAAATAGGGAGTCCATGTGAAAAATGAATCCAGCAATCACGAAAGTAAATCAATCGGAGAATTAAGTGATAAAGATAAAGAAGTGGTTAATTCAAACTCACCAAAGGTGAAGCCGAGAGTGCTGATAAGAGCCTTGTTGCATATTACAATGGACACGGAGGAGACCACCGATAAACTCAAAGCACCTATTGTCCCCAGCTGAAACTTCTGGTTCTCACTCATTTTTCCTTTTCAATTGAGTTTCTTAATCGTGACCAGATCCACGTAATCTCCAACGGTTCTTGATCACATATACGTATATAAAAAAAGCACGTAGTGAATCCTCCTCCTAGCTCATTCGCGCTTAAAATTCCCAAAAATGGTTAAAAATCAAATGTGGGAGCGGAGCAGCTTCAACTGCAGAAATGAGGAGGAGGAGCCAAACAAGCAAGAGAGATAAGAAAAAGGAATAGAAAATAAAGCAACGAAGAACCCTAGATCTGCTGCATTAAAGGAAGGATGAGAGAGAAACCTTAGAGCGTCCGATAAGAAAGGAAATCTGTGAAACAGAGACAGCTGCCAATAAATCCGTCGGTGTTTAGGGGCAATGACCTGTTTCTCTTTTCTGCTGCTTCTTTTTATTTTTATTTTTTTGGTGTGGTGTATTTTTAAATAAAATAAAACAAGAGAGAAGGGAAATGATACAAGTAGCAGTAATAGAAAATAAAAATGGAAGAGAAGGCTGGAGTGGAGGAGGAGGAGGAGAATGAGAAAGAAAGGAGATTTTAGGCGGCCCCGTTTATCGCCGGATAATTTGGAATTATAACATGGAAATCCCGATGGCTTGTGTATTTTGCAAGTGCTTTATTTGATTTTTTAAAATAAAAAATAAAAGGAAGCAATTTTAAATTTTAGTTTTATTTACCAAATTTAAAATTTAAAACAAGTTTTATGTTGGCAATGAAGCCTTGGCTTAATGGTAAGGAGGAAGCCCTGAGATTTTGAGATCTCAGATTCGAGTCTCACTAAGTGTGAGTTTGAGTTAATCTAGTTATTTACTAGTTTGTTTAATTTGTTATAGTTATTTACTAGTTTACCTAGTTTGAATAATGTGATTTTCATAGTTATCTGTTCATGAAATGTAATATGCTGATTGTGATTATAACTTCTAATGAAAATGTATTACTAAAAAAAACAAGTTTTATGTTGGTGATAATTGTTCCTCAGTACACGCTACTTTTCTTTGTCATGCGTATAGAGCAAATCGTGTTGGGAGAGGCACCCCACTTCCATGTGACCTGATCCGGAATAATCACATAAAGCAGATACCGGAGGGTTAAGGACAAAAAAAAAAAGCAATACCCAAATGTTCCCATAAATGAGATTTCCTTCCTCTTCAATGAGATTTCCACCAAAAAAAAATATTTATATTATAAAATATGGATTTAATTACTAGACCATATTTGTTGTTTCCATTGTATATTAATAGACCATTTTTTTAATGATGAGGAAGTTTCCAGATCAATTTAGACAACTTCAAGACTATTTTTTTTTCAAATTATCTTAAAAATGTACCTTTACATCGGTTTAATGCATTCAAGAAAATTAAATTTTTTTAAGTGCTTACCCCAATACTTGAACATTGTACCTGATTTATAAAACGACATTTACTTTTCGGGGTCATTTGGTTCACGAAATCTAGGATTATCTTTGGGAATCATTTTGCTTGACGAATTCCTGAGAATATTAGATTCTTGTGTTTGGTTGTATTTGTAGGAATATAAGATTTTTGTGTTTGGTTAAAGGAAAGTAAGATTGCTTAATTACTTATTTTACTATAATACCCTCCGTATTATTAGTTTTTTTGGTTACAAGAGGAATATTAAATAACTGGAGATGGAGATGCTTGGATTGGAACCCAAGACTTACAATATGCCACAACTCATCTTGATATAGATTATATTTAAATTAATTACTTATTTATTAGTTGATGTAAAGTGAATAACACTTGATATAGATTATATTTAAATTAATTACTTATTTATTTATTTAAGATACTCATTTATTTATTTGGTCCTTTTTTTATAAGGTTTTTGTTATGTAAATTATTCTGATTTAACAAACTATTACTATATTAAATTGATTTTGATTAATAAAAAATCATAGGTCTATCTTATTATTGGTCCATTTGATTTTAAATTTATTTTTCTCTTAAATTTCAATTCATCAAAATAAGAAAAAAAATGACACTTTAAATTTAAGAGATCACTACATTTATTGATACCAATTTAGTTAAGAAATGTTATTTTGATAAATGCAAACTTGTAAACTATATTTAGATTTAATAAAATTAAGGATTATGTTGTAAGTAAGAAAGAGATTTTAATGGCCTAAAAAAGGGTTTTTAATAAGTGTTTTATTTAGGGTTGTAATTTTTAACAAATTCAATGGTATAATTACATTTAAATTACTTATTTAAGTATTTAAGGTGTTTATTTATTTATTTTAATATATAAATAATTATCTAGGACGTAATACCTTTGATAGTAAAGGGTAAAGTTGACCCAAATGAAAAAAATGTTAAGGATAAAATTGGAACAAAAAAAGAATTCCCAGGGGAAAATAAAAATACTTCAAGGGCGGAGGGTATTGTTTTCCCCCCTATTTTCCCACTTTTTGACACTGTTGGGAGTCTAAGATTCCTGATGAGGGAGAAAATTATCCAATCAAACGAGTTTAAACAATTACGAAAAATAAAAATTCTTGTGGGTAATCTTAAAATCCTTGAACCAAACGCACCCTTCGAAGAATCCAACAATTGTGGTTGAACCACATCATTATGCAAATCATAAATATGGAAAACTAATATATATGAGTGATTTCATGGTTTTTATCTTAATTGGGACTGAATAACTTACATTCTCGTGGTCTTCAAATCTCACTCCTTAGTCCAATTTATAATGGAATTGAATCCTTGACATTTGAGTAAGGATGACAACGAATAAGTTATTCGTTAATTTTCAATATCTAAAATCAATTATCTTATATATATATATATATATATATATATATATATATTTATATATAAAAGCTTAAGTAGTTGTTTAAAATAAAATATTTTATGTGAATTGTCTATATATTTAACATGTGATATTTATTACACAAAAAATAATAATTATCATTTTTTAAAATTTCAAAAAGATAAAAATCTCTCCTTATATATATATATATATATATATATATATATATATATAAATATAAAATATAAGCTAAAATATTTTCGAAAAGAAAACAAATATATGTATTAACATTAGTATAGACAATGTAATATAATATATATTAATACAACAACATGTTTCGTATTGTTAGATTACCAACTAATTTTTATTTATTTTTTAAAAACTAATATCATTTTTTTAATAGTTAAACCTTTTTTAATAAATACATAACATGTAGTCATTCCTTTCCCAAATTTTGATTTTCTTTATGTCTATCTTATATTAGAATTATAGAGAAGCTGGTAGTACGGATTTCTTGAAAAATGTTAGAGAATTGATTCGAACTCACAGAGTCAATTGTTTGATAATTTCTGAGCCTAAAGTGGCTTTAAAGTAGAAATGGTGATAAATCAGCTAAGGTTTGATTTTTTCACTAGAGTTGATGCCATTGTCTTTTCGGGAGGCATTTTGGATTCTTTGGAAAAATTCCTTAGGCAAAGTTGATGTGATTACCAGGAGTGAACAATTCATCACAATTCCAATTACATATGGCAAAAATAAACAGTGGCTTTTGACTGCAATTTATGCTAGTCCTACTCCTTCTTTGCGTAGAATATTGTGGGACTATTTACTGAATATGGATGCTTATGATGTTGCTCCTTGGATAGTCATTGGTGACTTTAATCAAAGTATATCTTTATCGGAGAAGCAAGGGGGTGCTCAGGAGAGCCTAACTAGAATGTTTGAATTCCTCAAGGTGATTTCAACTAGGAAATTTATTGATTTTGAAGTTGCTGGCTGTAAATTCACCTGGACAAACAAAAGAGACACCAGAGTTTTGATAAAAAAAAAGACTTGATAGGGTACTTTGTAATGCTGAATGGAGAAGGCTACTTGCTGAAGCAAGTGTAGTTAGTTTACCAAGGGTGTACAGTGATCACTGCACCGTCCTACTAAAATTGACCACCTCTGTACCACAAAGAAACCTTAGGCCCTTCCATTTTGAAGTAGCATGGCAGATACATGAAGGCTTCGGGAAGTTTATTGCTGAAAATTGGAATGCAGAGGAACACCTTAGCTATAATTTAGGGTATTTTCAGGAGGTGGTTAAAGTTTGGAATTCTTAAGTCTTTGGGAATATTTATAAGCAGAAGAGGTCCTTACTTGCTTGATTGGATGGTATCCAACAGGCTTTAGAACTACACCAGAGCTCTTTCTTGAATAAACTTAAGGTAGAACTATGTGCTGAATATAATAAAGTACTTGACCAAGAGGAGATTTTATGTTTTCAAAAATCAAGATCCAAGTGGATCCTATTTGGTGATCGCAACACAAAATTCTTTCACACCACAACAGTCATTTGAAGAAATAGAAAAAAATTCTTTCTCTTAGAAAAGAGGATGGCACATGGTGCATGGACTCTAAGGAACTTAAAACCATGGTGGTTGATTTCTTTCAAAAATTATATAGTGCACAGACTGTGTTAAGGAATATTTCAGAGGTTTACCCGAGATCTCACTTTTGTTTCTCAACAGACCAACAACAAAATCTAGCTTGTATCCCTTTGGATGAGGAAATTTATAAAGCTCTTTACTCTATGTCTCATTTCAAGGCTCCGAGGGCTGATGGTTTTCAAGCCGGGTTCTATTGTTTTTGTTGGCTCTGCCGAGAGGGGGGGTGAATCAGTTTTTTACTTATTTTTGATTTTTCTAACTCTTAATGCACAATTAAAACTAATGAAATAACAATGAAATAAGTGCAGCAAAAAGAGTAAGGGAAAGAGAAGCAAACACAAATTTATAGAGGTTCAGCTAATCTCTTGCCTACGTCCTCTCTCGTTGATCCTCTTGTCAAGATTTTGATTCAGCTCTTCATTGAGAATCTTTACAAACCACTTCAAGGTGTTGTGAGACCTCTAACAATGTTTCTTAAGGACTTAGAAATCACCTTATAAGCCTCTCCTCTTGTAATACTACCCACACTCTACAATAGCAGACCTTACAAGGATAGCTCACCCCTTTGAATAACAGAATTTTCAGTAAATGGGTGAAGAACAACAAGAAATCTCACAAATGGAGTTACATAATAAGAATTTTCAAATTTGATTTTCTTTCTTGAAGCTTGAAGATTTTCTGAGTGTTTGTTCTACCTCTAAACTTCATAAATGCCTCTATTTACATCCCACCAACTGATTAGAACGGTTGGTGAAGCATTTAATGCTAATCCTCCCGTTGAAACTCTCGGAAACTAGTCGTTAGGCTCAGTTTTCGTGAAAAGGGATCAATCCCATGCCAAAAGGGATCGATCTGTTTCTTCCAGAATGCATACTTCTTTATTGAGAGCCATTTCAGCCTTGAAATCAATTTTGCCAAAAGGAAATCGATCCTTCTACAGGGGGGATCGATCCCTTTTGTCTAGCCTGCACACTGATGAGTAATTTTGGTATGGATTGATGAGATTTTGTGATTTTAAGTCAGTCCAAAGTATTCTAATTCTTTTACAAAAGTATTTACTGACCTTTCGAATTGAAATCACAATTAAAACTTTGTTTAAAATTCCATTTCAAGCAAATTTACTTTAAAGAGAAAAACGTTATTCCAAACTTAAGTTTTTGTCATTTCAAAATGTGTGTCAATTTAAAGCTAACAATCTTACCTTTTTTGATATGGCAAAACTTAAGGTAAATTTGTTTATATGTTTGAAGAAATGAGGTTGCTAAAATATTTGAAGTAAAAATGCTGCCCCTCAATAGTTGCTCCCCCTTAACTTAGCATAAAATAATTCTGACAGCATAAGACATATTGTGATTTTGTCCTCCTCATAGAGGTATTTCAATAGATATCATTAAAAAACATTTTGCTCCCCCTCAAATGATGCAAGAAAGAAGGTAAAAAAATTTTGAGAGATTTTCCATGAATTTTTCCATGAATTTTAAGAAATTTGCCATACCAATTCTCCCCCTTTTTGTCATAGCAACAATTAGTCAAAATAATCATCAGAGTTATAAGTCAATTTAAAGCAACAATGTGATACCAATAATAAGCAGAATGAGCATTAGCAGTGGCAATGATATAAAGAGAAACAAAGAGCAAGCCAATGTCATGAAAGCATAAGTAATGTCATAACAAGTCATAGTCATTAACATGAAACTAAGATAGCACAAACACACTAGTAAAAGTCTCAAGAAACAACTAGAAGGTCATAACTAGCTAGAAGAGACGCATGCCACAAATAGTAGGATCAACGCCTTGGAAAGGTCTTATGATATTGCTTAATGAAAGCTTTTTGCTGCATACGGACATCTTGAATTTCATCGAACAAGGTAGCTTGGTTTACCTCGATTTGATCAAGCCCCTGACCTACGTTATGCTGGAAATTTTGAAGCATATGCATGATCTGGGCGAGAGGGGCTGACGTGGAGCCGGAGGGTGCAGAAGATGTGGTTGCTGCAGGTGCTTCGTCTCCGTCTTCTCTTTCTTCTCTGACTTTTTTCGAAGCATGTTTAGGAGATGCAGGCGAGCCATGACTCTTGACCCATTCGATTGTATTGCCCCGTTGACGTTGATACCACCCAAGGTTATAGAGAGTGGCGAGATTGATTGTGGTGATGGGGTCCGAAAGTACATCGACCTCACACGAACAGTCAATGCCTTTAGTGAGTAAGTAAAAGGCGAGAGGCTGAGGGAAGACAATTGTGTGTACTTTGCCACTGACAATCCTCACCCAATCTTGAAGGATAAAGTGAAGGAGGTCTGGTCGATCTCCATCGGGTGAATGAATATGATGGAGCCAAAAACGATCAAGTTTCCTAAGTTGAGAGTATTTTGTGCCAAGGGGTTAGAGATTCCAGGAGATTATGATATGTAGGAGTCGTGCGAAGACAGGAAGGTCACTTGCACGATTATTGGTAACGGGAAACTTTAAAGGGACTTCGACATTTTCAAATATAGAACCGTCGTTGGGAACTCTAAAGACAAGAAAGAGGGATTGCTTGGTGATTTCAATATTTTTGCCTATGACATATGATCAAATTCCTACAACCGTACATTCATCATTTGGATCCATGATGAGTTCGACATTGGAAAAGAACGCGCGAATGATGTTTGGAGGAACTGGAGTGTTGATTTTGAGAAACTCAAGCCAATGATATTCATTAAATTTGGCCAAGTAAGGAAAGTTAATTGATTTGAGCAAATAGAAATCAATTGGACGCCAATGCTTAATAGGCATATTTGCAAAGTTTGCTAGAAGTTTAGTTTTCTCATTGGCATGTCGAAAGCATCGATTAAAGGTGGCTGGTATGGAGGAGGAGGAGGAAGCACGTGTTTTGCGTTTTTGAGCAGTATGTTTAATTCTAGGAGCCATATGGAGTAGGATAGGAGTAGGAGAAAGACAGGAAATTGCGTTGAGGAATTTCACCGAATAGGTGATGGGCACAGGTTTGGTAAACTATGAATGAGTGTATGGGAGAGATAAGGTTTAACCAACAACTGAGAGCCACAAACCAAGATGCAAGTAACAAATTTGTTAATGAAATAATGCTGAAAAACTAAAGAGATCCTTAGTTATAAACCCTAGAAATTAGATAAGTGCAATATGAACTAAAAACCTAGATGGAAAGGAAATCTATGCAAGAGATGCAAATGGATAGTCAAGACATGATGAAATAAACTAGAAATGCAAGAAAATTTAATGAAAAGAGTGCGGAAAACTTATAATTGAAATGTTGCGTGATAAGTAACTATGGTGTGGAAGAAGAAAGAAAAAAAGAAAAGATGGAGTTTTATTAGGAAATGAGGAGGGGAAATGAAGGAGATGAAGAAATGATGAAGATTGGTGAAGGAATGAAGTGATTTGGTGAAGAAATGAGTTAGATCTAGAAGATTGTGGTGAGCGGAAATGGTGGGAAGGCGTTGGTATTGAAAGGGAAGGTGAATAGTGAAGAAAGAGTGGAGGGCTTGTGACTTTTAAAAAACCCGCGAAGTGCAATCTGGCTCGAGGGGATCGATCCCCTCTAGGAAGGGATCGATCCCTTCCAGGCAGAATGCCTCCTAGGCTATTTCTTCACGTTGAAGCCCCTAATCCGATTCTGATGCTATGGGATCAATCCCATGGTGAAAGGGATCGATCCCTCATAGTAGAGACCCAGATTTTTAGCCTTACAGACTTGGAGATCAATTTTATTTTGGAAGAATTTTCTCCTTACTCACTTGCCTTAGTTGTGATGCATAAAAATGATTTGAAAACAATGGAACTTATGCATTTTTACTATTTTAAAATCAAAATTTGGTTTTTGCCACTTGGGATGCATAACTTGAAAAATGCATAAAAAGTGCAGAAAATTGCATAAATATGCTGAAAATATGCAGAACAACTTTGAACAATAAGTGAACATGACTGTGAAAATGTCTTAAACATCAGAAGTGGGTTTTGGCTAATGAAGAGAATTTAATATGATCAAAACACATAAAGTTTAACAATTCAACCTTAAAAGCTAAGATCACGAACAGTAACATGGCAAGTTAAGGTCATGAATTGCAAGTGATAATTATATTCTCCAAATTTCTTTCTTGTAATCATCACAAACCAACTTAAGCCATTCATTCAACATCAAATCAATTCAAGGAGTATTCATAATACCTAATTCACCTCTAAGAATGCAAAATCTCTCATTGTCCAAGGGTTTTGTGAAGATATCAGCTAATTGGTACAAGGTATCTACATACTCTAGAATTATGTCCCTTTTTTACACATGATCTCGTATAAAATGATGTCTAATCTCAATGTGCTTGGTTCTAAAGTGTTGGATGAGATTTTTTGTAAGGTTGATAGCACTAGTGTTGTCATATTTGATGGGAACTTGGTTCATTTCTATTCCATAGTCTCTCATTTGTTGTTTAATCCACAAAACTTGAGCACAGCAACTTCTGGAAGCTATATATTCAGCCTCAGTTGTGGATTGAGCTACGCTATTTTGTTTCTTAGAGAATTATAAAATAAGCCTACTTCCTAAGAATTGACATGTTCCCGATGTGCTTTTCCTATCCACTTTGCATCTACCAAAATCCACATCGGAATAAGCATGGAGATCAAGTGTAGAATCTTTAGGATACCAAATTCATAAAAAAAAGGTGCCTTTAAGGTATCTAAGGATTTTTTTTACTGCTTGTAAGTGTGATTCTCTAGGAGATAACTGAAATCTAGCACATAAGCATACACTAAACATTATATCGGGTCTGCTAGCAGTTAAATATAGCAATGAACCAATCATAGACTATATAGTTTAGTGTCTACACACTTTCCACCTTCATCCTTATCAAGCTTGATATTTGTGCTCATTGGTGTAGAGTAAGGTTTAGACTCATCCATTCCAAATCTTTTGAGCAAATCTTTAGTGTACTTAGCTTGATTTATAAAAATACCTTCTTTGCATTGTTTAACTTGAAGTCCTATGAAATAAGGTTAACTCTCCCATCATACTCATTTCAAATTCACCTTGCATTAACTTTGAGAAATCCTAACACAATGACTCATTTATAGATCCAAAAATGATATCATCCACATAAATTTGAACTACTAACACATCACTACCCTTAGATTGAATAAATAAGGTTGTGTCTACCTTGCCTCTTGCAAAACCTTTTTCAATAAAAAACTTTGAAAGTCTTTCATACCAAGCCCTAGGAGCTTGTTTTAATCCATACAATGCTTTTGATAGTTTGAAAACATGATTAGGAAACTTTGGATTTTCAAAACCGGGAGGTTGTTCAACATAAACCTCTTCATTTATAAAACCATTTAAAAAGGCACTCTTAACATCCATTTGATATAATTTAAAATCTTTGTAGCGTGCAAAGGCAAGTAGCATCCTAATGGCTTCTAATCTAGCTACCAGAGCATATGTTTTATCATAATCTATTCCTTCTTCTTGCCTTTATCCTTGAGCCACTAACTTAGCCTTGTTTCTAACAATAATGCTATTCTCATCCATCTTATTCTTGAATATCCATTTGGTTCCAATGATGGGATAATATTTAGGTCTTTCCACTAGTGTCCACACTTTGCTTCTCTCAAATTGATTTAATTCCTTTTGCATGGCCATAATCCATTTTTCATCTTTCAAGGCCTCATCCACATTCTTTGGTTCAAATTGTGACACAAAGGCTACATGTTGACATATGTTTCTATAGGTTGACCTAGTTCTAACGCCAATGTTTGGATCTCCAATAATATCATTATCCTTCACATATCCAAGTTCTCTAGGACATCTAGATTCTTTCTCAATTATTTCTTGTTCCATGGACTCCTCATTTTTGTTAATATTAAGATCTTCTAATCGTTCCCTAATATCCTTATCTTGGGATGGATCAACTATAAGTTTATCAAAGATCTCTACTTCATCATCAAGATTGGTTCTACTAGTGATATTTGATTCATCAAAGATTACATGTATTGACTCTTCTACTACAAGTGTTCTTTTATTGAAAACTCTATAAGCCTTAGAATTTAAAGAATAACCAAGAAAAATACCTTCATCACTTTTTGAATCAAATTTTCCTAGGTTATCTTTACCATTGTTCAAAACAAAACATTTACATCCAAATGGGTGAAAATAACTTATGTTAGACATTTTTCCTTTATAAAGCTCATAGGGAGTTTTCGTTAAAATAGGCCTTACCATAGCTCTATTTATAACATAGTAAGCAATATTTATTGCTTCAGCCCAAAAATATTTAGATAAGTTATTTTCACAAAGCATGTTTCTAGCCATTTCTTCTAAGGTTCTATTTCTCCTTTCAACTACCCCATTTTGTTGAGGAGTTCTAGGAGCTAAAAAATTATGGCTAATACCATTTTCATTGCAAAATGTATCAAAACCAAGATTTTCAAATTCTTTTCCATGGTCACTCCTAATACTAGTAATAGAGTAACCTTTTTCATTTTGAACAAGTTTTGAGAAAACAATGAATTTATCTAAGGTTTCATTTTTCACAGTTAAAAAGAACACCCAAGTAAACCTAGTGTAATCATCAACTATGACAAAACCATAGTGTTTTCCTCCTAAGCTAGTGGTTCTAGTTGGTCCAAATAGATCTAGGTGGAGGAGTTGAAGTGATCTAGATGTTGTAACACATTTCTTAGGTTTAAACGAAATTCTTTTGTGTTTTCCTCTTACACATGCCTCACAAACTTTATCATTTTCAAATTGAAGCTTAGGTAATCCTACTATTAGGTCTCTTTTGGCTAACTTAGACAAAACATGCATGCTAGCATGGCCTAGTCTTCTACGCCATAACCAAGGTTCATCTTCTCTAGTGGCCATAAAACATACATTTTTGCTATTAAGCTCATTTAAATTAACAATATAAATATTTCCTTGTCTATGTCCAATAAAAACAATTTGATTAGTTTTAGCATTAATAACATTGCAGCACAAATAATCAAACACAACTTTAAATCCCATATCACACAATTGACTAATACTAAGCAAATTATGTTTTAAGCCTCTAACATACAAAACATTCTCAATAATTGAGGAAAAGTTACCAGTGGAGCCAATTTCTTCAATTTGTCCTTTGGAGTTGTCTCCAAATGTGGCTTCTCCACCATTTTTATGCTTTAGGAACTTGAATTGGCTCTTGTCACCCGTCATGTGTCTTGAGCATCCACTATCAAGGTACCAATGCTCTTTGGACTTAGCCTTGTAGCAATACTCTTCCTCCTACATACAAACACATCAAGCTTTCATCTTAGGTACCCAAATTTTCTTGGGTCATTGAGAGTTACTACTAATAATTTTTGATCCTTTAGGGATCCATTTCATTTTTAAGGACTCATCATTTGAATTTAAAACATGTTTAGGCACCCAAATCTTGACAACCATTTTTCCTCTAATCATGGTTTTCCTAGAGGTGCATGCTTGTGAAGAATGTCCTAGTTTATTACATAATGTGCACAAAACAAATTTTCTATCTTTAAATAGGAAATTTTTTAGATAAGTCTCTTTGTTTGATGCATTATAGCCTAACCATTCTCTATGAAAGAATGCTCTTTGAGTCTCTAGCATATGATCAAGTTTTTGTTGACCCATGAAAAATCTAGAAAAGGAGTTTTGCGAATTAGTGTTCTTCTTATTTAATTCTTCTATTTCTAGATTTGCATTTTCTAATTTCTTTTCACATTCTAATTTAACATTCATAAGCATTTCATTTTCCTTTTTCAACTTAGAGATGATTTTCTTATATTTCAAATTCATGCATTCAAAATCATTTGCTAACTCATCAAATGCGTGTTGCAATTCATCAAAAGTGTATTCATTAGTATCTAATGAGTTAGATGTTACCTTCTCGTCTTCAAGAGCCATAAAACAAAGGTTGGCTACTTCATCTTCCACACTCTCTTCATCGGAGCAATCACTATCACTCCATGTAGCCACCATTGCCTTCTTCTTTGGTTTCTTCTCATTTTGCTTTCTATAAAAAGGACAATCAAATTTAATATGACCAGGTTTTTTGCATTCATAACAAATAATTTGATCCTTTTCTTTCCTACTAGCTTCTCCTCTATTGAACTCTCTCCTAAGGGGTCTCCTAGAGTTTCTACTAGCTCTTATCCTCATGAATTTATTGAATCTCTTGGCGAACATGGCCATTTCTAAATCCTCATCATCACCACTTTCATCATGATCGTCTTTTGATTCCTCAATTGTGGTGGATTTTAGAGCTACTCCAACTTTCTTTGGGGGATCTTGATTTCTCTTAATTTTCATCTCATAAGTAAGTAAAGATCCCATAAGTTCATCTAATGAGAGGGCACGAGGATCCTTGGAATCCTTAATAAGAGTGACTTTAGCTTCCCATGATTTAGGTAAGCTATTGAGTATCTTTTTCACCATTTCTACATTAGAATATGTTTTTCCTAAGGCTTTAAGACCATTTATGATGTCAGTAAACCTAGTAAACATGTCACTAATTGACTTATCATTCTTCATTCTAAACAATTCATAGTCTTGAGTGAGCAAGTCTACTTTTGTTTCCTTGACTTGTGTGGTTCCCTCATGTGTGATGGCTAGTTTATCCCAAACTTGCTTAGCATTCTCACATTGTGAAACTCGATTATATTCATTTGGCCCTAATGCACAAAATAGTGTGTGCATTGCCTTAGCATTTAGTTGTGCCATTTTAAAATCATTAGTATCCCACTCATCTTTTTTCTTTGGCACATCCGTCCTATCTACTTTCTTAATAGGGACAAGGGGACCTTTAACTATAATCCTCCACACTTCATAATCATTGGCTTGAATAAATAGCATCATTCTAGTCTTCCAATAAATATAGTTTTCACCATTAAAGAGTGGAGGCCTAACTGTAGAGTGTCCCTCTCTTACCAAAGGTATAGATACACTAGTTTGAGCCATTAGTGATCATTTTACTTGATAGATGCTAATCTAAATCAATCTCGAGCCCAAGCTCTGATACCAATTGTTGGCTCTACCGAGAAGGGGGTGGATTGGTTTTTCTACTTATTTTTGATTTTTCTAACTCTTAATGCACAATTAAAACTAATGAAACAACAATAAAATAAGTGCAGTAAAAAGAGTAAGGGAAAGAGAAGCAAACACAAATTTATAGAGGTTCGGCCAATCTCTTGCCTACGTCCTGTCTCCTTGATCCTCTTGTCAAGGTTTTAATTCAGCTCTTCCTTGAGAATCTTTACAAACCACTTCAAGGTGTGGTGAGAAACTTACAATGTTTTTTGAGGACTTAGAAATCACCTTATAAGCCTCTCCCTTTGTAATACTACCCACACTCTACAATAGCAGACCTTACAAGGATAGCTCACCCTTTTGAATAATAGAATTTTCAGTAAATAGGTGAAGAACAACAAGAAATCTCACAAATGGAGTTACAAAATAAGAATTTTCAGATTTGATTTTCTTTCTTGAAGCTTGAAGATTTTCTAAGTGCTTGTTCTACCTCTAAACTTCATAAATTCCTCTATTTATATCCCACCAACTGATTAGAACGGTTGGTGAAACATTTAATGCTAATCCTTCCGTTGAAACCCTTAGAAACTAGCCGTTGGGCTCAGTTTTCGTGAAAAGGGATCGATCCCATGCCAAAAGGGATCGATCCGTTTCTTCCATAATGCATACTTCTCTATTGGGACCCATTTTAGCCTTGAAATCAATTCTGCCAAAAGGGAATCGATCCTTCTACAAGAGGGATCAATCCCTTTTGTCTAGCCTGCACACTGATGAGTAATTTTGGTATGGATTGATGAGATTTTATGATTTTAAGTCAGTCCAAAGTATTTTAATTCTTTTACAAAAGTATTTACTGAACTTTTGAATTGAAATCACAATTAAAACTTTGTTTAAAAGTCCATTTCAAGCAAATTTACATTGAAGAGAAAAACGTTTATCCAAACTTAAGTTTTTGTCATTGCAAAATGTGTGTCAATTTAAAGCTAACAGTTTTAATTAGGGAGTTGTGAAAGATTTTGTAGTTCGTTTTGTATGTGATGCATTCAGAGATGGATGCTTTAATAATGAGTTAAGTAAAGTTCTAGTTGTCCTGATTCCAAAGTTGGAGCACCCTGAGCTTGTTTCCTAGTTTTGCCCCATCAGTCTCTGCAATGTGACTGTGAAACTAATTTCTAAAATCACAGCAAACAGGGTGAGATCGTTTTTACAAGATATGTTGTCCCTTACACAATGTAGCTTCATTTCAAGGAGATGTAGCTCGGATAATATTGTAGTAGTCCAAGAGCTCATTCATTCAATGAGTTGAAAGAAGGCTAGAAAAAATGATTTGCTCATGAAAATTGATTTAGAAAAGGCTTATGATCGTATAAGCTGGGATTTTGTTGAATGGGTTTTATTGGATCTAAATATGCCACTTGATCTTGTTTTGCTAGTGATAATAATATATTTGTTATATTATTTTTATTATTTATTACCACATTTATTGCTATATTTTTGTGTAAAATTAATTGTTTAATGTATCTTGTGAATTAATTTAGAGAAAGTGATTTGGGAATTAATTTTAGAAATTATGGCATGCAATCAAACAATAAATTTTGTAATTGGAATAAATTTTTGAAATATATATTGTTTGATTTTCTAAAGTTGTAATTAAATTCTGATTTGTTTTAAAGACCTTTGGACCATAGGATTAAATATAATAAAGGGTTGAGATTTATTTCTTAATTAAGAAGAAACCCTATAAATCTTAAAGGAAAAATTATAAAAGGTGAGAGGGGCGACAGTAACTAGATAGACAGATAAAATTTAGAAAAACAAACAGAGAACAGAGAGGAAGAAAGGATCGGTATTGGGCTGTTTAGTGGGTATTTTCTTTTGCTGTGTTTCTTTCTATTTTACACAGCAACTCCTTGAAACCCGAAGAACCGAGAGCTTTGGAGCTGAACAAAACTGCAAGCTGTTGCGTGAGCACTGCAAGCTTCCCTTGCTTGCTACTTTCCAAGTTGCCACTGCTGCTACACTCCCGCGATTTGCTATTGTCATCATCGCAGAGCAGCTGGTCTTTGTGTTTGTTGCAGCTTCAACAAGGAAGAAAGAGCCAGCTGTCGAACTGTTGTCTAGTTTGTGGCTTGAAGGCAAGAGCCAATTGAGTGCAGGACGTGCTATTGTCCACTTTAAATGCCATCTTTTGCTAGTTCCTTATTGTTTGGTTCACGTACAAGAGATTGACTTTTGTTTAAAAGGGTAGTTTTTAATTTTATGTTTATTTGATTGCTTTATTAGATTATATACATTTAATTAGTTATTGTTTAATTGAAACATGATTTCTTTTATTATTTTGATGTTGTGTGCTATATTAAACATGAACTAATTTTCTTGCTAGGAATTTGATCAAGCCTACTTGCATATTTTATGTCTTTATGATTAATTGATCAATTCTTAAATTTTAGTATCATTCATTGTGATTAATTCAATCTTTTGATTTGTGTTATTATTGGCCACTTTTAATATAAATTAATTGATTGTTTGAGACATGGTAAGGGTACACATCATATACTAAGCCATGTATAGCTCTCTTGAATGATTGAATAAATATTTGATGCATACATCAAGCTAGAATATTTATTTGGTTCTTGTTACATATTCTTCTATTCTTAATGGGTTTTTAGTCATTGATTATGTTACACATCATAGGTAATTAATGATTAAAAATACTTGATTATAGCTGCCATCAAACAAACTAATCATATATTAGGAAGAATGAACCCTAGAATTGAATTGAGATTTTTAAGATTAAAGACATAAAATTGCAAGGTATTTGTGAAATCAAATTCCTAAGCTTTTCTCTATTGGTTAATTTATTTATTTTAGGTTAATTAATTTCATTAGTTAATTAGATACTTACATAATTCTTTTTATTGGCTTTTATAATTTTTAGAGCATAAGTAGTTGAATTTTAATCGAATAAATTTAGCAAATCTCTGTGGGATCGACTCTTGTACTTGCACGCTATACTATCTTGATTCGTGCACTTGCGAGAATATAACTTTTTGTTCATCAAGTTTTTGGCGCCGTTGCCGGGGATTTGTCTTAAGTTTATTCAATTTTATTTAACTACGTGTGTTTTTCTTTTATTTTTGTTTTTAGCTTTCTAAGTTTATTTTATTTTTTTCTCTCTTTCTTTAGGTAGTGGATACAAGGTCGACGATCACTTGGTCAAGAGATAGTGCCCATCAACGATCAAATTGACAAAATCGGTAGGAAAGCAAAGGCACAAGAAGAGGAACTAGTTGAAACCAACATGGAGTTACAAGTTGGGAATCAAGCTGAAAATCTAGTTCAAAATCGAGTTGCAAATCGTCCAATGAAGGAGTTTGCACGTCCTACTGTAGGAACATCACCATCATGCATTATTCTCAATGATGCAGCCAGGAATTCTGAGCTTAAAAATATTCATTTTAATATGCTTCCTTCTTTTCATGGTGTTGCTAGTGATGATCCTTTGACATTCATTCGTGATTTTTATGCAACTGTTCAAACTTTTCCTTTGCAGGGATTAACTGAGGACCAATTGCAAATGAGATGTTTTCCCTACACCTTGAAGGATGCGGCAAAGATGTGGTTCATGTCTTTAACCCTAGCATTACTTACCACATGGGATGTAGTGTATAATAAGTTCATAGGTAAGTTCTACTCATATGCCAAAACCACTGAATTGGGGGGTAAGATTGCTACATTCACACAAGCAGATGGTGAGGCATTCCATGAAGCTGAGGAACGTTTTAAATTGCTTTTAATTCAATGTCCACATCATCGGTACCTATTAGAATTGCAAAATCAATTTTTTTATGATGGACTAACTCAAGCTTGTCAAGCTATGGTTGATAATGCTGTTGAAGGTGCCATGGGAGAAAAGATTGCACAAGAGACCTATGAGCTCTACGAGATGCTTGGAGCTAATTCGTAATAAAAGAGTGTTAGAGGTAAACCTAGAGGTTTTTATGAGATTAACACTAACACTGAGTTGGCAATGCATGTTTCAGAATTAACCAAGCAAAAGAAGTCTATGTGCTCAATGATTATGGATCAAAGAATGCCAGTGTCCAATGAGGTATGTGGAATTTGTGAGATTTATGGTCATATTACTAATGCTTGTCCTTCTAGTGAAAAATTCCTAGATTTTGTTGAGCAAGCCAATATGATGAGCTCTCATAACCCACGAGTGAGGAATGATCCTTTTTCAAATACTTACAACTCGGGTTAGAGAAGTCACCCCAATTTTTCATGGAGTAACAACTTGAACTAGAATCAAGCAAGTTCTTCTTTCCAACTGCGGAAGCCATCTTTAGAAGATACTTTGCAAAACTTTATAGAAGTTTGCCAAAGTAATTAACAGAGCAATGAACAGCGATTCCAACAACTAGAGGCTTCTCAGCGAAAATTGGAGGTCCAAGTTGGACAAATTGCCAAGGCATTACAAGGCCATGTTCCTGAAAAATTTCTAAGCCAGCCTGAGCAAGCCAAAGCAATTACTATTTTGAGAAACGGTAAGGTATTTGACAATAAAATGAATGATGATTCTGATAAAAGTTTAACCTTACTTGCAGGTGATGAGGTTGCCAAGGAGAAGCAACAAGATAAAAGTCCAAGTGGTGGCAAAAAGAAGGATATTGAGGAACTAAGTCAAAGTGAGGAGTCCAATCCATCTTGTGAAACTCTTAAGTTACACAAGGCTCAAAACCCCTATGTTCTTCCTATTCCGTTTCCAAGCAAACTCAATAAAAGCAAATTGGATAAGTCATTTTCTGAAATATATGATATTTTGTCTAATGTTAATGTGAACTTACCTTTGCTTGATATGATCAAGAACATGCCATCCTATGCAAAGTTCTTAAAGGAATTGAATACTCACAAGCGTAAGTATGAGTCAAATGAAAAGGTAATGGTTTTCGAAACGGTAAGTGTTGTGCTTCAAAGTAATTTGCCACCTATATTAAAAGATCTTAGGAGCTTTAACATCAATATTACAGTAAGAGGTTCAAAGAAAGAAAGGGCTATGTTGGATTTGGGTGCAAACATCAATTTAATGCCTTATTCTGTTTACTTGCAATTAGGTTTAGGAGAATTAAAACCTACCACAATGTCTCTACAACTTGTTGATCATTCAATTAGATATCCTAGAGGCATTGTGGAGGATATTTTAGTTCAAATTGATAAACTAATTGTTCTTGTTGATTTTGTAGTTTTGGATATGGAGAGACAGTCAAATAATAAGCATGAGCTACCCATTTTGCTTGGACGTCCATTCATGGCTACAACAAAGACAATAATTGATGTTCAAAATGGGAAAATAACCATGACAGTCTTAGATAAGACTGTGGAATTTTCTGTTTTTAATTCCTTAAAATTACCTACAGATTCTAATGATTGCTTCTCAGTTTATGTTTTAGACTCAGTTGATGTTTTAGACTCAGTTGTTGACTCTAGTTTTGTGTAGGATAAAACATAGGACAAATTGGCTGGTGGAGCTAGGAAGCTCCAATTGAATGAGTTGGATGAGATTCGAAATGAAGCTTATGAGAATGCAAGGATTTTCAAGGAGAGAACAAAACTGTACAACGACAAACCCATTCTTCAGAAAGAGTTCAAACAAGGTATGAAAGTTTTACTTTAATGACTCACGTTTGCGTCTTTTTCCAGGAAAGTTGCAGTCAAGGTGGTGTGGACCATTTATGGTGCGAAAAGTGTTCCCTTATGGTGCAATTAAGATTGAGAACATAAGAACAGGAGCTAGTTTCAAGGTAAACGGGCATAGATTGAAGCCTTGCACTCCAAAAGGCCAGATAGTGGATTTTGTTGATTTGGAGAAGCCTTAGACCTAGCGTTCCGTCTTGCCTAAACGTTAAATAAAGCGCTTGTTGGGAGGTAACCCAAGTAGGTATGATTTTTCACTCTTTTTATTTTTTTATTATTATGTTAGTGTGCACATTTCTACTCTTTTATTAATCTTTGTTTTTTCAACTTTGAGGACAAAGTTTGATTTAGGTTTGGGGGTTTGGTTTAGTTATGTCTGTTTAGTTTATTATTTTTGAAAAAAAATTTAATTTTTTTAAAAAATTTACCTGGATTTATGTTTTTCTTTTTCACTCTGATTTTTCACTAGCCTATGATGAATATAAGAGAATTTTACTATGTTAAGTGATTGTGAGAAATGCATACTTAGGTAATTAAATAATTTGGTGTTAATTTTATTCACTTCATGATTGATGAACAATTGAGCACATAAAGCCATACTCTTATGAATTGTTGATACTTAGTGAATGATTATGTGAACTTGTGAAATTAGTGATCATGCATGACACTCTAGTACCTGTTTTATTACACTTAAGGCGAAATCATAGGCAATTGATTGACTTAGAGATGATTTAGGCATTCCTTGGAATGTTTGAGCCTTTCAAGCCTACCATGTTACAAATTATTCACTAGTACACCCCATTGAGCCTTATTGAAAGAATGGCATATGCAAAAGCATATGAACAGCTACCATTCGAATTTTTTTGTATCCTCATTGACTTTACCCAAATTAGCCTGAAAAACAATGAATGTACCCTTAAAGAGAGCTTTAATGCACATATCTATCTATCATTGAGGGGATGTGATTCAAGAAATATTTTCAAGCTAATAAAGGAAGAGGTTTCAAAAAAAAAAGAAGAGAATTGTTGGATAATGCCTTGACTCCATTGAAAAAAAAAGAATTAAAGAGTGGCATGAAAATTGTTATCCACAAACAAATATATGAAAAAGATAGGTTTGAGGGTTGTGGAGATAAATATGTGGAGTTAAAAAAAAATAGAAAAAGGAAGTGAAAAAAAAAGGAGAGAGAAATTTAGTACGTGCTAAGCATTGTTAGCTTTCTTGTTTTGATTTTTACCTTCCCTTTCTTTGTTAACCAATACCTTGGCCAAACATTATAAGCTACTAAAGACCTATTGATCTAAGTTTATTTTATTGTCTACGTTAGTGGAGAGATGTAAGAAGAGCAAGCCTATGGAGTGTTAGTAAAATATAAAAAAAAATTGAGATCACATCATTTATTCATGAGTTGCATAATTTTAATTGAGTATTGACAAGGAATTTGAGTTTGGCTAAACACACACATACATCTTATATCATGATTAGAGTTAATTAACATTTGAGTTATGAGATAATTGAGTTGTATTTTGAATAATTACTTGAATTAAAAGATGTGAGGTATACTTGAGACAATATGTGAAAATCAAGTGGAATTGAATTTACATAAATTTGAGTGAAAAATTTTGGGTGTCCTTGAGTTTTCACTTTTGTTCTTAAAGGTCACAAACAAGTGCATTTTCTTTTAATTTTGCTCGAGGACTAGTAAAAATGTAGGTTTGGGGGTATTTGATAATAATATATCTGTTATATTATTTTTATTATTTATCTTCACATTTATTGCTATATTCTTGTGTAAAATTAATTATTTAATGTATCTTATGAATTAATTTAGAGAAAGTGATTTGGGAATTAATTTTGAAAATTATGACATGAAATCAAATAATAAATTTTGTAATTGGAATAAATTTTTGAAATATACATTGTTTGATTTTCTAAAGTTGTAATTAAATTTTGATTTGTTTTAAAGACCTTTGGACCATAGGATTAAATATAATAAAAGGTAGAGATTTATTTCTTGATTAAGAAGAAACCCTAAAAATCTTAAAGGAAAAATTATAAAAGGTGAGAGGGGCGGCAGTAGTTAGATAGACAGAAAAAATTTAGAAAAACAAACAGAGAACACAAAGGAAGAGAGGATCGGTATTGGGCTGTTTAGTGGGTATTTTCTTTTGCTGTGTTTCTTTCTATTTTGCAGAGCAACTCCTTGAAACCCGAAGAACCGAGAGCTTTGGAGCTGAACAGAACCGCAAGCTGTTGCGTGAGCGCTGCTTCGCTGCCCTTGCGTGCTACTTTCCAAGTCACCGTTGCTGCTACACTCCAGCGACTTGCTGTTGTCATCATCGCAGAGCAGCTGGTCTTTGTGTTTGCTGCAGCTTCAACGAGGAAGAAAGAGCCAACTGCCGAACTGTTGTCTAGTTTGTGGTTTGAAGGCAAGAGCCAATTGAGTGCAAGACGTGCTATTGTCCACTTTAAATGCCATCTTTTGCTAGTTCCTTATTGTTTGGTTCACGTACAGGAGATTGACTTTTGTTTAAAAGGGTAGTTTTTAATTTTATGTTTATTTGATTATTTTATTAGATTATATACATTTAATTAGTTATTGTTTAATTGAAACATGATTTCTTTTATTATTTTGATGTTGTGTGCTATATTAAACATGAACTAATTTTCTTACTAGGAATTTGATCAAGCCTACTTGCATATTTTATGTCTTTATGATTAATTGATCAATTCTTAAATTCTAGTATCATTCATTGTGATTAATTCAATCTTTTAATTTGTGTTAGTGATTGGCCATCTTTAATATAAATTTATTGATTGTTTGAGACATGGTAAGGGTACACATCATATACTAAGCCATGTACAACTCTCTTGAATGATTGAATAAATATTTGATGTATACATCAAGCTAGAATATTTATTTGGTTCTTGTTACATATTCTTCTATTCTTAATGGGTTTTTAGTCATTGATTATGCTACACATCATAGGTAATTAATGATTAAAAATACTTGATTATAGCTGCCATCAAACAGAGTAATCATATATTAGGAAGAATGAACCCTAGAATTGAATTGAGATTTTTAAGATTGAAGACATAAAATTGCAAGGTATTGGTGAAATAAAATTCCTAAACCTTTTTCTATTGGTTAATTTATTTATTTTAGGTTAATTAATTTCATTAGTTAATTAGATACTTAGATAATTCTTTTTGTTGGCTTTTATAATTTTTAGAGCATTAGTAGTTGAATTTTAATTGAATAAATTTAGCAAATCTTTGTGGGATCGACTTTTGTACTTGCATGCTATACTATCTTGATTCATACACTTGCGAGAATATAACTTTTTGTTTATCAGCTAGTTATGTTTGTATTTCTTCGACAGAAATGAATATGTTATGGAATGGGGAACTTACGTCTAACTTTAAACCATCCAGGGGACTTAGGGAAGATAACCCTCTTTCTCCATATTTGTTCATGCTATGCTTACAAAAGTTATCTGATATGATTGAGAGGGAGGTTCAAAAGGGTGAATGGAAGCCAATTTCTTTAACATGTGGTGGTCCTAAAGTCTCCTACTATATCTTTTTCGCTTATGATCTCGTATTATGCGGGCAAGCCTTAATAAAGCAGTGTCGAGTTATCATGCATTGCTTGAAAGCCTTTTGCAGTGTGCCAGGACAAAAAGTTAACTTTAGCAAATCCAACTTTTTCACATCCAAAATTGTGCCTGCAAATGTGATTGGCAGAATCCACAATATGGTAAGAGAGAAAAACAACACCTCAGAGATAAAAAAACGCTCTGAAATGGAAATCGAAAATAGCAACATCCCACAATGCCCGGAAGAAGAAGATCAAAGAAAAAGGAGTGTCAAAAGATCAAAGAATGGTGAATTCAAGCAAGTGGAACACGATCTCTCAGATAACAGAACCAATATCTTATCTTACAGGGATTCTCTTATGGAAAATCAGGATAATTCATCCTTTCATTTCATTAATCAACCAGCATACACAGATGAAGAATCTGATCAAGAGCTTGAAGATCAAGATGAGATCCCAACAATACTCCTGTCAAGAGAAGAGAAAAACAGAATCCGTAAGCCTTGGACGAATGCAGTTATAGTGAAGACATTCGGCAAAAATGTAGGCTACAACTTCCTTCTTCCAAGGGTCAAAGCTCAATGGAAACCCAACGGAAATATGGACTGCGTGGATCTTGGCAACGACTTTTTCTTATTCAGATTCCATCTTACAGAAGACTTTCACAAAATTATCCATGGGGGACCCTGGTTTGTTGGCCCCTACTACCTGACAATGAGAATATGGGAGCCAGGGTTCGTACCAGATGCATCAACATCTTGCTCGACTACTGCCGTATAGGTCAGACTACCGGGGTTGCCCATCGAATATTTTGACAAAGCTATCTTGCAAAGGATAGGAAACCAACTTGGTAAATTACTCAAGATTGATACTATCACTGAACAGAACTCCAGGGGAAGATATGCTAGGTTCTGTATCCAAGTGGACTTAGACAAACCCTTAATTCCAAAAATCAGAGTTGGAAAAATTGTTCAGAATGTCCTATATGAAAGTGTTAACCTTTGCTTTGCTTGTGGCATGATTGGCCATCGCAGAGAGCAATGCAGGGCAGGGAAAGGAAAAACTCCCGATAGCATGTCTCATGAAGAACCAACTAACAATCCAAGCACCAACACTAGTGACAACAAAAATGGTGAAGAAGAATTTGGACCATGGATGATTGTTAGTAGAAGAAAATCCAGAAATGGCAGGAACCTAAATGCGGGTAAGACCGACCCGAAAAGCAACCCGTTGAGTATGAAGGAGAAAGGGAAAAACGTGGTCTCTGAGCACGTGAACTACAAGAACCAACGGATATTTTCTCAGAAATCCTTCTACATTGGGCAGAGCTCCACTGATAGAAATGACGTGACCAACCCCTTTTCTAGTTCAAAGTTCAGTGAAGATAACCAAACTAAGAGGCCCTCGTTCGAAAGGAACCAGAATAGTGAGACAAACAACTTCAGATTTAATAGTAAAGCATCTTCCTCTACCAACAATTTAACTGAAACAAGAAAAATCGATGGATCCACAGCCACAACCATGCGTCGAAGAAATACTAGGAATCTTCAAAGAGCTCGAGAGAATGCACCTTTGGTTGGGGAAATGGGTGGAAAAATTGACAAAAGCCATGAAAATTTTCATGGGAATGGAAACATAGAACAGGGGATGGAACGAGGAAGAGATCATGATGGCCTGGAACAACCTCATCCTAACCATAGAGATCTCGGATCCACGACCATTCCTGCACTTGATAAAGAAAAAACCATAAGAAATAACACCCAGAAGGATACAAGAATCACCGACGCAGCACAATATTCCCAGGAAAATGATCATCATCGACATAGCTCGGAAGGTGAGGATGAGAGGAAATCACGAGGAGGCCATCATATTTTCATCCCTACCACTGATCAACCCGATTACAATAGTAATAAAGACAAATGCACTGAAGGAGGATCTGGAAACGAAGCACACAGTTTTATTCCTCCTTCAGACTCACAAGATATCGATGCTACTATGCAAGACGTCGGAAGGGGAGATTATAGAACTTTTAAATGAAGATTCTACTATGGAATGCTAGAGGAGCGAGTAATAAGAACTTCTTGCGCAATATGCGGGAGTTGCTGGCAGTACACAGACCAAGTATTGTGATAGTGGTAGAACCCAGAGTGGCTGGTGAGAATGCAAGAAGAATTGTACGAAAGCTCAGGTTCAAGGACTTTTGCATTTCAGATCCAATTGGATTCTCGGGTGGCATATGGCTGTGTTGGGATTCAGAGGTGTTGAATATCGATATCTTAAAAGTTTCTAGACAAATGATTTATGCCTTGGTGCATAGAGATGGATATGCTGACTGGTTGTTGTCAGCGATTTATGCAAGTCCAGCTTTTAATGTTCGCAGGAATTTATGGGCAGATATAGAAGAAATAGCTAGTTCAGTTGCAATCCCATGGATGCTAATTGGTGATTTCAGTGAATTATGCAATAGTGTAGAAAAAGTAGGGGGTCGGATGATTTCGTTAAGTCGATCTTCTTTGTTCAATGACATGATCAACAAGTGTGGCTTGGTGGACTTAGGATTTGAGAGAGCAAGATATACATGGACTAATAGAAGACAGGGATTGGCAAGAGTGCAAGAAAGATTAGATAGGGCCTTATCTAATCCAAGTTGGAGACTTTTGTGGCCTGATGCAGTAGTGAGACACTTGCCAAGAACATACTCTGATCATTGTCCCATCCTTGTGCAGTGTGAGGCGGTGGGTAGTGTAGCAAGGGATAGACGACCTTTTCGTTTTCAAAGTATGTGGCTTACTACTCCAATTGTAAAGGAAGTTGTTCATGAAAACTGGCAGAGAATACATGGAGACATTATTGCAAAGACAGAAAACTTGGCAAATATACTTCGAGATTGGAACAGAACCCATTTTGGAAATATATTCTACAAGAAGAATAGTTTGAGAAGACGAATAGAAGGTGTTCAAAAGACCATGGGGATTAATCCATCTCATCAACTGCTTCAACTTGAAAAGATGTTAATTCGGGAGTATAATATTCTATTATGCCAGGAGGAACTTTTTTGGTTCTAGAAATCTCGAAGGGACTGGATCCTTGATGGGGAAAGAAACACAAAGTTCTTTCATATATCCACCATATGTAGAAGAAGAAAGAATAAAGTAACTATGCTTAAAGATTGGAATGGAGAATGGGTGTTAGAGCAAGAGGAACTAAAAAGCTTAGTTCAACAATTTTATATTGAGTTGTTCACTTTACCGGAGGGTAGGCATCAGCCATTACAGGATTTACATGGTCCAACGTTGAATAGGGAACATAGGGCTTTGCTTGACAGTGATATCATGGGGGAGGAAGTCAGAAGTGCTCTCTTTCAGATGAAACCATGGAAGGCCCCAGGGTGTGATGGTTTCCATGCAGGTTTCTATCAACATTTTTGGGATTCCACCAGGGATACTCTAGTTCAACTGGTAACGGAAGCACTGGCAACTGGGAGATTCCCTCAAGGTTTGAATGATACTTTGCTTGTCTTAATTCCAAAGGTGCCCAATCCTGACTCTATTAGTCTGTTTAGACCAATAAGTTTATGTTCTGTTGCCTATAAACTTATATCTAAGGTTTTAGTTAATAGAATTAGGCCTTACCTAAATGATCTGGTAGCCCCAACCCAAGTAAGCTTTATTCCTGGAAGAATGGCATCTGACAATATCATTATAGCCAAGGAATTGATACATTCCATTAGGACCTCGAAGCGGAAGAATGGTCTTATGGGAATTCAAATTGACTTGGAGAAGGCTTATGATAGAATCCGTTGGGATTTTGTAGAGGAGACACTCATTGCTTTTGGGTTTTCAGAGAAATGGGTGGATCTTATTATGTTCTGTGTCAGAAATACATCAATGTCAATTTTGTGGAATGGTGAGAAAATGGAGGCCTTTTCACCCCAACGAGGATTAAGGCAAGGTGATCCACTATCACCGTACTTGTTTGTATTGTGTATGGAAAGGCTCGGTCAGCTAATAGATAACAAGGTGGGGCGTGGGACTTGGAAGCCAATAAAAATGGGGAGGAATGGGACAGGTGTGTCTCATCTTTTTTTTGCAGACGATTTGTTTCTATTTGGCAGGGCTTCAGTTGCCCAAGCTGAAGTGATAAAAAGAGTGCTTGATGAGTTTTGTGCAGCGTCTGGAGCTAAGATCAGTCTGGACAAGTCCAAAGTTTTTGTTTCGCCTAAATCTGACCAAAGAAATGCTCGAAGGGTTGCTAGAACCCTAGGTATTAGCTTGACTATGAATATGGGAAAATACTTGGGAGTGCCTTTGATACATGGAAGAGTGACAAAGGACACTTACAGGGAAGTTGTGGAGAAGATATCTAAGAACCTAGCTGGGTGGAAAGCAAACTGTTTATCACTTGCAGCAAGAGCTACTTTAATCTCTTCAGTTACTTCAGCCGTACCTGCTCACCAGATGATGTCGGCCATACTACCAAGCTCAGTGAATGAAAGCATGGACAAATTACATAGACGCTTTTTGTGGGGTGGCTCAAATGATAGGAAAGGCGTTGCTTTAGTTAAATGGGCTGAGGTTTGTTTGCCAAAGAAGAAAGGAGGTTTAGGCCTTCGATCCATGCACAATCAAAATCGAGCCTTAATACAAAAAACTGCTTGGCGATTCATAACAGAAACGGATAGCTTTTGGGTTAAAATTTTGCTGGGGAAATATGGAGTTAATGGTGATGTTATAAGGGCAGCTAATATGTTTGAGAAAGCTAAGTCTACATGGTCTCATACCTGGAGGAACATAATGGTGGCTTGTAGAATGCTCAACAATGGTTTAAGGATTAGAGTTGGTGATGGTTGTTCTACGTATTTCTGGACTGATACTTGGTTAGACAAACCAATAGTGGAGCAGTTGGACAGCTTGCCTGAGGATATTGATTTAGCTCAGAAAGTAAGTAGTTTTATACTGGAGGGAGGCCATTGGGATAAGGAAAAGGTATTCACTCAACTTCCAGTTGAATTAGCTCTCAAGGTTATTGGTACACCTCTATCTACACTTCAGAAGCCTGGAGATCAGTGGATCTGGAAAATGACATATGATGGGTGTTTTACAGTGAAGTCCGCTTACTGGAAACTGATTGAGGCGAATGTTGAAGCTAACTCGAGGAATGTAGAAATGATATGGAAAATCCCTGCTCCACAAAGATGGAGATTTTTTCTTTGGCTGGCTATGAGGGATCGACTTTTGACTAATAAGCTAAGGGCTGATTGGGGGATGACAGTTTCAGCTTTGTGTGCATTATGTCAAGATAGTCCAGAATCTACTATTCATGTTTTAAGAGACTGCGGCAGAGCAACACAAATCTGGAAGAGGCTACTGAAACAGGAATAGTGGGCTGAATTCTTTCAATGGCCATTACAGGAGTGGATGGCGGAAAACTTGAATGATCATATTGTCGGTGTTGTGCCTGGTGTGGACTGGAAATTTGTTTTCATATGCACGGTTTGGAGACTCTGGACTAGGCGCTGCAATATTATTTTCAAAGGAGATGATTACAAGGACATGAGTTTGGACCAGTTAGTTGTTTACATAACAAATGGTGCATTAGAATTAAGCAGGGTGTTTACGCAACAAAAGAAAACTTTTGTCTCAAATACTGAAGTAAGATGGTATGCACCAACAGGGGAGTTCGTGAAGCTAAACACGGATGGATCCTCGCTTGGAAACCCGGGAATCGCAGGTGCTGGAGGAGTGATACGCTCATCCTCTGGCGCATGGCTTGGAGGTTTTCGAGCCCACCTTGGAGTTTGCTCTGTCACATCTGCAGAACTTCAGGCAATACGTCTTGGTCTGTTACTGGCCTGGCAATTGGGGTTTAGATCTTTGATATGTGAGGTGGATTCCAAGGTGAGCATTGATCTTATCAAGTCAGCAAATATAAGGATGCATCCTCTTGGTAGCCTCATTAGCGACATACGGGACATTGCAAATAGAGATTGGATTTGTGATTTTCAACATACACTCAGAGAAGGAAATTTCATGGCTGACTCGTTGGCTAAATCAGCATGCTCCTTAGATGAGGATTATGAGTTTCTACAGGACCCCCCCGAAAGTGCAATTGGAATGTTGCAGGCTGACGCTATGGGTGTTTATTTTCCTAGGAAGTTTAGAATGTTTTAGTTGTTTTTCTGCTTTTCATTTGTAACCAAAAAAAAAAAAAAAGAATCCACAATATGGCAAGTATGATTCACCGAGTTAACTTTGGCTATTATTTGGGTTTTCCTATTTTTGATAAGAGATTAAGACAAATTGACTTTTAGCCTTTATTGGATAAAGTTAAGGGAAGGCTAGCTTCCTGGAAGGCAAGCCATTTATCACTAGCAGGAAGGGCTACTTTAATTCAATAAGTTTTTAGTACTTTTACCACATATAATTTGCAAGTCTATAGACTTCCAGCTTTTGTTTCTAAAGCTATTGATCGACTTAATAAAGATTTTCTTTAGGGTTCATCATCTGAGAAAAGGAAGGTTCCTTTGGTGTGGTAGCAAGAAGTGTGTAAACCGAAAAAGGCTAGAGATTTGGGCTTTTGTAAAACTTCTGACATGAACTCTACTCTCCTATCTAAATTAGGTTGGAAATCAGAAGCAGGAGACATGGGACCATGGGCTAGGATTTTAAGGTCTAAATACTTGGAAGAAGTATCTTTCTTGAGATACTAGAGTCGTCGGAATACATCTTTTCTTTGGAGAAGCATTGTCTTATGTAAAGATCTTGTTATGCAGGGCTATTCTAGATCGATTGGCAATGGTCTCACTACATCATTTTAGCATGATAAATGGCTCGGTAGTAAGCACTAGCTGAGGTATGTCCAATATTTATTAATCTAGTCAATCACCATGATTTGGTTAGTAAATATATTACTGCGGATTGTAAATGGGATTGGAATAGATTACACTTTTTGCCTAATCATCTAAAAAATCAGCTTGCCCTCATGTTGTGTGGGCCGATGAATAATGATAAACTTTACTAGTCCACTTCCTCAAATGGCGACTTCTCAGTTAAATCTACTTACTTATTGGCACTTGGAGATCATGTCTAATTTTTCTTGGAGTAGAATCTGGAACCTATCAAGCTCTCCTAGGGTTAATACTTTTTTTATGGCTGGTTGCAAAAAACAGTCTCTTAACACTAGATGCCTGTGTTCGATGATGCTTAGCTTCATCTACTCTTTGTCCTAGGTGTGGGGCAGCTCCTACAGATGTAATCCATGTGTTGAGAGACTACCCCACCTCACAACACTTTTAGAAATTATGGTTGAACAGTTCCGAATTGGTTCATTTCAATAGCTTGTCTCTTTTGGATTGGTTATCTAAAAATCTAAGTAAGCCAAAATTGGTTGAAAATATCTTGTGGTCTTCAAACTTTGCTTATGGGTGGTGGTGCATTTGGAGATGGAGAAATCATAAGGTCTTTGATATCAATTGTACCTGGCCTCAAAACAGTACTCCAATTGTGCTTAACCATATTAAAGAGTGTAAACAGATCCATACTTCCAACAAGTCTACTATTGGAAAACAACAATTCTCTATTGCTTGGAAACCTCTTCTTTAAAATTTTGTTAAACTTAATGTAGATGTATCTGCTCAAACTAATCGTAACATGACAGTAGCTGGTGGTGTCTGTCGAGATTGTTCAGGTAGATGGTTGTTCGGATTCACAAGGAAGTTAGGGTGGGGCTCAGTATTGAGGGCAGAGATTTATGCAATTTAGTCAGGACTTTGTCTCGCCTGGGATATGGGTTTTTGGCAAATCTTGGTGGAATCAGACTCATTGCTTGTAGTGAGGAAATTAACCTAGCCAATCTATTCTACAGATCCTTTGTTTCGAATTTAAGTGCTTGCAAGGCACTATTTCAGCGAAACTGGGATTGTTCGTTGGGCCATATTTACAGAAAGGCTAATCAATGTGCAGATCGATTAGCAAATATCGCACATGGCAGCTCGTATGATACCCTGAAATTAGATGTTCCTCCTCTCGATTTAGCTATGTTATTACAATTTGACATTCTGGGTAAAGGCATGTCTAAAGCATGTACTCTTTGGTTAGTTTAGTCATCTTATGTACCAAAAAAAAAAAAGAAACATAGAAGTGTTCATCAAGAGTACCTTAGACCATCAACGATAATTCGACACTACAACTTTTGAAACAAATATCACATTACTCTGCCAATAAATATCATTTGATTACCAAACAAATAATCAATTAAGAATTAGTATAGTTGGGCTTTCAATTCATCGTAAAATTTATGACATTTATCATAAAATAGATTCGTGTATTATCAATTTAACCTTCTTAAAATTCCTACAACTTTTCTTCAATTTTTTTGAATATTTGTATTTTTCCCTTACACAAGTTTTTATAATAAGAGCATAAATGTGAAATTGATCATAACTTTAATTTGTAAATTAAATAAGACACTCTCAAAACAAAATGTATGGAAGTCCTCTTTTTACTAGCATTTTAACAAAATGTATATCTTTTATAAGCAACTGACGAAATGAACATACACAACAAATTTAATAAAATCATACTTGTATATAAAAAAATTCCATGGGCAGTTGACTGTCCCAATTGAGGCAGTCAACTGCCAAATCGATAAAATACTATGTAAAAAAAAACACATGGGCAATCGAATGCCCGAAAAAAGCATTCGACTGCTCATGTATTTTGTTAAACAATAAGCTAGAATTGCATGGGCAGTGGATTGTCAGTAAAATGGTTTATAATCATTGTAAAATGAATGAAAATGAGCGTAAAAACATTATAGTAAACATAAATTAAACGTAAAATTTATAACATTAATCGTAAAATTTTTTAGATTCATTATAAATTTTATGATATTCATCGTAAATTTTATTCATCGTAAAATTTATGAGATTAATTGTAAAATTTATTACATTCATCGTAAAATTTATGAGATTCATCGTAAAATTTATGAGATTCATCGTAAATTTTATTAGATTCATCATAAAACTTATGATATTTATCATAAAATATATTAGTGTATTATCAATTTAACCTTCTTAAAATTCCTACAACTTTTCTTCTGTTTTTTTTAATATTTGTATTTTCCCCTTTACATGAGTTTTTATAATAAGATCATAAATGTAAAATTGATCATAACTTTTATTTGTAAATTACCCATAATGATAATTATTAATAATAAAAATAAATTATTTATACCAATAAAAGATGACGTCTTATTATTAAAAAATAAAAGAATACATGGTACATGAATTGACATAATTTCTTTTTTTTTTATATAAAAAATAAAATATTACTTTGTACTAAAATTTTTTTTGTCCAAATCTTATGTTATTCTTATCAAACTAACCAAATGCAAGGGGCTTAATCTTTTGCTCTCATATATTGTTACTTTACGCGTTGGTACAAACACCAAGTGCATCATCATAAACCATTCGCGCACAGTATCATAGGACGGTGACAAGTTATTTGTTGCCTATGTGCTGAGCTAAAGGAGATGGAAGAAAAAATATTGAAAACTGACGTGTGTGTGAGTCATTTGGAAGGGCTTGTGTGTTGTCACGCTCGAGCTCCCATTCTTGGCAAAAAGTAACCGCACAAGGTGATTTCATCCATAGTTATAAATTATACATAAGAATCACTACAGCGAAATGTACTTTTAACGATATTTTTTTTTTCATTTAACGACGTTTATAAACTCCGTTAAATAATCACGGCACAAACAAAAAATGCAGCAAAAAATGTCGGTTTTTTCAAAGTTGGAAAAAATAACGACGTTTTTAGAAAAAACGTCGTTATTTTTACAGCAATATTTTAACAATTCGCGGTGTTTATAATTATCGCTAAGTTAGCAACTTAGCGGCATTTTCATGGAAAAACGCCGCTAAATTAGCGGCATTTCTCATGAAAACGCCGCTAGGCTTCTTCTATTATTTTTTTTTGGGGTCATGAATGGTGGTTTTTTTATTTACATAATAGTAGAAAGGTTACAATTCATTTTATCATTAGAGATGGCAGAATCAACACACTCGTTAAAAATAATATCATTTTATCATTCCATCCATACAATATGATCTTTTTAATTATATTTTTAGAAAATATTTTAATAATATTTTTAATTTTATTTTTAGAAAATATTTTAATAAGCCAAAATTTTCATAATTAAACGGCGTTTTTTTAGAAAAAACGCCGTGATGGACTTAAAAAAATGAAATATAACGGCGTTTTTATTAAAATGCCGCTAAATAAATGTCGCTACATGTCAATTTTGCTATAGTGAATCTACTGCTATAACATGGAAGTCGACTGCTGAAGTTTAAAATATATTCTATGAATTGTTTTATATATGGACAATTGAATGCTTTCCTCGAGCTTTCAACTTAAAATTAATATAATTAATCATAATAGATTAGAATAAATGTAAGAGTATTATAATAACTGTAAAATTTATAAGAATAAACATAAAACTAATAAGAATTAGCGTAAAATCACCACAAAAAGCATAAAATTATAAAAATTAACCTTAAAAATTATAAGAATAAAGATAAATTTTATGCTATTCATTAGAAAATTTATAACATTTATCATAAAATTTATGAGATACATTGTAAAACTGATGGCATTCATTGTAAAATTTATAAGATTTATTGTAAACTTTATGACATTAATCATAAAATTTATTAGATTTATCGTAAAATTTATAAAATTTATCGTAAAATTTATTAAATTCATTGTAAAATTAATAAGAGAAAACGTAAAAACATAAAAAAAGCATAAATTACTAATTAACTCAGTGTGTATATATAAGAAAAATATGATAAACAAAAACAAAAGTATAAGCATTAACTGAAAAACACATTGAAACAAAATATAAGAACAAAGTGAAACTGTACTTACTGACATGATAATAAATTAATTAGCTACTAAATCTTAAAATGAATTAGACATGGTCTAAAATTAAATTAAGGAAACAAATTTAGTGACCTTCAACCGAAGGCCAGCAATGACAAAGGCCAAAATTTGAGAAACCTAGTAAAAAAGAGTCGTACCAATGAGCTATCGGGGCTCTCTTTCCAGACGTAGTACTTCCACATCTTCATCAGTGTATAATGCCTGAAATGAAAAAAAAATGACTAATAATTGGTTCCACGTGGCTCAATTTTGTAAATATGCATTTATGCAAGATAGAAGCAGGGTCTTGTAGAGGCAATTGACTGCCATTTAGAGGCAGCCGATTGTCCCTTGCTAACATTTGTTCTGTTTAAATTTTTCACTATGGCAGTCGAATGCCATTATTGAGCATTCGACTGCCCATACAAATAAAATTTAAGAGTAATATAATTAAGCGATATTTATAAAAAATCATCATAAAATTAATAAGAATAAGTGTAAAAACACTAGAATAAGAATAAAATTATGATAATTAATTATAAAATTGATAAGATTATCTAGAGTAAACATAAAACTATGATAATTAACATTAAAATTAATGAGAATAAGAGTAAAATTATGATTATTAAGCATAAACTATATAATTAGTGTAAATTAAATATAAAATTGATGAAAATATGCATAAAACTATAATCTTTTTGTTTAAAATTATGAGAAAAATTGTAAAGTTATTAAAATTAGTGTAAAATTATTACAATTATTGTAAAATTATCATACATAAGCCTACAATTATTATATATAATTATAAAATTAATTTGATGCATATTTTAAGATTAATTAGAGGCATAGCTGTTGATTGCTATAAAAAGACAATCAATTGCTTGCACTAAAAATATATTTTAAATGTAATTATATTCATAGTAAAAAAAGGTAGTCGACTGCTTTTATTTTTTATACTATAAGGTAACAACAAAAAAATTTAATATTAATATGTCACATAATTTTTTTAAAAATTGATATTTATATTGTTATTTTTTGAATGGATAAATATATAATTTATAATATCTTTTTGTTGAATAGAAAAAAATACAATATCTTGTTGATTTTGAATGGATAAAACTGTAATTTTAATTATATTTCATTAAAGTAAAGTTTATCTGTTAACCTGTTAAGTTATTATTTACACATTTTTAAAATTTTATTTTTTATTCAATTTATCATGAGATTCATGAGATATTGAAAATCTCATAAGATCTCATGACTTTACAACAAAGTTAATATTTTGCGATCTTACTGTAGACATATCGGATAGGAGTATGAGACCATTTCGGACACTCTCACTAGTCCACCAATTATCATGCGCACACGAGGACACTTCTTCTGATTTTTCACTCTCCGTTAGTCACGGAAAGAAAAATCTTCTAATTTGAACGTTCTTAGCTTAGCTTAGGTAATGACAACAATCTTGTTAGTGGAAAAATCTTACACGCTGCCTTTAATTTGACCAAGGAGAATACAACCACCGAATGCTTTGGCCCAATGACTCCTCTCTCTATAAAAAAGCTTCGCAAAAATTTACAAGCAGAACACATAGCGGGAAGGAAGGGAACGATGGGCACGTTTGCAAACCCAAAGCTGGGACTGATGATGGTGTAGCTTCTTTCCATATTGCTGACTGTCCCTCACCCTCATCATGTTAATGCAGCCATAACATGCGAACAGGTCACATACTTGCTCATTCCATGCATTGGCTATGGGGTCTTCCGAGGGACAGTGGCGCCAACTTGCTGCACGGGTATTAAAACTCTGGACGCTGCTGCCAACACCACGGAAGATCGCCAGAAGAAATGTAACTGTATAAAGGAAGGTGCTGCAAGAATCCCAGGACTCAACTACGATCGTGTTAATGAGATCCCTGGATTATGCGGAACTACTTGGCCTTACAAGGTCACCCCTGATGTGGATTGCTCAAAGTATACATGCTTCCTTCTCTTGTTAATTACTACTATATTAAGATAATTTAAGTAAATTGAACTTTTGATCTACTTGTTAAATTATGACTGTACACGTACTTATACTAAATGCATGATTTTTCTACCGCACACTACTAGAAAAAGAATTTTTTGCAACGCTTAAAATCGTTGTAAAATATATATTTGTCGTTGCTAAAGCCTTTTTATAACGACTAAAAGTCGTTGCAAGGTCGTTGTGTTTACTTTCGATGCTAAAAGTATACATAACGATTTTTATGGTTACAATAAAACGTATTTATTGCAACGATTTTGATCGTTTCTAATTAAATTTTGTTTTAGCAACGACTTAATATTGGTTGCAAATACTATTTGGCAATGATATTTTAGTTGTTGCAAAAGATAGTTTTGCAACGAGTATTTGTTGTTGCTACAAATTTATACAAAACGATAATTTTAGCGTTTCTAATTTTATTCACAACGACTATAATTGTTACTAAAAAATTTATGCAACAATAATTTTTTCGTTTCTAATTTTTTAAACAACAATTATAGTCGTTACTAAAAAATTTACGAAACAATAATATTGTCGTTTCTAATTTTTTTAACAACAATTATAGTCGTTACTAAAAAATTTACGAAATAATAATATTGTCGTTTCTAATTTTTTTAACAACGATTATAATCGTTACTAAAAAAATTATGTAACAATATTTTTGTTGTTTCTAATTTTTTTAAAAACAATTATGGTTGTTGCTAAAAAATATACGAAACTCAAATTTTGTCGTTTCTAATTTTTTTAACAACGATTATAGTCATTATTGAAAAATTTACGAAACAATAATTTGTCGCTTCTAATTCTTTTTACAACGATTATAGTTGTTGCTAGAAAATGTTAAAAAACAAAAATATTGTCATTCTAATTTAAATAAATATTTTTTAACAACAATTATAGTTGTTGCAAATAATATTTTCATAACAATACTTTTATTTATTAAAAAATAATAAAAGTAAATAAATTTTAATAAAACTTAAAATTTAATAAAATTTTTAGACTAAAAAAAGACAATTCAGCAAATGAAAATTAACATTAGTAAATTAGAAATATTTTTTTTTTACAAAGTGAATTAAAACAATATGAAATAAATAACCCATTAACAGCTCTAAAAGCTATGGGATAGGCCACTTCCTAGCATAACCTAATAGAAGGTCTTGAATCTCTGTGGTGGGTCACGAGGGACCTTCAGTCCACCTCCATTTCACACGATGCCTTTGCAAAATCATCCACACAAGAGTTTCCCTTCTGAAAATTGTGTTGTATGGTGACATTGCATGATCTTCCCAGCAAGAGGCGAATGTCAGCAATGAGATATCCCAATGGATGCAAGGATATATCAGCTTTTGTACTCAAACGAACTGCTACCTATTAACAATGACACAAAAAATAAAGTGAGTGCATGATAATTAAAAAGGTAAACAAAGAAGCATGCCAAAGATCCAAGCAAAACTCCAAGTCTGGACCAAAACAATGTCTGCATAAACAGAGACAATATAAACAAAATTAGAAAAATCATATGATAGAAAAATTCAATAAAAAAATCAATAAAACAAGCCAAAAATTAAATCCATTGTCTTTATTTGCTACAGAGTTCCCATTAAACGAGTATTAGTGGGAAAAAAAACAAGCAAAACGAAGAGAGTTATGGAAGTAAGAAACATCGGTGTGTTGATCCAGAGGCTGAACATGGAGATCTCCAAGGTAGTGACAGCGAAACAGAGAGTTTTCAAAGGCTGTGGCTGCGGCTAGTAGAACAAGATTTAGGGCTGTCCATGAGTTTTTCTTAAAAACTAAAGTTCAAAAAGGGAAAAGGATGCTTAGTTTAATTGAAAATGGCAATTTCTATGAGTTTAAAAGCTAGTAACGTGAATTGGAAATGGAAATTTTTGATGGAGGGCAGTTATTATCGGGTTTGCGTTTTTTAGTGAAAGTTTATTATGTACAGATTTGGGGGAATGAAATAAAAAGGGAAAGGTTGAAGGGAAAGTCAAAAATATTAATTATTTTATTTATTTTTTATTTTTCTAAAAGTATATAATGATTTTATGAAAAAATTAAGAAACAAAATTTAATGTCTTTTGGTTATTTGTTAATTTATTTTTATTAGATTTGGCAGGCGTGGTAGTTGTGCCAATTCTGTTCGAAGACATGGTTGGTGGGTAACCATTGAGAACTAATGAAAATCCTGTAGCAGGCTACTGCTGCCTTTCTTTTCGGGTCACGTTGAAAATGGTTTTAGCAGTTGCCAAGCTTTCTGGCTAGTCTGCTATGTAGTAGGCTGTTGTTGCCCTTGCTGCTGTCACATGTCTTTTGCTATATTACTGTGATGATGACTTTTTTAGATGACTTTGTGATCTATAACTGATCACTCTCTTTATTCAAAGAAGCAGATTTGGTAGGCTTCAAGGTATCAAATGTGCAATTGTCGGGAAAAATTTGTATTTGAGTACTGGTAATGCTGGGTATCAACATGGTTCTCAAGGGAGTCCAAAGAATTTCCTTCAAATTGATTTTGTTGACATGGATGTCATTAAAATCTGTTATCTGCGAGGCCATCATTAAGGGTGATTTGAAAACTAATGTTGATTCTCTCGTGGGATCAAGAGCATATATAATTAAAAAATAATAGAATTTTTAAATTAATCTGAACTTCACTCTGATGATTATCAAGAGCATCTAAAGAACTAAAAATATAGCTAACGTTGAAAGTAGCAAACTAGCCAAAATTTCGAATAAACAAATTGCAAACAATGCAGCAAAGTATTAAACTTAAGTTCATCAGCTCAAACTGAAGTCATTATTTGGCAAACAGAACATAATGCAGAAATCCAACTACATAAACTAGATCAATTTCTATACTAAAAGCTAGATAACTCCCAATCTTCATCACTCAACAATGATATTGAATTTCCATGGTAAAAACTAGATCAATTTCGAGCAAACAATTTCCGGTTCATAAAACTTTTCATGAGTTAATTATTTTCCTGCAAAATAAAAAAAAGATATATTAGTATTTATATTTATATTTAAATTATCAAAATATAAACATCATATTCCATACCAAAGGTTCTGACTCGGAAGAAGTAAAGCTAGGAAAACTCATCGGGGTTTGCATCAACATTCTCTGTATTTCATTTGTCACTTGTTCACGAACTTCCAATCGAATCCTCTCCTCACGTGCTACTCGATTTGCTTCGAAAGTATCAATTTTTGTTGAAGCTCAGTCATCTTATCATGTAGTTTTGATACCTCTTCCTCATGATGTTGTATGGATTGAGAAACACATGCTCCTTTAGTAAATCCCTTCTTCCCATAACCAAATCCCCTTCTATACCCAGATCTAACTCCCATGGCTTCATCATACATTTCTTCTTTTGTCATTGGAGTAGCTTCGTCTTGAGAACATTTTTCGACCAAGCTTTTGAGTTTATCCTACATCACATCAACAAATTTCTTAATAATATGCAAGCATTATCATGCAATAAATTTAGTATGACTTTAATTTAAAAAAATTAAGATAAAACCATACTCCTATATCTTTTGAATACTCATCAGCCCATTCCAATTTCCCATCATTGGTTTTCTTAACATGTTGATAAAACCAAACTTCATCAACTGTAAGCTTTATTGCATGGACTAGGTTATGTGTCAACAAAACAAAGATCTCTTGGTACTTTTTAAACAAGGCAGCAACTATGACATTAGGAGATTGACAATCCCACTGGAACACAACAACAAGAAGTCGTTACAAAATATAATAAGATATCGTAACAAGTTTTTTTATCGTTCTTAATTTCATAAGAATTCGAAACAATAAAAAATATCGTTACATTAAATATAAAAAAAATTAATTAAACAACGACTATGAAAAATCGTTGCAAAATATAATAAGATATTGTAACCACTTTTTTTATCGTTGTCAATTTCATAAGAATTTGCAACAACAAAAAATATCGTTGCATTAAATATAAAAAAAATTAATTAAGCAACGACTAAGAAAAATCGTTGCAAATGTCATGAAATTTTGCAACGATATTTTTAGTCGTTGTGAATTATGGTTGCTAAAAACCCTTTTTCTAGTAGTGGCAGGGTTACCTGATCAACCGAGCCTGCAACTACTGCAAGGGTGTTGGTTTTTCATAATAATGAGGATGGAGTTCCTCGTATTTACACTAATTTCAGTCTGAAATTTATCAAATAAGCCTCATATAGTTCAATCTCATAGTGAACTTGTTTCAATGATTATCAATAAATAAAATTAAATAGAATACTAGGTGTTGTTTTTTTGGTCTTTTGCCTACCATTTTTGGTGATGAATATCTGTATACATATAAATATATATTAATTATATTTGTTGTTAATGTGATAGACCCTTAGGCAGAATCTGTCAAGAATCCAGAAGTTGAACAAGAATAAGATGAGAAAAAAACAAGAATGACAGATGATGAGAAGAGCTCTTACTGATGTTATTCATTCCATGTCTGGTACATTGATTACAATCGTATTTATAGCGGTAAACTACAGTCATCAAAGTAACAACTATCTGTTATCTATTTCCCGCCCATGTAACTAATACAACTGCCTTAACCTTCTGATTACAGCTGTCTACTAACTCTCATATATAGCAGGCTTCTTAATCCCTTCTTTGCACGTGTCAAGGCAATACTCTGTTGCTTCTTGTTGTCTTCCAGCCTTTCCTTTGCACTGTGGTCCTCCTTGGCGAATTCTTCCCCTACTATCATATCAATACCTCCCCCATTAATTTCAACCTTGTCCTCAAGGTTGAAGTCAGGATAGCTAGTTTTCATGGTTGCTTTATCTTTCCAACTGGCCTCGGTTTCACTTAACTCTTTCGATTGAATTAAGACTATGCGCACGTCAGTCCCTCCACGAATCACCACCCTATGTTGTAAAACTTTGCTTGGCTCCAGTATAGGGTGACAGGCTACAATATCTACAGGTAATGGAAAGGATACAGTAGTAGTATCTCCTTCCAGCTTCTTGAGTACAGAAAGATGGAAAACATCATGTATTTTGGAATCTACTGGCAACTCCAATTGATAAGCCACCTTGCCCACCTTCTTCAGTATTTGAAATGGACCAAAGTACCTTTTGGCCAACTTGTCACACTCCCTTCTAACTACTATACTCTGCCTATATGGTTGGTGTTTAACCAACACCATATCTCCCACTTGGAACGTAACCACTCCAGTAGGTAACAAAGTTAATTGAAACAAGGAAACCACAACATCCTTTGACTGACAGCTTAGAAATTGGTGCATCGACATTGGATGAGGTTGCCACTGTTTTATTCCTTGTAAATGCACCTTTTCTGACTCCCATGTGAAGTCCATTGTCAAGTACTGATAATCAATCATGATCGGGCCTAGCAGCTGTAACCATTGTGCTCCAAGTACAACATCAACTCCCTGTACTGGTAGGACATAAAAATCTACCAGGAATACATGTTTTTGGAGTTGGATTGGTATCTTTGCACAATGTCCTTCACACAACAACACCTCTCCATTCCCAACCATAACCTCAAATTTATGGCTAGTATCAACAGTTAGATTCAATTTGGAAACGATGCTAGATTGCAAAAAATTATGAGTGCTACCACCATCAATCAAGATATGAACCTTGGTTTTAGCAATGAAACCCGAAAAACGTAGGGTTTGAGCAGGCGCCACCCCTGTCATTGCATGAAGGCTGATGTGAGGTGTTTCTTCGACAGCAAATTGATCTGCTTCTGGTGCGTACGTTGTTGCTACTGCCTCAGTGGTCTCTTCACTAGAGTTTCCTTCATCTGGAGCTATTAATATATGAACTGAAGCACGACAATTATGGCCAACTGTATACTTATCATCACAGTAGAAACACAACTCTTTGGCTCTCCTTTCTTGAATTTGACTCTGAGTCAGTTTCTGGATTATAGGTTTTTGGTTACTTGAAGATGGAAGTTGTTTGCAAATGGTTTCAGGTACTGGTTTGAGTGCAATTTGTTGGGTTGCGGTATACTGGGGTTGATGTGTTTGTGGTGTAGGTAAGAGAGGTGGCAGTGAAGAATGTAATGTGGGGTAAACATTTTTAAGGTTTAATTTGGTTTCTTGAATCTTGGCAAGGGCTATTGCTTTTGTCAATGAATGGGGTTGAAAAGCCATTACCTCATTTTGTATTTCTGGTTTCAAGCCTGACACAAAGCAACTAAGAAGAAACGACTCTGAAAGACCATTCACCCGATTTGATAAAGACTCAAATGCCTCTTGATATTCGACTACAGACCCTTTCTGCACCAACTTTGTCAATTGCCCTTGATAGTCTTCTAAATCTGAAGGTCCAAATCTAGTTTGTAGTGCATCCAAAAAAGCGTTCCAACTTAGAATCTGGGTGTTTTTGAAAAGCCATTGATACCATGCAAGAGCTTTGCCATCAAAGTAAAAAGGTGCTACTTGCAAACGCTGATCTGGTGGGGTTCCATAAAAATCAAAGAATTGTTAAATCTTGAAGATCCAACCCGTGGGATCTCCACCATCAAATCTTGGCACATCAATCCGTAACGGTTTAAGGTTCACTGGTGCAATACCTGGTGTATTGGAGGGAGCTCGAACATTTGGTTGTGAGTTGACAGGAGAAGAACTTGCATGTTGATGCTTACCCTGCTCTGCATTTGCATATAATGTAGAAATCTTGAATCCAAGGTCATTTAACTGTGTGGAGATATTTGCAACATTCACGCCTAAAGACTCCATGTCTGTACGCATTTGAGAAACTTCTGAATGCACTTTAGAGATCTCAGATTGGAACTGTGTGATTAATTGTTCTTGTTTTTCGTCCCGATCCTCAAGGGACCTGTTTCTTGTGGACGCCATGATCAAAGAATGAAAGCACCAATTGATAGACCCTTAGGCAGAATCTGTCAAGAATCCAGAAGTTGAACAAGAATAAGATGAGAAAAAAACAAGAATGACAGAGGATGAGAAGAGCTCTTACTGATGTTATTCATTCCATGTCTTTTACATTGATTACAATCGTATTTATAGCGGTAAACTACAGTCATTAAAGTAACAACTATCTGTTATCTATTTCCTGCCCATGTAACTAATACAACTGCCTTAACCTTCTGATTACAGCTGTCTACTAACTCTCATATATAGCAGGCTTCTTAATCCCTTCTTTGCACGTGTCAAGGTAATACTATGTTGCTTCTTGCTGTCTTCCAGCCTTTCCTTTGCACTGTGGTCCTCCTTGGCGAATTCTTCCCCTACTATCATATCATAATGCGCCTCGCAGAAAACGCCTCTCTTCACTCCATACATTCAAACGGGACGTACACACACACACACCATTGTTGGAAATCTTCAAAAGTAAGTTTATGCCAGCTTCATTCCACACTCTTCTAAAATACAAGTTTGTTTTTGCAAGTTCCTCGCATTAGATTTACTTAATACGACCATCAACAGAGGGAAAAGTTACAATGAAAAGAACGAATCTCGTCATTAACTTTGCTTTGAGAACTTAAAAGAATGACAGAGAAATAATGGAATGACGTGCATGTGAGAAGATCCGTGAATTAGGGGTGGGCACGTTTTAACCAAATTTATAGAAAGAAAACAAAATAAAAGTATGAACACATAGAAATGCAAGGCGATTAGTATTTAGTAGTAGCAGAGAAGTAGTACTAACAAATAACAATAAAATAAAGACTTTATGATTAAATATATTTTATTTTTCACCTGATGGGCACACAAATGGGTGAAGAATGAGCCGACGCAGCCTGAAGGAATATCAAGGACGTTCTGCTAGGAATTTCAGAACCGTTACCTGGATACAAGACAGAGAGAAAAGAAAAGGTATAACAGAAAAGAGAGAGAGAGAGTGACAATATCTTTTGGGAGTAATAATCTTGTCATTCACTGTCTGCTTCTTACAATATATACTCCTCGTTAATTACATTTACTTCCTTAATCATCATATAACTATCATAAGTATTTATTTAATTACTAATCACTTAGCTGCCTGGGCTCCCTGGTTGTATGAACTCCTCTGTCTGCATCTCTTCTCTATAAGCCGTATCAATACCCCTTTCTACAGAGCATCCTTGTCCTCAAGGATGGAAGTCAGGGTATTTCACCTGTATGTGCTCCAGCAATTCCCAAGTTGCATCTTCTGGAAATGTGTTCTTCCATTGAACAAGAACCTCAGTTGCTGCCTTCCCCTGCCATTTAACCATCCTGCGATCAATGATGCTAATTGGCTCCTTAGCTATCAATCCTTCTGTATCTAGCATAGGTAGGGGAATGTGCTGCGTTATAGGGCCAATATGAGGCTTCAATTGAGAGACATGAAAGGTGGAATGGATCTTGGATGTCTCAGGCAACTCCAACCTATAAGCCACTGCACTAATCTTTTCTAAAACCTTGTATGGCCCAAAATACTTAGCAGATAACTTGAGAAATTTGCGATTAGCCACTATAGATTGACGATAAGGCTGTAGTTTCAAATAAACCAAGTCACCTATCTCAAATTGACGATCAGAGCATCTCTTGTTAAGCTGTTGTTGTATTCTGTTCTGTGCTCTACTAAGGTGGTATTTCAAAAGTTTAAGAGCAGCCTCTCGTGCCTGTAAACTGTGATCCACTGCACCCACCCTCGAACTTCCAGCTGTATATAGTATATGAGAAGGAGGTGGCTGCCCATATATAGCCTCATAGGGGGTTAATTTGATTGAGGAATGATAGGCAGTGTTATACCACCACTCCGCCAAGGGTAACCAATTTGCCCACTCTTTTGGCTTCTCCGATGCCATGCAACGTAAGTATGTCTGTAGGCTTCTATTTACAACCTCCGATTGACCATCGGTTTGGGGGTGGTAGGCAGTCGAAAGCTTCAACTTGGTTCCCTATAAGGAAAAAAGTTCTTTCCAAAATTTGCTGATAAATATCTTGTCTCTATCGGACACAATACTGCTTGGTAGGCCATGCAATTTGTAGATATTATCTAAGAACAATTGTGCAATTGTCAGAGCAGTGTAGGAGTGTGCCAATGATAAGAAGTGAGCATATTTACTAAGGCGATCAACCACTACCATTATAACTGTGTAATCTTTGGACTTGGATAACCCCTCAATAAAGTCCATGGTTATGTCAGCCCAAATCCTCTCAGAAATGGGTAAGGGTTGTAAAACACTTGGGGAGGCAATAGTATCATACTTATACTGTTGGCAAATTTGACATGCCTTGACGAAGTGATGTACATCCTTCCTTAGTCCCTTCCAATAAACCAGTCCTCCTAACCTCTTGATGGTAGCTTTAATGCCAGAATGACCTCCTTTAGAAGAGCTATGAAAGTGTTCAATTAACTCCCTGCGCAATTGAACATCTTTCCCTACCACCAATTTACCTCGACGCAACAATTGTTGGCCTTGCCACACATACTTTGAAGGTTTGTCTGGATTCTTCTTTAATTCATGAAGAATGTGTACCAAATGAGAATCTAGTAGCCAAGATTGTTGTATTCGTTTCCAAATATCACTATGCAGTGTAGTCATAGCACCCAATTCAGCTATAGGTCGTCTAGATAGCGCATCAGCCACTACATTTAAAGCACCCTTGCGAAAAATCACCTCATAATCATATCCCATCATTTTTACAATCCATGCTTGTTGTGCTGGAGTTGTTGCCTTCTGATCTAAGAGAAACTTGAGGCTATAATGATCGGTTTTAATCTTGAAATGCCTCCCCACAAGGTATGAATTCCACTTCTTCACTACTGCCAATACTGCAAGCATTTCCTTCTCATACACTGATAGGACTTGGTGTGTAAGTGCCAATGCCTTGCTAAAGTAAGCAACTGGTCTACCATCTTGACTTAAGATTGCTCCAATACTTGCGCTTGAAGCATCTGCCTCTACTGTGAAGGGTTTATTAAAGTCAGGCAATGCTAACACCGGGGTGGAAGCTAATGCGAATTTGAGAGCATCAAAGGCCTTTTGAGCCTCATCATTCCACTGAAATTCACCTTTCTTTAGCAATTGTGTCAAAGGTCTTGCCAGTAGACCATAATCTTTGACAAACTTGCGGTAATACCCTAAGAGCCCTAAGAAGCCTCTCAATTCTTTCACTCCCTTGGGTGTAGGCCAATCGACAATACAAGCAACCTTTCTATCATCCATTGCTACTCCCTCGACACTAATGATGTGTCCTAGATAATCGATCTGATCCATGCCAAACTCACATTTAGATAATTTAAGAAATAGCACATTGTCCAACAAAATTTGAAACACTAGCTGGAGATGCTGCAAGTTGCCAGACCAAGAGTGTGAGTATATCAAAATATCGTCAAAGAAAACAAGGACGAACTTGCGAAGGAAGGGCTCGAACAATTTGTTCATGAGACTTTGGAATGTGGATGGTGCGTTTGTCAGACCAAATGGCATCAACATGAATTCGTAGTGCCCTTGGTGAGTGCGAAATGCAGTTTTGGGTATATCAGACTCTTGCATCCTAATTTGGTGATACCCAGAGCGGAGATCCAACTTGGAAAACCATCTTGCTGCCTGTAACTCATCTAATAACTCCTCAACCAAGGGAATAGGAAATTTATCCTTGATTGTAAGACTATTAAGCTGCCTATAATCCACACAGAACCTCTAGCTACCATCTTTTTTTTTACCAAAATTACAGGAGAAGCAAAGGGGCTGTTGCTATCGCGAATTACCCCAGCCTTTTTCATCTCCGACACAAACCGTTCAATTTCATCTTTCTGGAAGGAGGGATACCTATAGGGTCGCACACATACTACTTGAGTTTCATCTTTCAACACAGCTCGGTGCTCATGGTCCCTGTTAGGTGGCAATTCGGTAGGCTCCTGAAATAGTTGAGAGTTATCATGTAATAGTTGAATCAATTCATTCAGTTTATCACCCTTCAAGTTTTGATTCACTGGCCATTTATGAGACTCCAAGGCATGGTAATGGCCAATCATCACATTATAGTAACTCCGATTGGTTGTGGCTGACATCTTTGCAATTTGTCTCTTAGAAGCAGGCTCTATTGTGCCTTCTGTTAACCCTTGCAATTTCACTTTGTTGCCATTCCACTCGAATTCCATAGTCATCAATTGAAAATTCCATACAATTGGTCCAAATGTACTCAGCCATTGGACTTCCAATACTAAATCACAACCTCTTAGATTAAGTATCAAGAAATCTGATTGCTGTATGAGTCCTTGTACCTCCCACTTAATCGCTGTACATATCTCCTGAGTTTTCATAATTTCACCGTTGGCGACCATAACCTGTAATCCACTTGTAACTCGTTTTGTGCACCCGAGCTTCTTGACCAAGGATTGATCAATGAAATTATGCGTGCTTCCTGAATCCACAAGTAATACCAGAGATTGATTCTTGAGTTTCCCTCGCATTTTCATGGTGTTGAATCCAGTCATTCCAAACAGGGCATTCAAAGAAATAGTAAGAGGGTTACCCGTATCTTCTGCTAATTGTTCCTGTAATATTTCAACACAATCAGCAAATTCCTCCGTCTGAGCTTCTTTCTCCTCTCTGTCCTCTACGAACAGTTGGTATAACTGTGATTTAGCACACTTATGCCCCAGAATATACTTGTCACTGCACCACATGCACAACCCTTTCTTCCTACCCTCCTCCCTTTCTTCTCTGGTTGGGTTTTTGTTAGTTTTGTTTGGGTATTCTAATATGTGGTTGGATGGTTTGGTGGTTGTTGTAGCATTGGGTTTTTGGTGGTGGGTATATGTTAAAGCAAGGGTAGTCGGTTTGGGTAAGAGGCCTGTTGATTTATCTCCTATTTGGGTTTTATGGTCAATGGGCACATTAAGGCTGGACTGACGGTTTGTGAAGTGGAAACGGTTGGCATACATGGTTTTTCTGGGTTTATGGTAGAACATATTCTCAGTATATTTGGCAAGGCTAAAGGCATGGCTCAGGGTTTTGGGATGGAAAATTCTAACAAAGTCAAAAATATCAGGTTTGAGATTACTCACAAAGATGCTAATGGCATGCTCCTCTAGTAATCAGATTAAGTGGACCAATCCTTCAAATTCCTCGTAGTATTCTTCCATAGATGTTTCCTGCTTGAGCCTCACAAGATCTGACATGGGGTCCTCGTACTCTCCTTCGCCAAACCTGACTTGCATTTCTGTCAAATACTCTTTCCAGCTCAACTTATCCATGCCTCCCTTAATCTCCATTAACCGCTGATGCCATTTTAGTGCCTTCCCTTCCAGGTAAATCATTATCGTAGGAATTTTCTCCTCTTCGATGGTTCCTGCTGCCTCACAATATTGCTCTATTTTCATCAGCCACCCCCTGAACTCTGTTCCGTTAAATCGGGGGCACTCCAAATGACTCTGTTTGTTTTGAAACTCCACCAAGGTTACCTGTGGTTGTTGAGGAACAGGTGGCGGAGTTAACGGAATATGGGTTGTCAATTGGACTCCTCTCGAGGTAGTAGACTCCGATGTACTCTTTGGCATAGCAGTTGGAGTCTGGGCCATCTCCATTGGAGCTTTAGCCTTCTCGGCTATAGTATCACCTATTTTAGTCACCATGTGTTCAAAAAGCCGACCCATCTTTTTGTGAATATTCTCCAACCCTTGTTGAAGCTCACTCTTCAACTCTGTGCGCAACTCCTCCTTCAATAACTCCGGTAAACCACCGAGAGCCCCAGTAATCTTCTCTTTCTCTTTCTGAAGCTGTGAAACCTCACGTTGTAACCACGTTTGGATACCGTCCGCCATGACCGTACGGCTCTGATGCCAAATGATGGGCACACAAATGGGTGAGGAATGAGCCGACGCAGCCTGAAGGAATATCAAGGATGTTCTGCTAGGAATTTCAGAACCGTTACCTGCATACAAGACAAAGAGAAAAGAAAAGGTATAACAGAAAAGAGAGAGAGAGTGATAATATCTTTTGGGAGTAATAATCTTGTCATTCACTGTCTGCTTCTTACAATATATACTCCTCGTTAATTACATTTACTTCCTTAATCATCATATAACTATCATAAGTATTTATTTAATTACTAATCACTTAGCTGCCTGGGCTCCTTGGTTGTATGGACTCCTTTGTCTGCATCTCTTCTCTATAAGCCGTATCATCACCCTTTTCGGCATTTGATTAAATTAAATTAACTGTACTTTCTCTTTGTAACCCCAACAAAAAAAAAAGAGAGGAGTTTATGCTTATGCATCAGTTTGTGGCATTAATTCTTCTTTGTCCCGACTTAGGAGCTGGCTAAGGAAAAAAAACTTAAGCAGACAATGGACTCTGGGTCTGGAATAGATTCCGCCATTTTTTATCTTCCGAGTTCTAACATGTCTAGCTACCATCCCGTCCAAGTCCGATAATATTAGATATTACGGTCATGTTTGATGTATATGATGATGGATAAGATAGGATGATAATTATTCTATCTTATGTTTGGTGCATATATTAAGGGAAAGATTGGATTGCATGGAGGATTAGTCATCTTCCTAGTATAGGATAACTCAATCCTCTCCAGAAGGTGAGGATTATTTTTAATCCCATAAGATTAGAAATAAATACTCATATTTTATTATTTTATCCTTAACATTTATATTTAAAAATTAACTTAAACATTTAATAAAATGGTAAGGATCTTTAATTAATTAATTAATATAATTTTTTCCTTCTTTTTCATTTTTCTTTCCTTTTCTTTTCTTGTTTTTGATTAAAGAAAAACTATAATTTTGATAAAATAATATTTTCTTGTACACATTTTTTAAAATTATTTTTTAGAAAATAAATTTTCAAACATAAAAATTATTATAAAATATATTTTTTAACTAGTTTTTTCTTACATTTAAATTTTTATTTTTTCTTTCTTTAAAAAAATGAAAGAAAAGTGACTATTAACCATAAATTATTAGAAATTACATATTTTTTAATTCATCAAAATTGAATTATTAAATTTCACTTGTATTTTTCTTTTTTTTTCGTTTTCTATATTTCCTTATAATTGACGAAAAAAAAAGAAAGAAGATAAAGAAACTATAAAAATAAAGAAAAATTATTAAGAATAGTCTTTTGAAAAATTTAATGTAATTAAAAAATAAACTTATTTCCAAGAAAAACTCAATTTTCTAAAAATAAATATATTTAATTTACAATAAAAAAATTATTATAAATTTAAATCATATAAAAGAAATAAAAACAAAAAGGAAAAAATGAAAAAAATACAGAAAATGCTTTTTTATAAAAATTCATTTCTTAACAAAATAATTTTTTTTTGAAAAAGTAATATAAAATTTTTAGAAGTAATTTTTTACTAAACAATCAGCTAATAGATTGAACTATTAATTATAGTATTATAAATAATATTTAAATTTTTAATTTTTAATATATATTTATAACAAAAAAATTATAAATTTAAATTATGTTACTTTAAAAAAGAGTACTTAAAAAAATCGTTTTATACTATTTTTAATTTTACACATAACAAATATTGTGAAAGATATAAAAAATCATCTTATCCTATTCTTAATCCTTGTACAGATCGAACATAAGATAGGTTGATATAATCTAATCTTATCTTATCTATAATCTAATATTATCTTATCCTATCCTCATCCTATGTACCAAACATGACCTAAGGTTGTTACAGTCATCTCTTTAGTTGAGGTTTTGTCACTCTGTATCCCTCACTTCTTCCAAGTGATAATTGCTAAGGGGTTGTTTGACATCATTTTTGTTTTCTTTTTTTTGGAAACAACAGCAAAAAATATGTTTAGCAGCATGTTTCTGTTTTCAGAAAATGAAAACGAAAATAAGAATTTCCAAAATTGTTGGAAACAAAGAATTTCATGTTTTCATTTCTAGAACTGTTCATAAGTAAGTGAACAGAGTTTATATATTAATATAATATTAATATTGTTAGCTTTAAATTGATAAGTATTTTGAAATTACAAAAACTTAAGTAATGCTAAATGCATTCTCTATATTGTAAATTTGCTTAAAATGGACACAATAATAAAAAATCATTTAAACAAAGTTTTGAACTGAGATTTCAATTGAGAAAGTTAGGAAACACTCTTATAAAAGTGAAGGAATGTTTTAAATTGACTTGAAATCACAAAAACCCATCATTCTATCTCAAAACAACTAATAGAACAGTGCATGAAAGTTTGAGGATCGATCTCCCATGTTGAGGAATCGATCCCCAATTGGCAGCACACTTTCCAGAAGGCAGAAAGGATCTCATAAGGCAGAATCAATGGAAGTTCATATATGCATTTTGTAGCTACCAAATGCAGTCTAATGTGGACCATGCACATATGCACTTAACTTACACAGACACAATGACAAATTCGTATAATCATATCGAAACTAGAGCTTTTCACTTTACTCAACATGCGAGCTTGGCTGGCTACAACATGCAAGGTAGAAAACAAAGTTTTCAGTCCAGCCCAAGCATAAACCAAAAGCATGATTCACTTGAATTCTCAAGCTTACCTTTGCTTACTTCAATTGTCAGAGCATCAACATTTCATTGCTAAATCAATAAATAAAGTAATCATTTATATATAGGAAACTTACTCATCTCCTACGAGATGATTCTAGCAAGTTTTACTAAATCCACTTACTTCGACTATTAACCAATATCTTCTTTGCACTGTCAGATCAAAGATCAGCTTCTACATCGCTCTGATTCACCTCCAATATGTCCTTGCTACCTTCTTGCGTCTAGGGTCAATGGTTGTCCCCTTCCTCGACGACATCTATTATCACAAGTTCAACATTAATTTCGCTACTCATTACGTCCCATCTTTAGAGTATTCACACGTATACCCACCTAGAAACATCTACACTTCACTGTATCATACATCAAATTTTCATCATTAAACTTTTGCTCACTACTAATATATGTTTATATAAGTCTATATATATATACTGTGACGTCCCCGTCACTCCATCTTATCACCTAACTTTTTCTTATTATCTTATCCGATCTTATTTTGATTTAGTTTATCCAGTGTCATTCTTTCTTTACTCTTAAGCTAATTATCTAATAGCTCACACAAATTATTTCTTTTCAATAAACATCAAATGATATATATAAATACCATTTCATTTCCACAGGATCTCATACATCATCTTTATCTTACATCCCCAGAATTCCTAAGTACATATTAGCTACTTGTACTGTACTGTAACTGAATTACATTTGTTATACATAAACATGTAAGTATACCTTCTATGCTAACTGGGAAGCGTATCGAGAAGGTACACTCTACTTCTTCGAAATCAAGCTCCTCTAATCGGAGCGAGGCTCACTTTAAGTAATCTGAAAAACGGTCGTAAAAAAGGGTGAGTTTACGCTCAGTAAGAAAACTACATAAAAGAGCGTGCTATGCCTCTATATGCATTTTTCCTACTTGGCTCTATAATGTCATGTAAAGCATTATAAAGCATGCTTCATAAACTTCTTTCATGCATTGTTTGTAACCATGCATATTCATTTAAAATGACATGGCAAGCATACTTCCTTTAAAACATCATACTTCATATCATACTTAAAAACATACATCATATACTTCTTCATACATACATCTTGTACTTTGTAATAGATGGAGACTATGTACAATGTTTAAGCGATTGAGTCGTCATATGAACCGTTCATTCCCATTCATATGACTCATATGACTCTAATCATGCATTAGTACATTGGTATACCATGTAGAGGTCAGGGATTCTCTCCTGCCTTAATAATACCATAGTGAACACTAGTCAGGTGTCACTAATGGTCTTGAGGACCAGACTAGGGTTCCTCACTTAACATACATATTACTGAGGACTTGATCAGAGTCTCTCAGCCATCAGAAATGCATAATCATTACGCAGTCCATAGCCTCAAAACATTTATAATATTCTTTTCAGAAACACCTTTGTGTTTAATTCAAATAAGCTTTGAAAACATCTTTTCATACAGGGCAGTCGACTGCTGCTTCATAATTTTATTTCTCGAAATTATTTTCTTTTCGAAAAATACATGGAGGCAGTCGACTGGTCCATATAGCAGTCGACTGGTTTTCAAACAGAATGCTTCTTAGCAAATAGCAGTCGACTGGTCATATAGCAGTCGACTGGTTTTCAAACAGAATGCAATTTGACAAATAGCAGTCGACTGTCCCATATAGCAGTCGACTGGTTTGAAACAGAATACTTCTGGGTAAATAGCAGTTGACTGGCTTACATAGTAGTCGACTGGTTTGCATCGGTTTTCGAAAACGACGTTTTGGTTGTCTCTAGGCAGTCGACTTCCCTCTAAGGTAGTCGGCTGCCCCTAGCCTAATTGGTACTAGGAGACAAGTCCGAAAATGCATCTTTTCCTGCACAAAATCAACTATTGTTTCTCTCCAAAGCACATAACAACATCATAAAACATGCGGACATAGCCGCCTTACGTCCGTTACATAATTTCCTTACCTCGATTCCTTCGGAAACGCGAAATCACTTGATGCGTCACCTTAGCTCTTCACTTCTTTAACCTAAAATCATCATACCACATCAAACCTTAAATTAAACCACATACACATGTTATACCAGCTCAGTATAACTTCAAAGCATAAACCAAATTGACTAAACCATCTTCTCCTCTTACCTTCACTAGAGACCAAAACTTCAAATCTTGAGATCTCCTCCAATACTTGGAATTAATTCACCAAACTCCGGATATCATCTAGTCTAGTGATAAGGATCGTTTTTCATTCCACCAACTAAGTGAATCGATGGATGAACGAGAGGGTTTGTCAAGGTAGCTTGTGTTGGAAACTATGGAAGAATGGAATGGAACGAGAGGGAGAGCTGGAAGAAGGAGCTGGCGTAGGGTGATGATGGTGAGGGGGGTGAGTCACGCAAAGACATTAAATGCATGCTCATCTCATCCTTTATCTCAGCCATTAATCCTCAAATTGACTAATTGACCCATTTAATTTCTCTTTTCCTCCTTCCCATCTCAGCCATTTATTAAATCACCAATCAAAATTTCTGATTTTATTTTTTTTCTCATACCTTAATTAATTTTCTGATATCAACATGCTTCATTTGACTTATTGACTATCAACTTTCTTATTTCTTCTATATTCCCTTCATCATGCATACATCATTCATACATTAAACTTCTCATTCATTTAGTCATATTAGATTAAAATACTTTATATACATGAGGGAATACATGAAAATTGGGGATCTCACATCCTCCCCACCTTAGAAAATTTGGTCCTCCAAATTTACCTTAGCTTGTCATGTAAATAATTCTGGATACCTTTCTTTCATTAAGCTTTCTAGCTCCCATGTAGCTTCTTCCATCGTATAGTATTGCCAGAGAACTTTCACTAACGAGATCGTCTTAGACCTCAAAACCTTCTCTTTTCTGTCCAAAATCCGAATCGGCTTCTCTACATAAATCATATCTTCCCTTATCTCCAAGGGTTCATACTCAATGACATGAGACGGATCCGGATTATACTTCCGAAGCATCGATACATGAAACACATTATGTACTCCTGATAGCTCCGGAGGTAATGCCAATTTATAGGCAACATCACCTATTCGATCTAAGACCTCAAATGGACCGATGTAACGAGGACTCAGCTTACCTCGTCGGCCAAATCTCATGATCCCTTTGGATGGAGAAACTTTCAAGAACACAAAATCTCCCACCATGAATTCAAGTGGCCTCCGTCGAGCATCTGCATAGCTCTTTTGTCTACTCTGAGCTGTCTTAAGCCTCTGACAAATTAACTTAACATCTTCTGAGGCTTGCTCGACTAGATCTGGAGCCAATAACTTACGTTCGCCCACTTCTTCCCACCCAATCGGAGATCGACACCTTCTTCCATACAAAGCTTCATATGGTGCCATCCCGATGCTTGCATGATAACTATTATTGTATGCAAACTCAGCCAATGGCAGATGGTCATCCCAGGAGCCTTTAAAGTCCATAGCACAAGCCCTCAACATATCCTCGAGCGTCTGAATCGTGCGCTCGGACTGTCCGTCAGTCTGCGGATGAAAAGCTGTGCTAAAACTTAACTTAGATCCCATGGCTTCCTGAAAATGCTCCCAGAAATGGGAAGTAAACCTGGAATCTCTATCAGAAGTGATGCTCACTGGAACACCGTGTAGTCTCACTACATCTTTTACATACATATCTGCCAAAGCATTGAGTGTATCAGTTGACTTCATAGGTAGGAAGTGAGCTGATTTTGTCATTCTATCGACAATCACCCAAATACCATCATGATTTCTCTTGGTTCTGGGCAGCCCCATAATAAAATCCATCGTAATGTGTTCCCACTTCCATGTAGGTATAGGCAGAGGGTGCAGTAATCCTGCTGGCTTTTGGTGCTCTACCTTAACTTGTTGACATCTGAGACATTTTGTTACAAAATCTGCGATGTCTCTCTTCATACCCTTCCACCAGTACACCTTGCGAAGATTATGATACATCTTCGTATTTCCTGGGTGTAACGTGTACTTAGTGGCATGTGCTTCTATCAAGATCATCTTCTTCAATTCGTCATCATTAGGAACACATATACGATTCCTGAACCTCAAAATCTCATCACTACCAAGACTGAACTCTGGGGTCATACTTGACTGTATCTGATTTATAGCCTCAATGCATCTATTATCTTCCTTTTGAGCACTTCGGATTCTGTCCATTAACTCTGGCTCAATCCTCAAACTAGCCATCATTCCAATATGCTCATGATGCATAACATTAAGATTGAGGCTTGCAAATTGTTCAATTAGTTCATACTCTTTTATCATCATATAAGACACCATACTTACATGCTTCCGGCTCAGAGCATCCGCCACCACATTGGCTTTACCCGGGTGGTACAAGATCTCACAATCGTAATCCTTTAGTAGCTCGAGCCATCTTCTTTGCCTCATGTTTAATTCCTTCTGAGAAAACAAATATTTCAGACTTTTGTGATCCGTAAAAATCTGAAATTTCTCACCATACAAGTAATGCCTCCATATCTTCAGGGAAAACACTACTGCAGCTAACTCCAAATCATGAGTGGGGTAGTTCTTCTCATGGTCCTTCAATTGTCTAGAACCATATGCTACTACCTTACCATGCTGCATTAACACACATCCCAAACCTTGCCTTGAGGCATCACTATACACCGCAAATCCACCTGAACCACTAGGGATGGTGAGAATCGGTGCAATCGTCAATCTGTGCTTCAACTCTCGGAAGCTACACTCACAGGCTTCATTCCACTCATACTTCACTTCCTTGCGCGTCAAGCGCGTCAGTGGAGCAGCTAACTTCGAGAAACCTTCTACAAACCTCCTATAGTAGCCAGCTAAACCCAAGAAACTCCTAATCTCCGTCACTGTCTTCGGTCTTTCCCATTGAACCACCGCTTCAATCTTTGATGGATCAACCGAGACTCCATCTTTACTGATCACATGACCTAAAAAGGAGATTTGATTCAACCAAAAATCACATTTACTTAGCTTGGCATACAGTCCTCGATTTCTGAGGGTCTCCAAAACAATCCTCAAATGCTGCTCGTGCTCTTCCCGTGACCTCGAATACACCAAAATGTCATCGATGAAAACAATGACAAACTGGTCCAGGTACTGCTTAAATACATCATTCATCAGATTCATGAAGGCTGCAGGTGCATTGGTCAGACCAAACGGCATCACCAAGAATTCATAATGGCCATACCGTGTCCTGAATGCAGTCTTAGGGATATCTTCATCTCTAATCTTCAACTGATGATATCCCGACCTCAAGTCTATCTTGGAAAAGACTTGTGCACCCTTTAGCTGATCAAAGAGGTCATCAATCCTGGGAAGAGGATACTTGTTCTTGATCGTTACCTTGTTCAACCACCGGTAGTCTATGCATAATCTCATACTACCGTCCTTCTTCTTGACAAAAAGTACAGGAGCACCCCAAGGGGATACGCTGGGTCGTATGAATCCCTTGTCTAGCAATTCCTGAAGCTGTTTCTTAAGTTCTTCCAATTCTACCAAGGCCATCCGATAAGGAGCTCTTGATATAGGCTCAGTCCCCGGCACCAAATCGATAGTGAACTCCACTTCCTTATCCGGAGGAAGTCCTGGAAGATCATCCGGGAACACCTCAGGAAAATCTCGGACTACAGGAATATCATTGAGTCCGGGACGTTTCTGATCTACGTCTTCCACATAAGCAATAAATCCTTCATACAGTCATACATACTTCTCATTACTTTCATATGAATTCAAATCAAAAACCAAACAGACTTCATATTAATTACTTGCAAAATTTACAACATAGCTAACGGGTGAAGAGAAGGTTACACTCTTAGCATAACAGTCTAATATAACATGATTATTAGCTAACCAATCCATACCCAAAATAACATCAAACCCATACATATTCAGTAGGATTAGGTCAGCCTTAGATTCTCTTTCTCCTACCCGTAGCTTACACTTTCTATACACTAATTCCGTCATTTGTGATTCCTTAAATGGTGTGCTTATCTTTAATGAGTGTTCTAAGGTCTCAGGCTCAACAGGTATCTTCATAGCAAACTTAGGTGACACAAATGAATGCGTAGAGCCTGGATCAAACAATGCTATGACATTCATACCAAATAGGTAAATTATACCTTTAATCACTTTGGACGAGGCATCGACAGACTCTTCGTCGATGGCAAATACTCGTCCTTGGGTCACAGCTTTCTTTCCCTTCTCAGCAGCAGTAGCCTTAGGTTGTGGTTTAGGGGTCTTATCCGATTCATCAGGCATCCTCGGATCTCTCTGAGGGCAATCTCTAATCATGTGTCCTTTCTCCCCACATCTAAAGCAAGCGCCACTCGCCAAGCGACATGGCTGTGATCCATGAAACTTTCCGCACTGCTCACATCTTTGCATCGTACTCTTTTGCGAGCTAGCGGTACTTCCAACTTGATTTCGGGATCGCTCATCACTTATCTTAATCCCTGTAGCTTTAGGAGTACCTATATCATTACCATCATCATTATAACTCTAACTTCAATATAATTCCATATAACTATTAAATTAATTTAAAGATTATCTTTTCATACTTTACTTACCTATAGAAACTCCTTCAGATCGTCTACTTCTCCGAAATGGATACTTATCACTCGAAGCTTTCTCATCCGACTTCCGCTTCATCGGTTCTTTGCCTTTACCCTTGGCTCGGAAGTCAACATGATGTAGGTCATAGTCCTACTCACACAACTGAGCCTTACGGACAGCTTCTCCATAAGAGGTGATATCCATCGGATACAACTTAGATCTAATCGGGGATTTCAATCCCTCGATGAATCTATAGATCTTATGCCCTTCATCTCTTCTGACCTCTGGATCAAATCTACTCAAGGTGGTGAACTTAGATTCATATTGATTCACCGTCATCGTACCTTGAGTTAAACTTAAAAACTCAATCTTCAATCTATTCCGATCTGTGCGTGGGATGTACTGTTCATTAAAAGCCTCTACAAATCTATCCCACGTAACCTCATCATATCGGGCCTCTAACACGGTCCGAGTGGCTTGCCACCAATATTCAGCATCATCCACTAGTAGGTAGGCAGCCAATCCTACTTTTTCCCTTTCAGAACAGGGCATGTACTCAAAAGATTTGAGGACTGCTTTCATCCAGTTCTCAGCTGTCAACAGATCTCTTTCCCCCTTGAACTTAGGCGGATCCAACTTCTTGAATTCCTTAATCAATGCCACACTGCAATAGGCTCTAGGATCTCGCCTTCCAGTAACTGGGACTGGTGGGGTTACTTTCGTAGGAGGAACTACAGGTGTAGCTGCTGGGGTACTTGTGGCTACATTCGGGAATTTAGACATGAATTGGGTAAACATCGTGGCCATATTCTCCATGTGCTTCTCCATCTTAGCCAGTCTCGTATTCGGGCTATGTGGTGGAGATGGTTGAGGAGACGGAACTGGGGGCTCTTCAGTGCGACCTCGTCCTCTTCCTCTACTTGTACCTCTTCTTCGTGAGCTCATACTGTAAAAATAGTCATCATTGAGCTCTTTAGTATAACCATAAGCAGTTATACTATACATTTGCATTCAGACAAGTACAGTACAATTGGGAATATACTCTATTTCTAGCTTATTGACACTGACAAACCTCCAATCAAATTGCTCTGATACCACTCTGTGACGTCCCCGTCACTCCATCTTATCACCTAACTTTTTCTTATTATCTTATCCGATCTTATTTTGATTTAGTTTATCCAGTGTCATTCTTTCTTTACTCTTAAGCTAATTATCTAATAGCTCACACAAATTATTTCTTTTCAATAAACATCAAATGATATATATAAATACTATTTCATTTCCACAGGATCTCATACATCATCTTTATCTTACATCCCCAGAATTCCTAAGTACATATTAGCTACTTGTACTATACTGTAACTGAATTACATTTGTTATACATAAACATGTAAGTATACCTTTTATGCTAACTGGGAAGCGTATCGAGAAGGTACACTCTACTTCTTCGAAATCAAGCTCCTCTAATCGGAGCGAGGCTCACTTTAAGTAATCTGAAAAACGGTCGTAAAAAGGGGTGAGTTTACGCTCAGTAAGAAAACTACATAAAAGAGCGTGCTATGCCTCTATATGCATTTTCCTACTTGGCTCTATAATGTCATGTAAAGCATTATAAAGCATGCTTCATAAACTTCTTTCATGCATTGTTTGTAACCATGCATATTCATTTAAAATGACATGGCAAGCATACTTCCTTTAAAACATCATACTTCATATCATACTTAAAAACATACATCATATACTTCTTCATACATACATCTTGTACTTTGTAATAGATGGAGACTATGTACAATGTTTAAGCGATTGAGTCGTCATATGAACCGTTCATTCCCATTCATATGACTCATATGACTCTAATCATGCATTAGTACATTGGTATACCATGTAGAGGTCAGGGATTCTCTCCTGCCTTAATAATACCATAGTGAACACTAGTCAGGTGTCACTAATGGTCTTGAGGACCGGACTAAGGTTCCTCACTAAACATACATATTACTGAGGACTTGATCAGAGTCTCTCAGCCATCGAAATGCATAATCATTACGCAGTCCATAGCCTCAAAACATTTATAATATTCTTTTCAGAAACACCTTTGTGTTTAATTCAAATAAGCTTTGAAAACATCTTTTCATACAGGGCAGTCGACTGGTCTTATAGGGCAGTCGACTGCTGCTTCATAATTTTATTTCTCGAAATTATTTTCTTTTCAAAAAATACATGGAGGCAGTCGACTGGTCCATATAGCAGTCGACTGGTTTTCAAACAGAATGCTTCTTAGCAAATAGCAGTCGACTGGTCATATAGCAGTCGACTGGTCATATAGCAGTCGACTGGTTTTCAAACAGAATGCAATTTGACAAATAGCAGTCGACTGTCCCATATAGCAGTCGACTGGTTTGAAACAGAATACTTCTGGGTAAATAGCAGTCGACTGGCTTACATAGCAGTCGACTGGTTTGCATCGGTTTTCGAAAACGACGTTTTGGTTGTCTCTAGGCAGTCGACTTCCCTCTAAGGCAGTCGGCTACCCCTAGCCTAATTGGTACTAGGAGACAAGTTCGAAAATGCATCTTTTCCTGCACAAAATCAACTATTGTTTCTCTCCAAAGCACATAACAACATCATAAAACATGCGGACATAGCCGCCTTACGTCCGTTACATAATTTCCTTACCTCGATTCCTTCGGAAACGCGAAATCACTTGATGCGTCACCTTAGCTCTTCACTTCTTTAACCTAAAATCATCATACCACATCAAACCTTAAATTAAACCACATACACATGTTATACCAGCTCAGTATAACTTCAAAGCATAAACCAAATTGACTAAACCATTTTCTCCTCTTACCTTCACTAGAGACCAAAACTTCAAATCTTGAGATCTCCTCCAAGACTTGGAATTAATTCACCAAACTCCGGATATCATCTAGTCTAGTGATAAGGATCGTTTTTCATTCCACCAACTAAGTGAATCGATGGATGAACGAGAGGGTTTGTCAAGGTAGCTTGTGTTGGAAACTATGGAAGAATGGAATGGAACGAGAGGGAGAGCTGGAAGAAGGAGCTGGCGTAGGGTGATGATGGTGAGGGGGGTGAGTCACGCAAAGACATTAAATGCATGCTCATCTCATCCTTTATCTCAGCCATTAATCCTCAAATTGACTAATTGACCCATTTAATTTCTCTTTTCCTCCTTCCCATCTCAGCCATTTATTAAATCACCAATCAAAATTTCTGATTTTATTTCTTTTCTCATACCTTAATTAATTTTCTGATATCAACATGCTTCATTTGACTTATTGACTATCAACTTTCTTATTTCTTCTATATTCCCTTCATCATGCATACATCATTCATACATTAAACTTCTCATTCATTTAGTCATATTAGATTAAAATACTTTATATACATGAGGGAATACATGAAAATTGGGGATCTCACATATACTCATTTCCTTTATCCACTAGCTGCTTGAATTCTCAACGTTTTAAGCCATTCCTACACCAATAATCATCTCAATATCATCCCAACATACCAATATATTAAGCTTAACTCAAGATATTAGTCCCTTACCTCAAAGTTTTTCAAAGCCTGACAATTCTCCTATATATATTTTCACTGAGCACCCACTGTTTTGCCTCCAATGCAGTAGTTGTCAAGGGGTTTTAGAGGCTTAAAATGACTAGAATTAAGGTAGGTTCAAGTAAGGTTGTACTCTTCCTTTCTACCTCTCCTTATATCCCTCAGTCCGCTGCTGTTTCTTCAAGTCAGTTTCTGTCCATTTATCCCTTGCTACGTCCCCTGTTCCAACTTAAAATGAAGCTCATTCCAATTACCACATCAAGGTTTTTCTAGCTTAAAATGGCAGATGATAGGGTAGTGTAGGTGTAGGCTCAACCCTCTATTCCAATTCTTTTTTTTTTCCTTCCATTTACTCTTGGCTTTCTTGCTTTCTCCCCTTCCCCTTTTTTTCGTTTCAGCCAAGAGAATGCTTAAATCTCTCACATCTCCACGGCTCTACTGCCTCCTTGTTTGCTCCGAGAACGAGAGAAGGCCAGCGACCCCTGCTGTTGGTCTATTTTCTGATCGAAAGAATGAAGTCAGTAGCCCTGCTGCTGCCCCGATATAGTTTAAGGGCTTTTTTTAACCTTTTAGCCTCTTTTCTTTTATTCAAGGTTTCCCACCAACCGAATTGTACAACAATTTTAATTTTTTTATTTATATTTCCTCTTATATATATTTATGCAATTAAATTCTTATATTTTTAGTTTTACTTCAAATTTTTTAATTCGTACTTTATATATATATTTACATTTCCTTACATATATAAATTTCCACACACATATTTATATTTACTTCTATATACATATATATAGATGTGTATATATATATATATATATATATATATATATATATATGCATTTTAAACTTATATGTATAAGTTTAAATTTCCTTTTGTCCATGTGAGCAAGTTCATATTGTTTATGTGTGTATATACACACACACACGTGTATCCTTATACATATAAATTTATATATATACATGTTCAGTATATTTATTTATTTTTATTCCACTCGATTATTGTATATATCTAGGTACGTATGTATGCATGCATGCACATTGCACGGACTAGTTGAAGCATGTGTTAATCGTCATATCACTACAAGACAAATCACTTTTACCGATAGTTATATGTGTCGGTAAAAGCCAAATCAACTGACGGTCAACTCACCGTTGGGTGACCGCCTACTAGGTGAATGCCGGTGAAGGTCTGCTGGCGGTGATGTGCTCTAGTGCCGGCAAATACTTGATAAATTACGACATGACTTTTCCTGGCTGTTTTAAATGCATTTAAAAATAAAAGACTTTTACCGGCACTTTAAAATGCTAGGAAAAATCCTATTTGAAATTTAATTTTTTTACATTTATTGAGCTTTATTTTAAATTTATAAGATTTTAAAAGTGCCGGTAAAAGTCTTATTTAAAATTTAAAATTCTTATATTTATTAAATTTTATTTTAAATTTAAAAGTTTGATTACTTCTTTGTGTTAATGTCATTGTTCACTGATAGTATAATAAAATGATTTTAATTCTTAATTCAATTTTTTTTAATGCAAGTTAAAAAATTTTTAATGCATTTTTTTGTTAATAAAATAATTGTTAATACATGAATAATATATATGAAGGCATTGGCAGCATGCTTCATTATCATCCTTAAAGCAACAATTAACTTCACATGCATTAACAATTACCTAAGAATTGTAAATTTCATTTGTTCAAATTTCATTTCAAAATGCTTATAACAAAAAAGTTATCAAAATACAAATTATCATCCTTAAAGCAACAATTAACTTCACAAAGTAACCAATAATGTCCTCGAGAACAAATCATAATAGCAACAAAGTTTTCTAAACTTCCTAAAAGTCTAATACAAGCATAAAATTTCTAGTTAAATTGTATACCGATTATACGAGAAGACAAATCCCATATCTCCGTGGGTGTAAAGCCTAATCCCAATCCCCGTACACGACCAGAATGTTCCTTCCCTATCACTTCAACAAAAACCTCATCAACTGAAGAAGCTGATGCTTGCAATTGCTCCAAGTTGCTAAAACGTTGGGATAGCACCTCCTTTAACTTCTCCTACAAAAAAACTCAACCAAAACAACCATTAGGTCATACATAGAAAAAAAAAAAGCAGAACAGCCATTGCCCAACTGCATTTCAGATTCACTCAAAAAAACAACCACTGCATTCTTTATGCTTCATTCAGGTCAAATATCAAACATCTCTCGTGCAACAAGCCAACAACTCCAAAACTATCCACTTGACCATTTAAGATAACCAAAAACGCCATCCATAGAGCAATCCAAATCAACAATCATCAACAGAAATCCTAATAGCAAAATAAACAGAACGAAAAACTCCAAAATAATATGAACATGGCCTGTAAAAAACTAAAACCAAAACTTCTCACCTCCACTTTCCATCTCATCAACCACGCGTACATGCTCTATACACACATTGATAATAGATATAGGCTACATTACCAAAGCAGCTGATAAGAAATTTGTTGTAAACAAAAGTACTATTACTCCTAGATCAGGCACCATTTCTTTTTCTTTGAGAAAAAACATTTTAAGAGGGGAACCTCTTATTATTCTTCAATAACAAAACTGCAAATTCTAATATAAAATTTAAGCTTTGGATATCATACTGCAAAATAATTAAATTGGTAAGCAAACCTATGTTTGTGAGTAAAAGAGTTCAAAAGAAAAGTAAAGCACTTAATAAAAAATTCCTCAAGGTTGTTTGCTAAAATTGATGCATTTGTCAAATTAACAATGGCAGCATTGGGTTTCAATCCTGCTCACTCTGATAGAACTTCAATAGAATTCAGCCCCACAGGGGACTGCTTGGATTTTAATGAACCACGCTTTAGCTTCTTGCGAAAATCAGCAGAAAGTGATAAAGTAGTAGAAAAAACAAATGGTTGTCTTTTTTTTTCTTGACAAGCTTGAAACTGTAAAACAATTCTGTGTTTTTTAAGATTGTCCTTCAGTAAAACCATTGGTCATTAGGAGCATTTCAATTATTAACTGCAACTCACGAAAATTTCCTGCTTCAACCATTCGATCAGCCTCATCCAGCATAAAGAAAGACAATGAATGTAACTGCAAAAATAAAAATTTGAGTGAAATGTGCTTGGCTTTTGACCAATTCACACCCCAAAAATAAAACATGTAAAACCAAATTAAGTTGCTTTAATGAAAATTGCTTCATTCCTAACCTCAACCAGATGTTTTCTCCCTTTGAAATAAGCTCTCATAATCTCCCTGGAGTTCCAATTATTACCTCAGGCCTTGTTTTTAATACATGTTCCTGTTTCTTTGCTGACATGCCGCCGACAATAGGAACCACTCTAACATTGATGTCTTCGGCAAATTCCTTAAGATGATTTGTAACCTTGAGCAAGGAAATAAAATATTCAATAATCCTTGAATTTTAACTTGATTAAGTAAAACAGGAACACAATAACATCTCAAGCTTCTCTAAGCATAGTCTTTTTTCAGCAATATGTAGTTTAAGTTTAGCATCTTGATGCTTACAATTGTCGTAAGCACTTAACCAGCTGGATGCTGGCAGGTATATAAAGGAGCTGAAGCAACTCCAAATACAATACGTCTTATAAAATTCACAATTAAGCTTTGTGAACTTCAAAGTTCAAACAACATATATATAACTTTTTAAGGTTTTCAACCAACAACATACAGGATATTTCTCAACTATGATAACTAATTAAAACAATTCATGTAGCTAAGATTCAAAAAGTTTAACAGATGCTCCTAAGGCTTCTGCACAATAACAGCAATAAAGGAATATGGAATAAATATAAGGCCTTCAAAGTCCACATGTCCATATCTAGATAGCTTTAGCATTGAGGTTTCAATAGACTAAGCAAAATATTATATATTCTCATCCAAAATCGCAAGCAACTAAGATGGCCCTATAAGGTGTGAAAAGGCTTAGCATGTTGTTGTGCCCAGGAAACTGAGATAGCTAACAAAAGCAACAATAAGACAATTATGAATACCTGTAGTGCAAGTTCCCTAGTAGAAGTGATGATAAGAGCTCTAAAACACCTTTTGGAGCATACTTTCCTACTGCCTACACCTTCTCCTCGAGCATGTTTACAGCTTTTTCATTCTCTTCTAAGAGATGTTGTAAAATGGGCGGGCCAAAGTCCAGTGTTTCCCTAATCCCGTCTTAGCAGCAACAATAACATCCTATCCCATAAACAAATTACCATCACTGTGAAAGAGATATCATCATTGACCAAGAAACACTTCATACAAGATTCTGGACAAACCTTTCCTTAATGAGCTGCAGCAGGAATACAAGCTCTCTGTATTGGAGTAGGTTCCTTTAACCCAAGCCAAGATATTGATTTCAAAGCAGTGGGTGAAGTCTCCACTCAGTCCATGCATCAAATTCAGAGTAAGCTTCAACTTCATAAATGATTTCTTCTTCCTTATCATCTTTGCTGTCACTAACTGCAAATACAGTTAATAGATTATGTTGTGGTCACAACATATTCCATTACATTAAATATTAACCCGAAAATTAACAAAAAACCCAATCATTGTTGACATGTTAACATATGGAAGTGCGAAATTAGTCATAGCCTAAAAAGTTAGTGAAGGGATCTAATTGTGTTGAATTAAGCTTAATTTTGTCACATATGAGCAAAAGGGGCTTAACAGTAGAAAATGCCTGTTAATTAAAGCAATCTTTGTTAGCAACTGCGCTTGGTTTAGAGCCTGTGAAAGTTAAATTGAAAAGAAAAATGAGGGCAGTTTCCAAAAATGCCTAAAAAAACTGTCGCTAAACGAGGCTCAGACATACAACATAAAAAATGAGTGATATGCTTCAACAATTAATTAAAGGGTAGGAGACAGTAAGTTTGATGTCAAGAGACAATTACCAAAAGAAATTGTGTTCCAAAAAGAATAGGAAAGGCAAAAAAAATTAGAAAGCAGAAGCAGTACTACTCACCAGGCAGAAGTATGAAGTTCAAAGGCAAACCAAGATCTTTTTAGTCTTGTGCTACCTGAACCCAGAAAAAGTAAAAAGGCTAGATTAATTGTCATAACGTGTCAAGTCTGTGAACCTAACCCGCTAGACTTTAAAATTCTAGGAGTCGCTACCAACCATTCAAACCTAAGGTGTGATTGGTCACCTATTCTTGTCTAAAGATAAGGCATGGTCTACGTTCAAAAATTCTAAGGTTCGGGAGTACGGTTATGTGTGGGGAAGGATTAGCACCCCCACAACGCCCATCTTAAGATGGTACCAAATAGTCTAAAGTTATCTTAATTTTGTCTATTTGTTTGCTTTAATTTTGATATGATTAAATATTGAAAAATCTTCTAAGTCTCCTCCATCAAGCTGGTTGGACAACTTAAAAGTTCTTCTCACCTCAAGAGTATTCAAGTAGGACCAATCGCCTTTCTTGAAGAGGCTCCGTCGTCGGATGATTTAAATACATTATGAAATACTTATTTTTGACTCCTATCCCGATTTATAAAAATTATTAATTGTTTTTATATTTTTATTTTTTTAATCCTATAATTATTTTTATTTTACCTTTTATAACTTAAATAAATATGAATTATTTAATATTGAAAATTTCCTCTAGACCTTCCATCAAGCTAGTGAGACCTTGGAAGAAATCTCCTCATCTAGGAATTTTAAAGAAAACTACTCAAGCGCAATTCCCTTTTAAATTCCATCATCAGATTAATCCACATTTATCCAAGTTATTTAACATTACTTAATTGTTTAATCGTATATTTATCTTATTTTTATTCTATTAATTATTTTAATTTGAATTTATTAATTTTAATTTTAATTTAATTTAATTTTAATGATGAATTATTAAATATTGAAAAATCCCTTAAATCTTCCATCAAGCTGGTGAGACTTAAGAGGACTCCCCTCACCTTAAGATATCTAAAAGTACTACTCAAGCGTAGTCCCTTTAGAATTCCATCGTCGGAATAACCCATCCTATATTTTCTTAAATTTTTTTTTTTGCTTTTACTTATTTAATTTTTATTTTTATCTTTCATTTTTATCTTATAAGTTTTAAATTAATTATTGTCCAAAATTTTTTTCATAAACACTAATCCTAATATACCATACTCAATCACACAATTTCTTTAAGTCACATTATAAAAACTATACACACAAAATATATCATGCAATCATATCAAATTAGTCAAACACTGTCATACAATAATTTTATAAAGAAATCAATTTAACTCTTGTCATGCAAACCTAAAAAATCACGCCACTTTAATCATACCAATTTTAAAGGTTCTTTATCAATCATCATGTCAAGTCATCTAAATTCTTTTTATTAATTTTCATGCAAAGCAAATTATATGGTAGTAAATTATTAGCACACAATTTATATTAATTAATCATTAAATTATATGATCAGGTCAATCACATGTCAGTCCCATAGCAAAACAATCAATAAATTTTTATAAAACCTGGTAAGTTGAATTAACTCCTGTGTTAGCAACGTAGTCGAGCAGTAGCAGCAATGACGTGCGTTGATGAGTCTCCAAGCAGTAGCAAGTTAGCAAGAAACGGGACTGGACAAACTTGTATGATGAGCCGCCAATTAGCAAAACAAAGGTAGCAGGCGAAGGGTGGCAAACTCATACAGCAAGCAGCAGCAATGGCAACTTTGACACGGGGAAAGAAGGTGCACCGATCGAGTAGCAGGGGCGGTAACTACTGTCGTTAGTGCAGTGTGGGATGGAACCGCGACCAGCAGGGGCAGTGACCAGAACAGAGGCGCAGTGATGGTGTCACGAGCTGGTACCAGCAGAACAGCAGAAACAAGTGATGGCAATATAGGGGTAGCTGTAGGCGTCGTGGTTTGGTGTAGTACGATGGTGGGAGGCTAGCGTAGCAGATCAGCTTGGCTGCAACAGGTGATGATGGATGTGGGACGCGGGGTAAGGTAGGCGGTGTAAGGCGTTGGTAGTAAGAGATGGCAAAAGCAATGGAAGTTGAGATCTTTGATTGTGAATTTGATTCCCCCTTTTAATCATAAGCATTAATCCCTTTTTATAGCCACAAATTTGTTAGTCCTAATACAACTATACTTATTCTAATAATTATCTCTTATTTTTAATACTTTATTTATCTAATTCTTATATTAATCCTAATATAACTCTACCAAATTTAATATTAATCCAACTAATTATCCTAAAAAAATAATTATCCTAATCCTAAAATTAATTTTTTTATTTTTTATTTCTTATTTCATTTTTTTGTTTTTCTTATTTTATTTATTAATTCTTCCTAAATCCTAATTTTAGTGTTAATTCTAATCTTAAAAATACTGATTTAATTTTAACCTAATTCTAAATTGTTAAATTAAATTAAAATAAAATGTCACCCAACCTAATTAATTATTTTTACAAATTAAGACTCCGGACAAAATGGGTGTCTACATTAATCAACCAACTTAAAATAAAAAATAAAAGTACATTTTTTTTTTTTGCTAAGGAAGGAGATTATTTATCGAAACTAAAACTGAGTACAAAGCAGTGAGAAACACCAAAAAATGGGGAAACAAAACACCAAACAAATTAGAAAACAGACCCCAAAACACAGAAAAGGAACACGAAACAGATGAAAAAGAAGACCCCAAACAGAACACAAAGTAGGTGGAAAAACAGATGCCAAACACAAATGGGAAAAAGCCACCACATGAGTTGGGTCGACCCTCCAAGAGATAACCAGAAAATGACTTCAGTAGAAGAGTCTAAGATGAAAAGGATCCTAAAAGAAAACCAGAAAATTTTCAGTATAAGATATTTGCTAAACCAGAAAATCTAAGCCTGAAAAAAAATATTAATATAATTCTAGCTGACATGAAAGCAAATCATGTCCTTCAAAATAAACAATTCTAACTTCTAATAGAAGAGAAAATAGAGTTCTTACTGATCAAATTTGTAAACGAAGTAGAGATCGGTGAAGAGCTATCATTCATAGGTTCGTGAGAAGAGCTATCGACGAAGGCCCAAAATATGTGGAGACAGGTGAACAATGGAAACGATGGAGACCGCTGGTCCTCTTTAAAACGATGGAGATAGAGCTGAGTGCGATTGTGGAGAACGATGGAAATTAGGTTTAATGTGGAGAATAATAGAAATGATGGAGAAAGATGACTGTGAATGAGTAATGAGTAATGAGTGAATGTGGTGTTACTGTGCGTAATGGAGATGAAGAGAGGAGACAGAGCTCAGCAATAGAGATCGTGAATGTGGAGAGAAAAGTTGAGAAAATTAGGTTTTTTGGGGTAAAAGGAAATTAGGAAAGTTAAAAAATCAGAAGTTTGTTTCTATCTGAAAAATAAGAGTTTTAATTTGAGAAGTGCCATTAAATGTTTTACTATTATCGGCTCATCAATTTATGCCCTTTAATGCATACCAATAACGGCACTTTTAATAACAGCCACTAACAAAGTGTCGGTAAAAGCTTAGATTTTTGTAGCATATTATATTACATGCTTCTTAAGTACAATTTAGTGTACATTGTATATGCGGTATACGTGTACATTTTACTCGCATTCATAGCTTATATATATATATATATATATATATATCCAAATATTCATTCCCATATTTACAATTTTCACGTGGGTACAAAATCAGAGGAAAATTCACGGTTATCACAAAATCAGTCTATAAACTTTTATTTTACTGTAAATAAACTCTCAGCCTTTTAAAATCATGTAATTAAGTCCAAATCTGCTAAATAACACTGACTTTAGTTAGTATTGCACACGTAGCATGCTTATATATATTGAGGGCTTATATCCATTTTATGCAAAACATTGATGTTACATATGGCTCCTATATATATTAAGGGCTAGAGGCCCAGATGTGCTTATAAAGAACTAAAGGCTAAGATTTGGTTGCATGCGTGTGTATTATATAAAGATCTAGAGGCATAAATTTACTTTATAAATATAAAGGTCTAGAGACTCAATTTTGCTAATATACGTAAAGGACCAAAGGCCTATATTTTGTAATGTATAAATATAGGATCAAAGGCTCGGATGCTCTTATGTATATATAAAGGACCAAAGGCCTTAATTCTCTTACATATATAATGGGCTAAAGGCTGAGATTTTCTTGTATATATATAAAGGGTAAAAGGCCCAAAATCGCTTGTATATATAAAGAGTCAGAGGTCCATATATATATATATATATATAAAAAGGGCCAAACACCTAAATTTGCTTGTATATATATAAAGGACTTGGGACTTAGAGTTGGCTTGCTTGAATATATATAAAGGGCTTGATGCCAGATTTGCTTGTATATAAAAAGAAATTGTGTGTGTGTGTGTGTATGAAGGACTAGAATCTTAGATCTACTTGTATATGTATATATAAAGGGCTAGAGGCTCAAATGTGCTTATGTAAATATATATATATATATATATATACATATATAAAGATAAGAGGCTTAGATTTTTCTTATATTTATAAAGGATGAGAGACAGAGATTTGTTTGTATATATATAAAAAATCAGAGCTCCATAGATACTTGTCTATATATACAAGCCCAGAAGCTCATTGGCTTTGCCAGTATATACATAAATGGTTAAAGGCACAGATTTGCTTGTTTGTATATATGAAAGGCCAAAAGCCTAGATGTGGATGTATAAGGCCACAGGTCTAGATGTGCTTTTATATATATAAACGACAAGTGGCCCAAAGTTGCTTATATTTATAAAAAAAAAACAAAGGCTGAGATTTGGTTTTGTGTGTGTGTGTGTATATATATACACGTATGTATGTATATATAAAAGATTAGAGGTCTAGATTTGCTTTTTTATGTATAAAGGATCCGAATCTAGATTTGCCTGAATATATATGGACCAAAGCTCCAGATCTTACAGACACACACACATAAGCAGCTAGAAGCCACTTTTTGGCCTAACCACACTATTGGAACTTTTTAGTAAAGCATAACAGCTAGATGAGAAATGATTTTTACCATGTTGCTTTTCAAAATTTAGACTGAACCCAGTAGCGTCCAATCAAAAATTCCAACTCCGATTTACAATTGTGATCTTTTTCTTTAGTAAATTACATAAAATTTCGAATCTATTTATTTTCAAGATTTTTAAGATTTTTAAATTATATGAATTTATTTAATATATTAAATGAATAAAAAATTTAAAAATCTTTAATCTATAAAATAAAGTAAATAGATTCCAATTTTTAAGTGATTTTCTTAAGAAAAATGTCAAAATTGTAAAACATAAATCCCATCTAAGGTGGGATTTTTTTGGGTGGGTTTGGCTCACCAGTTGACACCGGTGTGCCCCAGTGCGTTTACCTTTTTAACAAAAGACAAAAAACTTTTGACAACTAAATTACTTTTTTACCCTTAATACAAATTTTTTTATTATTTTATTAAAAAAAGTTATACCTACAGTGATCATTTCTCGTTTTTTAATCTCATTGAAGCCAATTGCACTACTCATCCAAATTAGCCCTTTATTGGACTTTAGTTGGTTCAATCCAAATTTTGAAAAGTAGTATGGTGAAATTGTTTCTCATCCTACTGCTATGCTTACAAGTAAGTTCAATTTGTGCGTTTAGGCCAAAAATCGGCCTAATGGCATCATGTCGTGGCCCCATTTGTATTCTAATTAGAGGTGGCAAACAGGCCGGTTCGGACGAGTAAGATTCGGGTTACATTCGGGTTCAGGTATTTTTGGTTAGGTTATTTTCGATTTCAGTCCGATTTCAGGTTCAGTCCGGTTTTAATTGGGCCGGCTTAGCGGGCTTAGTCAAATTATTTCAAAATTTTATAAAGTATAAATATTTTTATAATTTTGAATGTAATAATTAATTTAATTATATATAGTTAAATAAAAATATAATAGAAATGCTAAATTAAAGTTAAAATTTAATAAATATTTATATAAATATAAATATAAATTCTTACATTTTAATGTTTTTATTACTTGACAATTATTATTTATTTTTTTAATTTCCAGCAATATTTACATTTGTTATAAAATATATAATTATACATTAATTATTATATAAAAATCTACTTTTTAAGTGAGCCAAATATATATAGTAAAACTAAAGGAAAGTGAAAATCCAAAAATATTAGCTATACAAATAAATAACTAACAAATTATAAATAAATCACACTAAACAATTAAACATTTATAAAAATAGCTTTATACTCTTAACAATAATGTTGGCTCTATAGGCTATACCGAGAGGGGAGGTGAATCGGTTTTTAACTAACCTTAAAATCATTTTTTTATTCTTCTAAATTCACTAGCCTATATTAATATTTTCTAAGTTCTCTAGGCTATACAAGCATGCAATCCAAATTCAATACTATAAACACAAATATAATTGCAAGTAAATAAAGAGAGATAGGAAAGAGAAATGTACGCAAGCGATTTATAGAGGTTCGGCAACCTTGCCTACGTCCTCTACCTCGAGACGCTCCCAAGGATTTTCCCAAATCCACTAACTTGAATTTGTATTACAATCCCTCCTTATTAAGGTTCAAGAGAAACCTCTCTTTTTTGCTAGGCTAAAGAGAAACCTCCCTCTTTTTCTAAGGCTAAAGAGAAACCTCCCTTTTACAAGGTGTGAATGTGTTTACAAGGAATGTAACCAAAAAAATGCCTCTATGTAGGCAAATGATTACAGAGATTAAGCATAAGGAAAAACCTATACAATATTTTTGCTATTCTATATAAGGAATATGAGAATGATAGAAGATGAAGACTTTGTAGCACTTGAATTATTGTTGAGGCTTGAGGAAGATGAAGAAGATGATGAAAAATGTTGCTTAGCTATTCCTCTTGCTTCCTTGAGCTTCCAAGCCTCTATTTATAGTCCCTAGGATGGTTTGTGAATGTTGGTTGGAGCCAAAATTGAATATGACAGTTGTGTCTCACAAAACTAGCCGTTGGAGTGCTTTTTCGTGTAAAGGGATCGATCCATTCCCTAGGGGATCGATCCCCAAATTCTAGAATGCTGATTTTGGGCTTGAAGGACCTTTATGCCTCTAAAATAGCTTACTGCCATGAAGGGATCAATCCCTCTAGACAGGGGATCCATCCCTTCAGACAGGGAATCCATCCCTTACACTATTCATTTGCCTTTTCTAGGTTTTTAGGCATTAAAAACATTCTAAAACCAATTTTGAGTATTTTTAAATATGACATGACTTTAAAAACATGAATTTGAGTTCAAAAAATTTATCAAGTAATTTTCTTAAAATATATTCAATAATTCCATAAGAAAATTACTTAAACCAATAATTAAAAAATGTTTTCTAAATTGATTAAATCCAATAAAGATAATCAATTAAATCATGATTTTATATTTGATAAAAGCACTTAATATGATTTGTGAATATCATAATTGATAGAGCAAATTTACAATATGAATCAAACATTTAAGATTACTTAAGTTTTTGTCATTTCAAAATATACATGTCAATTTAAAGCTAACAATCTCCCCCTTTTTTATATGATAAAACATAAGGTAAATTTGCTTTGAAAAATTCTTTAGAGAAATACTCCCCTTTAAATAAAGCATGATTTTGTAAAGCTCCCCCTTAATATAAGCATGGTTTTCAAAAGAAGTTTTCAAACTCCATTATTTCTCCCCCTTTTTTGTCATAGCAAAAAAAAAAGACAAATAAAAGTTATGCTCCCCCTAAAATTATGGCTATGTGAGAACAAATAAATATACTCCATCCAACAAGAAACATGTTAGTACATGAAACTCATAGCATAAATAAATAAGTCAATATCCATAAAGAGTATGAAATATTCATTCAAAGAACATGACTTATGATCTTATACCAATTGTTTATAAATAATTTTGCAAGAAGTTCCCAATTGGTAAATAATGAAGCAAGTTGTTGATAAATTATCTACTAAGTCCTATAACTTACTTATTGCAATTCTATCAAGCACCTAAGTATATTAATTGTTCTCTAAGGTCCAACTAAGGTGCATTGCAATACATCATGATTATGAGCTGAAAATAGATGACATATCATATGCATGAGCTCATAAATCATTTTCAAGAAAGAGTATGCATAGAATTAAATTATACATCAATTAACCACAAATTCTAGCACAATAGTGTCTCATGCAAAATAATTGTCAATTTAAAGCTCATACCAATTGTTACCATGGTTGACTTAGCCATTTTGCATGATGCTAATTGTTATGTATGGTGTGGTTAGTGAATAATCAAATCAAACATGTAAGCATACAATCACACACACCATTAAACATGGATATGGATTAATTAAACATTAACATACTATCATAAAGTATTAATCCATATTCATAAGCACAATTCTAATTATATGGAAGATTCAAGAATTTGAGTCATTCAAGCACAAATTTTCTTCCATAAGACTATAGAATCCTATGCTCAATTTTCCATTCAAGATCTTAACCAATTATGAGCAAGGAAAGATTCAAAATTACCATTTTAATCAATTCAAAGCAATATCCCTAGTTAATTTTAACATTTAAAGTTCCAAATGGTATATGCTATTTTAACTAAAATGGATTTGCCTAAATAAATCACTATCATGCTTAAGTATATTTTAATAATAAAGTCCATAATCTATGAGTGAGGTCAAGCACGTAATATCATGGAAACAACTATTCTCACCTCATAGGTATTATCATTGATTCAACTTAAATGAACATGCAAGTTCAACATCAAAACAATCAAGATTCAATGCATGTATATCAATCAAAGTGCATTTGTTCAAGTTTGCATTTATCTTTGAATGTTGATGTTGTTATTAGAGCCTAAGTTCTTTAAAGATTTGGCCACAAGAGAAATTTAAGTTCATGGATAATAAATTTTTATGCAATTGAACATTTAAGATCTATTTATCATCACAAATTGTAGGCTAAGGACAATTATGACTTTATATTTGAAATGCCTAACACTTTATCTAGAGTCATAATTGGATTCAAACATTTAAGTCAAGTTATGATCATTTTATCATTCAAGTATATGTATTGACCTTTATTTATTTATATTCCACTAGATGTTTAGTTACCATGAAACCTAGTGTGGAATAGTTATGTCAAGCTAAGAGACATAATTCTATAAGCATGCTTGACTAAGATGAACTAAAGTATTAAAAATGTCTATTATGCACAAGTTCATCAAATTCTTAAATATACACACAAATCATTGAAATAATTCTTGAAAATTTTGTTTAAGCATTTATTGAAAATATATTTCAAGATTATTTTAAGATTTATGCAAATCATGAGTGTTTTTAACAAGAAAAATGATTTTACACATGTGAGCTCAATGAAAAAGATATTAATTGTTGAAAATAATACTACTTTTTGAAGTTGAGGCATGAGACCAGTGAAAAATGATTATTCAAATTGAAAAGATCATTAAAACGAGATTAAGCCAATGAATTTTAAGTTGAGAAGAAAGAAGGTATCAAAAAAATTAAGAAAAAACTTCTCAGTTTTTGCTTAAAACCCCGAAATAGGCATATTTCGCCAATAGGGATCGATCCCTAGAGTAAGGGGATCGATCCTTTAATTTTAGAATGCAGATTTTCTGCATTTTGTCCCATGCGATCGATCCTATATGTGGAAGGATCGATCCCTCATCCAATTTCTGCAGAATTTTGACAGAAAATTCAACTTTTAAGGTGCCAAAACTTCATTTTTGAGTATTTTAAGTCCAAGTAAAAGTTTAAACATTTGTGTAACATGATTTTGGACTTATATGAATGAAAAATATGAATGAAAAACCATTTAACAATAGATTTTGCAATTTTGGAAGGATTTGCACCATAAAGTGCATTTTTAGTCTCAAAAGGGGTCATTTTAAGAGTTATGCATATTTTGTCAAAACCAAGGCATTGGAAAACACAAATATGCCAAAACAAACATGTTCACATAGATTTTAAGCACATATATCATTAAATCATTCAACTTGTGAACATCATGCCATAATTTCTAACATGCATATTGTCACATCCCGTTACCGTATTTTTCACCTTATTTTACACGATTCCTTCGGTTGGGCTGTCTGTGATACTTCACTTTTACTAACTGTTAAACAAATGTACAGTACATTGTTTATATTATACACATCCCCTATCTTAATTAATCAGATAAGTAGTACTGCAGATATGTCTAAATACAGAAAATAAATAATCGTACCTCATATAAATCAGTCGATCTGTCACATTGTCCTTTGTGTACAGCCGTAATTCACAATCAATTGATCTCACAATCATTAAAACCTGAAATGTTTAAAATTAAGGGGTGAGCAAACCACGGCTCAGTAAGAGAGTTATATGTCACACTTGATATTCAGCTATCTATATGCTGAAAATATTTTTTTTTTCTTCACTTTCTTTAAAATCTTCCTAGCTGGCTCTAGGCACACATGTAGGAAGGATACTACAGTCGGCTAGGGATCCAGATAGAATAAGGTAGGTATTTTAGAATACCATACTTGTCCCGGAACCTAGAAGCAACTGTAGAGAATATCAATTTTGTTGTTTCAAAACGATATAATTTTTGTTTTTCCACAGAGTAAACCACTTGTTCCTTTCCACTTCGGTATACTTTAAAACCCTTGACAGTTCAGTAATAAAAACAGTGGTTTACTTCTCTTCTCTTCTCTTCAGTACAGTAAAAACAGTACAGTACAGTGATTTGCAAATATCAAATCATTGGATAATTACTTCTTCGATTTTCTTTATCTTAGAAATAATTCTTATGTTACTCTTTTAGAATAAACATTTATTTCTCTTTTCAAATCAATAACCGTATCGTACTAAAGCCTCATAAGAAATGCATTTAAAATAGTCATAGTATCGATATATGCAGAAAACAAATGCCATAATAATGCATTTCATACTTTAAATCATTGTATGAATTCTTTAATGCATATATCTAAAATTCATACTTGTTTCAAACATGCATCATACTTTCGAAACTTAACATCATAATTAATAAAACTTTTCATACAATTCATGGAGACTAGGCAAAATCATATAGCAAGTATGCGGTCATGACACTTACTTCTTCCTCCGAAGAGGGAACGGAATACCTATGGCCATGGTATGGGCTGTAGACCTGATCAGAGTCGTACAGCAAACATATACATACACCACGAAGGACCAACATACCCACAAAGGATGTAATCATACACAATGTGGGCGAGAACATGCACGACGTGGTTAAACTTATGCCACAATGTGGCAGACATGACAGGCAATAACATAAACTATAGGAAGGCCTTAGTCTCAAAACTTACTTACATACAATTGATATAAAATAGTAAGGATCAGGCGTGCCAGGGTCTAAGTTAACCTGGGGGGTGCCACTCCGATACCTTTTTCGGAAAACATATACTTAAATCATACAACTGATATAAAATAGTAAGGATCGGGCGTGCCAGGGTCTAAGTTAGCCTGGGGGGTGCCACTCCGATACCTTTTTCAGAAAACATACTTATAGCATTATTGAAAAATATACATAGAAATCATAAATTCGTTTAGCTAATTATCAAAAGACTATGGAATTTAATTTCAGAACGAAATTCATGCTTCAAACATTTCTTTATAAATTGCGATGAAGACAGTTTGAAAAATCATCACTGAACATGTAAAAGGTTAAAACTATCTTTTTTCACCATAAAACATATATGCATGTTTTTCCATGCATTAAATTGAAAACATGATTTTATAATTATCGGAATTCAAATAAATTATTTTTATACTTTATGAAAATAAAATATTTATTTTCTAACTTTAAATTCTCATCTCAATGTTTTCTTTTAAAAACAAGTGTAGGGACCTTTAGTCTCGAAATCATAATTATTCATCCTTTCTTAACCTTTATGGAATATTCATAATTAATTATTTCCATAATTAAACCACAAAGGTTTTCTGTAAAATCAAGTGAATATTTAAGAATATTTGTAAAAATATTCACTTCAATCTCTTTTTCATTTTCATTTCGTTTCACGTGAAATATCACATATCAGAATAAATTTAGGTGATTTCCTTTTTTCACCATTTTCAAAACATGAATATTTTAAAATTAATTATCAATATATTCATGTTTTATGAAAACTAATCGATTTCTCGATTTTCATGTTAGAAATCGTTTCACGTGAAATAAAATCTTTTATTTTGGTTTTCGGTGATTTTCGGTAAATTTCAGTAATTTTTTCGATAATTTTTCGGCATTATAACGGCTACCGATTTGGTTAGCCTCCTGCACGAAAATACAGTTTATATTTTCAACCGGTGTTTCATCACAATTTCATCCGATAAACCATCACACTATAAAACCGATAGTTATCAATAGCATTTATAAAATTAAATGCAATTTAAAAACATGGCCGAATATCCTTACAGGCGGCACATGTCTCCCTTACCTGTTTCGGGTTGGCGACTGCCTCTTACCGGTCGCGCCCGTACTCCATCTGTTCCGATTCCTCATCTCGATCATCGAGAGAATTTTTCTGGAATTTAAATTCTAAAATTAAGAATTTTTCTACAATTATTTAAATAAATAAATTATTTAAATAATTTAGTACTTTTCGGGATTTCTTACCGATTCCCGAATTTCCCAGGATTTCCCGGAATTTCCGAATTCTCGGGAATTTTTCAAATTCCCGGAATTCCCTTTTTTTTTTCTCTCCTTTTCTTCTTTTTCTTCCTTCTTTCTTTTTCTCTTTTCTTTTTCTTTTTCTTTTTCTTTTTCTTTTTTTTTTTCTTTTCTTTCTTTTTTTTTTTTTCCTTGGTCTGACCGGTTCAGACCAGTCAGACCGGTCAACCTTCCTCCACTGCCGGTTCTCCTCCGGCGGCTGATTCTCCGGCGGTTCGGTGGCTCAGCAGCTGGCCGGCGTTGAGACGAAGCTGTCGGTGGCCTCAGCTCAGCCTGGATCGGCTGCACGGCGGCGGATCTACTCGGTTTACCTTCGGTCACTTCTCCTCCTCCGTCGGCCTTCCTCCGCCGTCGTTGGCCTCACCGGTGGCCTCCATCCCATTCCTCTCCTTCCACCGATGCTTCGGTTGTAGTGGCGGCGGCCAATTCCGCCGGCAACCGCCAGATCTAGTTTCGTTTTCTTCCTCGATTTTCCGTCGTTTCGCGTCGATTCCTTCTCCGTTTCGCTTCGCCGGCGTTTCCTCCGGCTTCCTCTTGCTTTGCCGGCGACGACTTTCTCTTCTCCTCTCTCCCTTTCCTTCTCCGGCGGCCGCTGACGGGGGCGATCTCGCCTGGGGAAGGCAGAATCGGGGTCTTCCCGATTCTGTTTCTCTTTTCTTTTTAGTTCCCTTTCTAAATTAAGTATATACTACATTATATACTATATATCATATATTATACATATAATATTTATCATATATTATACATATAATATTATTTCATGTATAATATAATACAATATAAATATATATATATTATATAAATTATATATATTGTACATTACAAAAATATATATCTAGTATATATATATGTATATTTATATACTTAAAATTAAATAACATTTATATAAATATTTATATAAATGTCATAATTCCATATATATTGTATTTACAATATATATACATTTAAACTTTAATGTAATTTAATATTTATATTTTCTCAAATATGTATATACTTACATATACATAAAATATCATACTTGAATACATATGTATTATTTAAATTTATCAAATAGTATATATATATTCTTATATATACCAATGTACCTTTAATATATACTATATACCATACAGTATTTAAACACATATGTATTTATATCAAAATACATTTATATAATTTGTAATTATATAACCATATTTTATTCTCATTTCTCATTTTCTTATTTAATTTGGATTTCCATTTATCCAAATTAAATTTCCCTATTCTTTATTTAATTTCCTTCACTTAAATTTCCAAATTTTATCACTTCCTCCATTCTCGGAATTTCCACAATATTCCGATTCTCACAATTTTATTTATTTACTTTAATTTATTTATTTCCTCTTATCTATTTTCTTTAATATTAATTTCTAATATTAATAATTTCCAATAAATGGAAAATTTGCGGTTATCACATTCTCCCCACCTTAAGAAATTCGGTCCTCCGAATTTGGCTTAATTCAGAAGGTGGTATATGCCGTATACTTACGACTTCTGATCTCTAGTTCATCCTCCAAGTCATACTGTCAGTACACTTTCAACATCAAGAATACTTTAGACCACTACATGCTGTCTTTCATCATATATGTGTCTATACTCCCGTAAGTTCATTTCTCAAATCGGGAGTTATTCACTTTTACTCTTTTCACATAAGAGTCCATGCACAATGTTTTTCATGTCACAGCTGCTCTATGCTGTTCATCATCCATTTTTCTCACTTAGTGCCAAGTCGATATAGTTTAAAACTATCAATTACATATGTCAGTCAGTTGTATGTAATTGTCCCAACAGCTTATACATCTCATGCACGCGCTCTCCCAATATCATGGAGCGTTTACATCTCACGCTCATATATGTATATATCAGTATGGAGCGGTGCTATCAGTACACTTGGGATCTCAAGCCTTTTGCTATTTCTCATTAAGCATATGGCAACTCAGAGACTCCCATCACATGTAAGGCTCACTGGAACTGTACATACACATTCACACCGTTTAACACTAATACTTCGACTACAGCACTAGAGAATCTAAGAGTCTGATAATGGAAAGTGATTCTATTTAGATCATCAGTCTTTAATCACTTCCATATCATCATTTCTCTTTTGGACTCTTTATTGCTCACAATATTCATTTTCACTTTTATCAAAACGACATTTCACTTGCAAACTTTATTATGGATTATCTCTTACAATTACCAATCATGAGACAATCATATTCTCTTCATGTAGTATAGTCTTTAAATCTCTTTTCATAATCTAGATTCCAAAATTGAATCCTCAATTTATACATTTAATCACCACATCATCTATATACTTCTACCGTTTCTATCATGTTACGATGGTTATATGTATAATCATTTTTCATTTACATATTGGCAGTAAACATATCAATTATCTTACTCCTTGGAGTATCATTAATTTCATTTATCAAATCTGACTTAATTTTACATCTCGACACAGTTATGTGATAACCAATACAAATCACTTTCAGTCTTACCTTCGGGAACTATTTCATATTGATGTTCCCTTCTCATCATATAACTTATTTCCTTATTCCACTTTCATTTTTGGTTTTCATATTCCCACTTTTATCTCTTCATATATATATATATATATATATATATATATATTCATCCTTTTAGTCGATTTTCTCGATTAGTATGGTACTATACTGCTAAGATCTCGTAAAATTTTGCATACCATCTTTTCTTTACACATATCCATTTACCGACTTTAACTTCTTTCTTTAATTACATCACATTAGTAGAGCAGCTAATCTCATTACTCTTTTATAGATTGGCAGTAATATCTAGCAAGACTCATTAATCTCGTATCTCAATCATTATCTCTATATCGTAGACAGATTCACTGTCATCCGGTCATCCCGAGATCATATATCTCAAGAGGAGATACTATCTAGCCACATCTCTTATTTGCCAATCTTAACACAATTTCACAGTCTTTAAGAGTTTAAGAGTTATACCACAATGCTGCTCATGTTTCATTTGTACTTTAGGCTCTATTAGCATTTCATCAATTTACTCATGTATGAATGCCTCATTCTTTAGGTTTATATACCTCACAAGGTAAATCATTAACCTTGTAACCTCAATAGGAACTCGTAAAATTCACTCCGAGTTTCTAATTATAATCTTACAGACATCAATCTCCAATCTTTTATCTAAGGACGCTTTATACCAAGACAGGTCTTATAAACTCCTCATGGATATCGAATCAGATCCATAAGACATCTATTCCATAATGTAGATGAATATTTGTTCTTCAAAAGAACTTTATTAATGATAGGAATTTAATACATCCTTTTTATTCATCTAATTTTCAATATCATCTGTGCTTCTCTCACTTACACTTATACAGATAACTTTCTTATCCACAATTAATGTTATCGGTATTGCCATCAATCACACCTTATACACATGCACTTCATTATTCTTTCATTTTCTAGAGTGGATTTCTTAAGCTTTCGGATTCTCCTAAGTTCTCCGATATAAGCTTAGAATCAGATTTCATATTCAAAATCGAGTCAAAGTTATCTCGATTCCTCCAATTTATATAATTCTAGAAGTTCCATCGAAATTCAAATCCGATGCTTTCTTTAATCCCAGCTTTCTTATTAATTCAGACATTTCATCCTCATGCCATTAATAATTCCATTATTATCAATGGATTCAAGATTAACTTGATTTCATCACTATTCAGAGCTTTGCCCAACATAGGGGCAATTTCGTCATTTCGACATTTATTTCTTTCTCCTCAGTATACATTTGAATCAAGGATCTTAATATCTATGTGCTGATAGTACCTCTTCTCGTACTAATATCAGCGATTTGAGATCTTATTCGATTTCGACAGAGAATTCCACTAAAATCTATAATTGAATTATTTTGTATGTAATGTAGCTTTACATCATCAATTTCTCTGTCAAATCACTCAAATCAAACTTCTGTTGGTTTATTTTAACTCCCTGTAAAATTTCAGAGGTAGGGGTATTTTGGTCATTTTTGGCCAAAAATTTTCTCTCTCTTCAAATTACCCTCAATCGATGATCTTAAAGTCTATTTAATGATGATATATCATTCCCCTCCTTATATCATCACTTTCAGGTCTCAGTTCGGTTCGGACCGTAAAGTACTGGTGGGGCCCTCACCGAGTCCTTTCGATTCCTTACCGAACAGGCCTTCAAATAAATTTCAAGATCACCAATTTTCTGGTATTTCTGAGCCTATTATTTCTTTAACATTCTCAATTTATACTTTCTCACTCCCTTTAAATTATTGTACTCTATTTACAATCATTTATTTTCTCTATATATTCAGACAACACAGTACTACCGGGGATGTTTAACACTTTTCCTTCCAAAAGTATTCACAGACATCAGGCCAACCATGCTCTGATACCATTAAACCTGTCACATCCCGTTACCGTATTTTTCACCTTATTTTACACGATTCCTTCGGTTGGGCTGTCTGTGATACTTCACTTTTACTAACTGTTAAACAAATGTACAGTACATTGTTTATATTATACACATCCCCTATCTTAATTAATCAGATAAGTAGTACTGCAGATATGTCTAAATACAGAAAATAAATAATCGTACCTCATATAAATCAGTCGATCTGTCACATTGTCCTTTGTGTACAGCCGTAATTCACAATCAATTGATCTCACAATCATTAAAACCTGAAATGTTTAAAATTAAGGGGTGAGCAAACCACGGCTCAGTAAGAGAGTTATATGTCACACTTGATATTCAGCTATCTATATGCTGAAAATATTTTTTTTTTCTTCACTTTCTTTAAAATCTTCCTAGCTGGCTCTAGGCACACATGTAGGAAGGATACTACAGTCGGCTAGGGATCCAGATAGAATAAGGTAGGTATTTTAGAATACCATACTTGTCCCGGAACCTAGAAGCAACTGTAGAGAATATCAATTTTGTTGTTTCAAAACGATATAATTTTTGTTTTTCCACAGAGTAAACCACTTGTTCCTTTCCACTTCGGTATACTTTAAAACCCTTGACAGTTCAGTAATAAAAACAGTGGTTTACTTCTCTTCTCTTCTCTTCAGTACAGTAAAAACAGTACAGTACAGTGATTTGCAAATATCAAATCATTGGATAATTACTTCTTCGATTTTCTTTATCTTAGAAATAATTCTTATGTTACTCTTTTAGAATAAACATTTATTTCTCTTTTCAAATCAATAACCGTATCGTACTAAAGCCTCATAAGAAATGCATTTAAAATAGTCATAGTATCGATATATGCAGAAAACAAATGCCATAATAATGCATTTCATACTTTAAATCATTGTATGAATTCTTTAATGCATATATCTAAAATTCATACTTGTTTCAAACATGCATCATACTTTCGAAACTTAACATCATAATTAATAAAACTTTTCATACAATTCATGGAGACTAGGCAAAATCATATAGCAAGTATGCGGTCATGACACTTACTTCTTCCTCCGAAGAGGGAACGGAATACCTATGGCCATGGTATGGGCTGTAGACCTGATCAGAGTCGTACAGCAAACATATACATACACCACGAAGGACCAACATACCCACAAAGGATGTAATCATACACAATGTGGGCGAGAACATGCACGACGTGGTTAAACTTATGCCACAATGTGGCAGACATGACAGGCAATAACATAAACTATAGGAAGGCCTTAGTCTCAAAACTTACTTACATACAATTGATATAAAATAGTAAGGATCAGGCGTGCCAGGGTCTAAGTTAACCTGGGGGGTGCCACTCCGATACCTTTTTCGGAAAACATATACTTAAATCATACAACTGATATAAAATAGTAAGGATCGGGCGTGCCAGGGTCTAAGTTAGCCTGGGGGGTGCCACTCCGATACCTTTTTCAGAAAACATACTTATAGCATTATTGAAAAATATACATAGAAATCATAAATTCGTTTAGCTAATTATCAAAAGACTATGGAATTTAATTTCAGAACGAAATTCATGCTTCAAACATTTCTTTATAAATTGCGATGAAGACAGTTTGAAAAATCATCACTGAACATGTAAAAGGTTAAAACTATCTTTTTTCACCATAAAACATATATGCACGTTTTTCCATGCATTAAATTGAAAACATGATTTTATAATTATCGGAATTCAAATAAATTATTTTTATACTTTATGAAAATAAAATATTTATTTTCTAACTTTAAATTCTCATCTCAATGTTTTCTTTTAAAAACAAGTGTAGGGACCTTTAGTCTCGAAATCATAATTATTCATCCTTTCTTAACCTTTATGGAATATTCATAATTAATTATTTCCATAATTAAACCACAAAGGTTTTCTGTAAAATCAAGTGAATATTTAAGAATATTTGTAAAAATATTCACTTCAATCTCTTTTTCATTTTCATTTCGTTTCACGTGAAATACCACATATCAGAATAAATTTAGGTGATTTCCTTTTTTCACCATTTTCAAAACATGAATATTTTAAAATTAATTATCAATATATTCATGTTTTATGAAAACTAATCGATTTCTCGATTTTCATGTTAGAAATCGTTTCACGTGAAATAAAATCTTTTATTTTGGTTTTCGGTGATTTTCGGTAAATTTCAGTAATTTTTTCGATAATTTTTCGGCATTATAACGGCTACCGATTTGGTTAGCCTCCTGCACGAAAATACAGTTTATATTTTCAACCGGTGTTTCATCACAATTTCATCCGATAAACCATCACACTATAAAACCGATAGTTATCAATAGCATTTATAAAATTAAATGCAATTTAAAAACATGGCCGAATATCCTTACAGGCGGCACATGTCTCCCTTACCTGTTTCGGGTTGGCGACTGCCTCTTACCGGTCGCGCCCGTACTCCATCTGTTCCGATTCCTCATCTCGATCATCGAGAGAATTTTTCTGGAATTTAAATTCTAAAATTAAGAATTTTTCTACAATTATTTAAATAAATAAATTATTTAAATAATTTAGTACTTTTCGGGATTTCTTACCGATTCCCGAATTTCCCAGGATTTCCCGGAATTTCCGAATTCTCGGGAATTTTTCAAATTCCCGGAATTCCCTTTTTTTTTTCTCTCCTTTTCTTCTTTTTCTTCCTTCTTTCTTTTTCTCTTTTCTTTTTCTTTTTCTTTTTCTTTTTCTTTTTTTTTTTCTTTTCTTTCTTTTTTTTTTTTTCCTTGGTCTGACCGGTTCAGACCAGTCAGACCGGTCAACCTTCCTCCACTGCCGGTTCTCCTCCGGCGGCTGATTCTCCGGCGGTTCGGTGGCTCAGCAGCTGGCCGGCGTTGAGACGAAGCTGTCGGTGGCCTCAGCTCAGCCTGGATCGGCTGCACGGCGGCGGATCTACTCGGTTTACCTTCGGTCACTTCTCCTCCTCCGTCGGCCTTCCTCCGCCGTCGTTGGCCTCACCGGTGGCCTCCATCCCATTCCTCTCCTTCCACCGATGCTTCGGTTGTAGTGGCGGCGGCCAATTCCGCCGGCAACCGCCAGATCTAGTTTCGTTTTCTTCCTCGATTTTCCGTCGTTTCGCGTCGATTCCTTCTCCGTTTCGCTTCGCCGGCGTTTCCTCCGGCTTCCTCTTGCTTTGCCGGCGACGACTTTCTCTTCTCCTCTCTCCCTTTCCTTCTCCGGCGGCCGCTGACGGGGGCGATCTCGCCTGGGGAAGGCAGAATCGGGGTCTTCCCGATTCTGTTTCTCTTTTCTTTTTAGTTCCCTTTCTAAATTAAGTATATACTACATTATATACTATATATCATATATTATACATATAATATTTATCATATATTATACATATAATATTATTTCATGTATAATATAATACAATATAAATATATATATATTATATAAATTATATATATTGTACATTACAAAAATATATATCTAGTATATATATATGTATATTTATATACTTAAAATTAAATAACATTTATATAAATATTTATATAAATGTCATAATTCCATATATATTGTATTTACAATATATATACATTTAAACTTTAATGTAATTTAATATTTATATTTTCTCAAATATGTATATACTTACATATACATAAAATATCATACTTGAATACATATGTATTATTTAAATTTATCAAATAGTATATATATATTCTTATATATACCAATGTACCTTTAATATATACTATATACCATACAGTATTTAAACACATATGTATTTATATCAAAATACATTTATATAATTTGTAATTATATAACCATATTTTATTCTCATTTCTCATTTTCTTATTTAATTTGGATTTCCATTTATCCAAATTAAATTTCCCTATTCTTTATTTAATTTCCTTCACTTAAATTTCCAAATTTTATCACTTCCTCCATTCTCGGAATTTCCACAATATTCCGATTCTCACAATTTTATTTATTTACTTTAATTTATTTATTTCCTCTTATCTATTTTCTTTAATATTAATTTCTAATATTAATAATTTCCAATAAATGGAAAATTTGCGGTTATCACACATATTTCTCATTGATGCTCATGACATGGCATTTTGCATGAATGACATATTTGACATTTTTGGAGCAAGAAAATATATTATCGACACATTGCAGACTTGCTTAAATTACAGAAATCCAATAATCATTTCAAAATCATCAAACATATTTTTCATTCAATCATTCAATGCCTCAAGAACTATCCATCAAAAATCATTTATTTATTGATTCATTCAACTCATAAAGCATCAAAAATCATCAATAACCATATCATCAAGGCACAAATAAATAATCAAATAAAAATTTAAGAAATGCTTACAAAACTCCTTTGCTTAAGAGTGCTTTGCCATGATTTGTTGGATCTACCATTAGCCATTCTTTGAGAAATTGTTGTCACCTTGCTAAGAATGGATTCCCAAGCTCTATCTCTTTCTTATTGGCACAGGCACACTCCATGAGGATGTGTTGAGCATTCAAACTCCATTGTTCCATTGTATTTCCATGCTCTAACTTTGGTACCCAAATTTTCTTGGGTCCATGAGAGTTAGTGCAAATAATTTTTGATCCTTTTAGGATCCATTTCAAATATAATTCATCATTATTTACAGCATGCTTTGGCACCCATATTTTTCTAACTACTCTTCCTCAAAATGTGGTTTTTCTAAAAGTGCATGCTTGTGAAGAGTGGCCAATCCTATTGCAAAGTGAGCATGTGAGAGATGTATCATGCATAGAATTTTTGCTCACTAGGAAATTCTTAAGATGAGTTTCTTTTTGTTTTGCATTATATCCTAACCCATCTTTGTCAAAGAAAGCTCTTTGCGTCTCAAGCATGTGATCTAATTTTTGTTGACCTATATAAAACTTAGAAAATGAGTTATGTAAATTTGTATTCTTTTCATTTAACTCATTTATCTCTAAGTTTGCTTCTTCTAATTTCTTTTCAAAATCAAGCTTGGCATTTAATAATTCATCATTTTCCATTTTTAATTTTGTAATCATTTTCTTATTTTTTGAGTTCATGCATTCAAATTCACTAGCTAGCTCATCAAAAGCATTTTGTAAATCATTGTTAGCTTTAAATTGCCATACATATTTTGAAATGACAAAAACTTAAGTAAGCTTTAATGTTTTAATTCATATTGTAAATTTGCCTTATCACACATAATTTTCTCAATACATTTCAAGTGTTCATATCAAACATTAAGACCATGATTTAATGATGCATACTCTTATTGGTCTTAACACTTTATAAATGTTTTGAATATTTTAGAAAATCACTTGATGATTTTTTGGACAATATTTTCATTTGAGAAAGTCAAGAAAAACTCCCTTAAAGCTTATAAATGTTTTGGGTTGAATTAGGATCAAAGGTCATATCATTTCTAACCCAAAAGTGCAGGAAAAATGCCCTCTGGAAGAAAAGGATCGATCCCCACTGTAGCAGGATCGATCCCTTTTTGGTAGAAAGTCTTCCCAAGGTCCCTGAAGCCCAGAATCAAGATTCTGGACAAAAGGGATCGATCCCCTATGGAAAGGGATCGATCCCTTTGCCCGAAAATAGCCTATAACGGCTAGTTTTGTGAGATACAACGATCAGATTCACTCTTGGCTCCACCCAACGACTAGAATACATCTAAGGGACTATAAGTAGAGGCTTAGAAGCTAAAGAAAGCAAGAGGAACCACTCAGCAACTTCAAATCTCATATTCCTCAAATCTACAAGCCTCAAACAACAAATCAAGAGCTACAAAGTTTCCATCATCTATCATTCTCTTATTCCTTGTAGTGCTTAGCACAAATATTGTATAGGCATTTCATTGAGCTTAATTTTTGTAATCAATTGCCTACCTAGAGGCCTTTTCTTTGATTACATTATTTGTATCCCATCATTCCTTGTAAAGGGGAGGTTTCTCTTAAGCCTTAGAAAAAAAGGGAGGTTACTCTTTAGCCTAAGAAAAAGAGGGAGGTTACTCTTGAGCTTAGAAAAAGAGAGAGGTTTCTCTTGATCCTTGAAAAGAGGGAGTGTAACAAATTCAAGTATAGTGAATTTGGGGAAAATCCTTGGGAACGTCTCAAGGTAGAGGACATAGGCAAGGTAGTCGAACCTCTATAAATCGATTGTGTAAATCTCTCTCTCCTTACTCTTTATTTACTTGCACTTATATTGTGTTTATTTCATTGAACTTGAATTGCATGCTTGTCTAGCCTAGAGAACTTAGAAAATATCAATATAGGTTAGAGAATTTAGAGAAACCGAAAAACGAACTTAAGGTTAGCGAAAAACCGATTCACCCCCCATCTCGGTATTGCCTATAAGAGCCAACAATTGGTATCAGAGCTTGGGCTCGAGATTGAATTAGACTAACATCTATCGAGCTAAACGATCTTAAATGGCTCATTTGAATATAGGCACATCCCTAGGAGAAGAGGGACAATCATTAGTTAGACCTCCACTCTTTAATGGTGAGAACTATTCATATTGGAAAATTAGAATGACGTTATTTGTACAATCAAACGATTATGAAGTGTGGAGAATTATAGTGAATGGCCCTAGAATTCCCATGAAGAAAGTAGATGGAAAAGATGTCCCTAAGAGTGAAGATGAGTGGGACACCAATGACATGAGATTGGCATAATTGAATGCCAAGGATATGCACACCCTCTTTTGTGCATTAGGTCCAAATGAATATAATAGAGTCTCCCTATGTGAGAACGCCAAGCAAATATGGGACAAACTAGCCATCACACATGAAGGGACCAATCAAGTGAAAGAGACCAAAGTAGGAATGCTCACACATGATTATGAGCTATTTAGGATGAAAGAAAATGAGTCCATTAGCGAAATGTTCACTAGGTTTAATGATATAATTAATGGACTTAAGGCATTAGGCAAGAGCTATTCCAATGTAGAAATGGTCAAGAAAATCTTGAATAGCTTACCAAAATCTTGGGAGGCAAAGGTGACTGCTATAGAAGAATCTAAGGACCCTAACACCTTGTCTCTAGATGAACTTATGGGCTCCCTACTTACATATGAAATGAAATTAAAAAGAAATGAAAAGCCTTCAAAGAAAGTAGGGGTAGCACTTAAGTCTTCCACTCATGAGGTCCTTGAAGATGATAGTGATGAGAGTGGAAATGAGGAAGAGAAGGAAATGGCAATGTTTGCCAAAAGATTTAATAGGTTTATGAGAATGAAAGAAAAAGAAAATAATAGGAGACATCAAAGAGGGAAGTCAAGTAGAAGAGAAAAAGACCTCTTAGTATGTTATGAGTGTAATGAACCGGGTCATACTAAGTTAGATTGCCCCTTACTTAGGAGAGAAAAGGATAGAAAGCCTAAGAAGAAAGCATTTGTGGCTGCATGGAGCGATAATGATAGCTTCGATGAGGAAACGTAGATGAAGAGGTAGCTTACTCATGCTTTATGGCTATTAGTGATGATGAGGCTAGTTGTAGTTCTAGTGAAGATAATGATTATACATTTGATGAACTACAAAATGCTTTTAATGAATTAGCTAATGATTTTCAATGCATGAACTCCAAATATAAGAAAATCATTGCTAAATTGAAAATAGAAAATGAAATGCTATTAAATGCCAAACTTGAATTTGAGAAGAAGTTGGAAGAAGCAAATCTAGAAATAAATGAGTTGAATAAAAAGAACTTAAATTTGCATAACTCATTTTCTAGGTTCTATAGGGGTCAACAAAAATTAGATCACATGCTTGAGACCCAAAGAGCTTTCTTTGATAAAAATGAGTTAGATATAATGCAATACATAAAGAAACTCATCTTAAGAATTTCCTAGTGAGCAAAAATTCTATGCATGATACATCTCTCACATGCTCACTATGCAATAGAATAGGACACTCTTCACAAGTATGCACTTATAGAAAAACTATATTTAGAGGAAGAGTTGTTAGAAAAATGTGGGTGCCAAAGCATGCAATAAATAATGATGATTTGTACTTGAAATGGATCCCAAAAGGATCAACAATTATTTGCACTAACTCTCATGGACCCAAGAAAATTTGGGTACCAAAACATGCTTAAATTGTTTGTTGTAGGAGTGTTAGAGCATGAGAATACAAAGAAGCAATGGAGATCAAATGCTCTACACATCCTCATGGAGTTTGCTTGTGCTAATGAGAAAAAGGAAGAGCTTGAGGATCCATCCTTGGCAAGGTCACAACAATTCTTCAAAGAATGGCACAAGGTGGATTCAACTATTCAAGGCAAAACATTCTCTAGCAAAGGAGTTTTGTAAGCTTAAATCCTATCTCTTCAAAACTCATATGCATTAAAATTATTTGTTTGATTTAATGAGGTACTTGGTTGATGATTATTGGTGCATTGTGAGGCATGTTGAATGATTGTTGATTGGTTAATGGTTAATTCTTGAGGCATTGGATGATTGAATGAAAGGCATGATTTATGATTTTGAAAAGATTATTGAATTTCTGTAGTTTGAGCAAGTTTGATATGTTTAGATAATATATTTAGTTGCTCAAAAGTTGTCAAATATGTCATATATGCAAAATGCCATGTCATGAGCGATAATGAAGAACTTGTATGTTGACAATCATGGCATGTTGTTCACAAGATGTATGCTTTAATGATATATATGCTTAAAATCTATGTGAACAAGTTTGTTTTGACATATTTATGCATTGGTTTGGTCAAAATATGCTTAAATCTCAAAATGACCTCCTTTGAGGCTAAAAATGCATTTTATTATGAAAATTCTTCCAAAATTGCAAAATCTTTTGTCAAATGGTTTTTGATTCATGTTTTTCATTCATACAAGTCCAAAATCATGTTTTACAAATGTTTAAACCTTTACATGGACTTAAATTATTCAAAAATGGAGTTTTGGTACCTCACAAGTTGAATTTTCTGTCAAAACTACTGCAGAATCTGCAGGAAACTATGAGGGATCGATCCCCCTCCTAAAGGGATCGATCCCCCTAGGCCAGAAAAGGCTCTCCTGCATGTTTAAACTGAAAATTGGGAGGATCTTTTGTTAGTTTCACACTATCTTTTGTATAAGCATAAAATTTATTGTTTGAACTTCTTTTTGATGATCTTTCATATATGAAAATTTATTTTTCATTGATATCATGCCTCAACTCCATCAATTAATATCATTTCCAACAAATGGTATTACTTTCAACAATCAATATCATTTTTCTTGAGCTCACAAGTGCAAAATCATTTTCCTTGTTGAAAACATTCATGAATCTTGAAATAATCTTGAAATATATTTTTAATGAATGCTTAAACATAATTTTGAGATTTATTTCAATAATTTATGATATATTTGAGAATTTGATGAACTTATGCATAATGAGTATTCTTTATTCCTTTTGTTCATCTTAGTCAAGCATGCTTATAGGATTATGTCTCTTAGCTTGACTTATCAATTCCACACTAGGTTTCATGATAATTATACATCTAGTGGATTGATTTCAAATGTATATTCAACAATTGGTATAAGGTCATAATTTTCCTTGGCCTATAATTTGTGATGATAAATGGATCCTAAATGTTCAAATACATGAAACTTTATCATCCATGAACTTAATTCTTTATGGCCAAATTAGTAAAGAACTTGGGCTTTTATGAAACCACCAACTATTGATATACATGCATTGTATCTTGATTGTTTTGATGTTGAACATGCATGTTTACTTACGTTGAATCAATAATCATGCCTATGAGATGAGAATAGTTGATTTCATGATATTATGTGCTTAATCTCACTCATAGCTTATGGATTTTGATGATAAAATATATTTTAGCTTGATTATATTGATTCACTTAGGAGAAACCATTTTAGTTAAAATAACATATACCCTCTAGAACTTTAAATGATGATAACAACTAGGGATATGGGTATTAATTGATTAAAATGATAATTTTGAATCTTTCCTTGCTCATAATTGGTTAAGGACTTGAATTAGAAAATGAGCATGGGATTTGTGTGCTTGAAACCATGGGAGAAAATGTTTTTGCTTGAATTCCTTGATTTTTTGAATCTTCCATATGTATCAATTTGTGAATATGAATATGGATTAATACTCTATGACAATGTGCTAATGTTTAATTGATCCATATGCATATTTGATGATATGTGTTGTGTTCTTGCATATTTGAATGATTATTTTCTTGACATGAACACACTACACATAGATATTGGATTCATGCAAAATGCCTAAGTCAACCATTAGTAACAATTGGTATTTAGATTGAAATAAAAATTAGTATTATTGGCAACCATATTTTCAATAATTAGTAAGCCAAATCTAAATTGCCAATTGGTATGAGCTTTAAATTGACAACTCTTCTCATGCTCCTTAGATTGAAATGACAAATAGAGAAGAATTCTCTTAGGATATTTTTGCATGAAACTCTTGTGTGCTAGAATTTGTAGTTAATTGCTATATGTCTTTATTCTATGCACATTCTTGCTTGAACATGATTTATGAGCTCATGCATATGATATGTTTTCTAATTTTAGCTCATAATCATGATGTATTACCATGCACCTTAGTTGGACCTTAGAGAACAATTGATATACTTAGGTGCTTGCTTAACTTCTTACCAATTGTAACCTTCTTGCAAAATTACTTATCAACAATTGGTATCAAAATTATTTATAAACAATTGGTATAGGATCATAAGTCATATTCATTACATGAATATTTCATACTCTTTGTGAATATTGACTTATTTATTTGTGCTATGAGTCCCATGTACTAACATGTTTCTTGTTGGATGGAGCATATTCTTTTATCTCTTCTCACATAGCCATAATTTTAAGGGGGAGCATATTTTTTCTTAGTTTTCCTTCTTTTTGCTATGACAAAAAGGGGGAGAGATAGATTATTAAAAGGGAAAGATATTAAGGGGGAGAGATAATGAGGGAAAATTCATTTTCAAAACCCATGCTTATATTAAGGGAGAGCTTTACAAAATCCTGCTTTATTTGAGGGGGAGTATTTTTTTCAAAGAATTTTCAAAGCAAATTTACGTTAAGTTTTGTCATATCAAAAAGGGGGAGATTGTTAGCTTTAAATTGCCATACATATTTTGAAATGACAAAAACTTAAGTAAGCTTTAATGTTTTAATTCATATTGTAAATTTGCCTTATCACACATAATTTTCTCAATACATTTCAAGTGTTCATATCAAACATTAAGACCATGATTTAATGATGCATACTCTTATTGGTCTTAACACTTTATAAATGTTTTGAATATTTTAGAAAATCACTTGATGATTTTTTGGACAATATTTTCATTTGAGAAAGTCAAGAAAAACTCCCTTAAAGCTTATAAATGTTTTGGGTTGAATTAGGATCAAAGGTCATATCATTTCTAACCCAAAAGTGTAGGAAAAATGCCCTCTGGAAGAAAAGGATCGATCCCCACTGTAGCAAGATCGATCCCTTTTTGGCAGAAAGTCTTCCCAATGTCCCTGAAGCCCAGAATCAAGATTCTGGACAAAAGGGATCGATCCCCTATGGAAAGGGATCGATCACTTTGCCCGAAAATAGCCTATAACGGCTAGTTTTGTGAGATACAACGATCAGATTCAATCTTGGCTCCACCCAACGGCTAGAATACATCTAAGGGATTATAAGTAGAGGCTTAGAAGCTAAAGAAAGCAAGAGGAACCACTCAGCAACTTCAAATCTCATATTCCTCAAATCTACAAGCCTCAAACAACAAATCAAGAGCTACAAAGTTTCCATCATCTATCATTCTCTTATTCCTTGTAGTGCTTAGCACAAATATTGTATAGGCATTTCATTGAGCTTAATTTCTGTAATCAATTGCCTACCTAGAGGCCTTTTCTTTGATTACATTATTTGTATCCCATCATTCCTTGTAAAGGGGAGGTTTCTCTTAAGCCTTAGAAAAAGAGGGAGGTTACTCTTTAGCCTAAGAAAAAGAGAGAGGTTACTCTTGAGCCTAGAAAAAGAGAGAGGTTTCTTTTGATCCTTGAAAAGAGGGAGTGTAACAAATTCAAGTATAGTGAATTTGGGGAAAATCCTTGGGAGCGTCTCAAGGTAGAGGACGTAGGCAAGGCAGCCGAACCTCTATAAATCGATTATGTAAATCTCTCTCTCCTTACTCTTTATTTACTTGCACTTATATTGTGTTTATTTCATTGAACTTGAATTGCATGCTTGTCTAGCCTAGAGAACTTAGAAAATATCAATATAGGCTAGAGAATTTAGAGAAATCGAAAAACGAACTTAAGGTTAGCGAAAAACCGATTCACCCCCCTCTCGGTATTGCCAATAAGAGCCAACAATCATTATAAGAATGGTCATTTCATTTACTAGAGCTAGGTTTCTTCTTTTCATCCTCAATAGTCAAGAAATTAGGATTTGCTACTTTATCTACAATGTCTTCTAATTTCTTTTCTAGCTCTAATTTTACCTTTTTTAATTCTTCATTCCTTGAACCAAGCTTTTTAACTTTCTCCTCCAACTCAAACTTATTATTTACCAAAATTTCATTCTCTTATCTAAGTATATTTAAATTTTTCTTATATCTTGTATGCATTGATTTATATTCATCACTTAACTCATTAAATGCATCTTTAAGCTCATCAAATGAATATTCTTCTAAGGTTTGTGAGGTACTCTCAAAATCATCATCAAGAGCCATCAAATGAGAGTTTTCTAAGGTGAATTGAGCCATTCTAGGGATCATTTAACTCTTAGGGGTTTAATCCTAACACAAGAGCCTAAGCTCTAATACCAATTGTTGGCTCTATAGGCTATACCAAGAGGGGGGTGAATTGGTTTTTAACTAACCTTAAGATCGTTTTTCGATTCTTCTAAATTCACTAGCCTATATTAATATTTTCTAAGTTCTCTAGACTATACAAGCATACAATCCAAATTCAATACTATAAACACAAATATAATTGCAAGTAAATAAAAAGAAAAGGGAAAGAGAAATGTACGCAAGCGATTTATAGAGGTTCGGCAACCTTGCCTACGTCCTTTACCTTGAGACGCTCTCAAGGATTTTCCCAAATCCACTACCTTGAATTTGTATTACAATCCCTCCTTTTTAAGGCTCAAGAGAAACCTCTCTCTTTTTCTAGGCTAAAGAGAAAGCTCCCTCTTTTTCTAATGCTAAAGAGAAACCTCTATCTTTTTCTAACGCTAAAGAGAAACCTTCCCTTTACAAAGTGTGAATGTGTTTACAAGGAATGTAATCAAAGAAAGGCCTCTAGGTAGGCAAATGATTACAGAGATTAAGCGCAAGGAAAAACCTATACAATATTTGTGCTATTCTATACAAGGAATATGAGAATGATGGAAGATCAAGACTTTGTAGCACTTGAATTGTTGTTGAGGCTTGAGGAAGATGAAGAAGATGATGAAAAATATTGCTTAGGTGTTCCTCTTGCTTCCTTGAGCTTCCAAGCCTCTATTTATAGTCCCTTGGATGGTTTGTGAATGTTAGTTGGAGCTAAAATTGAATATGACCGTTGTATCTCACAAAACTAGCCGTTGGAGTGCTTTTTCGTGTAAAGGGATCGATCCTATTCCCTAGGGGATCGATCCCCAAATTCCAGAATGCTTATTCTGGGCTTGAGGGACCTTTCTGCCTCCAAAATAGCTTACTGCCATGAAAGGATCGATCCCTTCAGATATGGGATCCATCCCTTCAGACAGGGGATCCATCCCTTACACTATTCATTTTCCTTTTCTAGGTTTTTAGGCATTAAAAACATTCTAAAACCAATTTTGAGTATTTTTAAATATGACATGACTTTGAAAACATGAATTTGAGTCCAAAAAATTTATCAAGTAATTTTCTTAAAATATATTCAATAATTCCATAAGAAAATTACTTAAACCAATAATTAAAAAATGTTTTCTAAATTGATTAAAGCCAATAAAGATAATCAATTAAATTATGATTTTATATTTGATAAAAGCACTTAATATGATTTGTGAAAATCATAATTGATAGAGCAAATTTACAATATGAATCAAACATTTAAGATTACTTAATTTTTTGTAATTTCAAAATATATATGTCAATTTAAAGCTAACAAATAACTTACTGAGTTATTGTATTTTTTTGGGTCAACATTGGACCATTGGAAGTTGAACACTCTTAGTTCAATAAACTTCTTTTTTTTTACTTTGTTTTATTAGCTTGTTTAATAATTATATTATATTTTTAATAAAAATTTTAAATTTTTAAGAATTTTTTTACATTTATTTTGTCTTTTAAATACCAACATAATTAGTAATTAAATTAAATCTAACCGTATAACAAATTAGCTAATTGTTCAATTATAATGTTGAATAAAATATAGTATATATTAAAAAAATACTTAACATTATGAATAATTGGTTAACTAATTACCTCAATTTTATATTTATTTTGTTTTTGGTTTGTACATAAATCATAATATAACATTATTACATTTAATATAATCATACTCGTACACATTAATTAATCAAATATCTCATTAAAAATTTAGAATGTTGAATGAAACAAATTATATACACCATTTGACATTACATTATAAATAATAATATTTGATATAATCATATCATATACAGTTATACACCAATTGAGTAGTAATTTTTTCATGTTTACATTAACATAATAATATTAGATATACATCAATTGATCGAATATATAATTAAAATGTTAAATAGTAGATATTGCTAAATTAATTACTATAATGCTAGTTATTTAAATATAATTAATAATAATATTAATAAAGTATAAAAAACAAATTTTATTAAAATTATCACTTACACAATAATAGTACTCTAATATATTATTAAATTACACTTTAATTTACTATTAGAATTATTATTTTTATCCACACTTTAATTTTACATTTAATACATTATTTTTAATGGATACTTAATTCTATCAAAATAACACTTACACACTAAGAGATTATATAATTTATTCTTAAAAGATTATTATAATATAATATACAAATCATTATTTTAATATACCAGATTGGTTTATTCATGTATAAGATTATTATAATATAATAAATAATTAATTATCACTAGCTTGATTTATTAATGTCTTTTGTTTTAAGGGAAAAAATAAAATTACCACTAGTATGATTTATAATTTTCTATTTCAATGATGTCCAAGCTTATAAAAAAATTGTACTTGTATTGTTTAATTTAATTACTTAACTTTTTCTAATATTAAAAACTTGAATTTTAATTTTAAGATTAGGTTTTTTTAATGTAAGTTTAATATCTTTCTACACTTGAAACTTTAAGAAAATATAGTTTAAATTTAATTTTATTAAAAATGTTCTTAATGTGTTGCACAAAATATCAAATCCAAAGTTTTGAACAAATATTGAAATTATATAATTTTTTTATCTATTTGATTTATTATTTTATTAAAATTAAAATTTTATCTTAAAATAAAAATAATACAATGTTAAAATGATTTTTATAATAAAATTAAATGTTAAGTTAATAATATATTTATTATTATAAATGCAATAAGTATAATATTAAAGATTATTTGATATTATATATTATGGTGTTTTAAATTAATTTACTTTAATAATTGAATTAAAAATATTCAATATTTATTTTGCTGGTAATACATAATTGATATAATTATATAATAAATAATAATTGTTTTCAAAATTTTAAACTTTTTAATTAAAAAAGTATATAAATTATTTATTTATTTTTAAATAATAATTATATAATTATAATTCGGGTTTTTTCGGGTTATAAATTTGGTTTTTTACGGTTTTTGGATCATGTCAGTCTCAATTTCAGATCGTATCGGGTTCAGGTTATGTTGAATTCAGATTATGTCGGGTTCGGATATTTTCGATTTCAGGCTTTTTTAGTTTCGTGCCTTTGACTTTTTTGGACAATTCAGGCTATTTTGATTCGGTCTCGGGTAGGTTCAAGCGGATTTTCAAGCTCGGGCTAGTTTTTGCCACCTCTAATTCTAATAGTGTCTTATTTATTACTATGATTTTTTTAGAAAATATTTAATCACTTAACAAATGAGTAATCCTCTTATTATTTAAGTTTAAAACTATAGTTAGAATATAAACATTATTAATTAAGTACTTTAATATATTCAACCTTTTTATTTTAGAAAATAAATGCCAATGGCATGGAGTAAAATTTATTTGGGTATATTTTATTAAAAATATCTTTATTTTTAATATGATTTAATTCTGTTTTTACAAATTCTGTAAATATTATGGAAATAAATTTTAATAAAATTGTTGTTGCCCAAATCCCTGCACGCGCACTCCGATGCTTAAGTCAGACAGGATTTTAGAGAGTTCTCATAAGCAAATAGGTATCAGCCTTTAAAAATAATACCTGTGACTTATTTATAGGAGTCAGTTTACGCGTAATTACCTTTAAGGCCTACAACTTAAGAGATCACTTAATGGATTTTCCATGATCTTCCTGAGTCCTCTTTCCACTTGGGCTTAGTCTATTTTTAGGCCTAATGATCTTCAATTTGACTCATAACAAGGCCCAATAATTCTTAGTATGACTTTCATCAATTGCTCCCCACTCTTTCACAAGGTATATCTTGTGGAAGAGTATATATGGTCTTTGTTTTTAATTAAAATCACTATGGTTCCATAGACTTTTTTGATTCTCTTGCTACCCCCTTTTTAGGATTATTGCAAGAGACTTTTCATCTTCACCTGGGAGCTCAACTAGTGGACTTCATCATAATTTGTAATAGGAACGGAGTCATGCCATGACTTCTTTTGTTAAGTGCCTTTTCAAGGCCCATAGATTCTCTGAGTCAATAACCTATTTTATCTAGACGACCACTGAAAAAGAATTTCAAAATAAAATTTTTTAGGGAGCTTCCGAATAAGCTTCACAAATATGAGTATATTTAGTTCTTCGTTGAAATCCCAAAAGGTTTAGGATTCCTTACCTAATGGGTTATTCGTGGGGGGAGATCCTTTGAGGATCAGATTTTCTCGATCTTAAAGAGATCGTACAGTCAGTATATTGATTGGTTATGTTATGGAAGAGAGACTGGTTTATTTACTTTCTTTGCCCAAAAGAACTTCCTATCTACTGGTTGAGGCATGGTAGACGCTCTTACGAATCCATAAGTCCTCTTTCAGAGCCCGAGGGTCCATTAATCCAAAGCGTTGGGCGTGCTTTTTGCAAGAGCCAAGATATGGAGCACTTCTTTGCGTCTCAAGTTGAAATTCCTCATTCTCATAAAATGAGTTCGCTTCAAAGGAGTGGTCATAAAAAACACTCGAGCTCATACTCTTCTCATGCTCACTATGAGGGATTCAATTCCTCTCGATCCTTTAAACATGGGCAGAGTAAGTCTGTCATTAGTGAATCACCAGTGAACAGGAGGAACTAGAAGTCACACGAGCAGAATCAGGTCGAGTGCAATATATTCAACTCCTCACGAAAAATAGGAGGAAGCTATTCATGGAGATGTCGATAAGAGACATGCCTGTGCTACCCAGATTGCTCCTTTTAACGAACATAACTGTTTTAAAAGTGATGGGAGTAAGTTTCAAATCCTATACTTCACATTCATGTGAATGTCTTATGAGTTTCCTAACTCGTTTTACTTGTTTGCAAGCCTCGCGACAAATAATTGCTATTAACGCTCAGTACTTAGTGTTTAAGGTGCAAATCGTAAGAGAACTCAAGTAGCTTGAGCTTCTTTGTCTTAAAGATGATTTTGAGATGAGAAAAGCCAAGATTGCATCTTCAAAGCAGTACTGGGATACGTTTTCCTCCACTTCAAATGAGCTAAATGCTCTTCAAGTAGAGTGTGCCACTCTTCTCTTCGAACTCAAGGTCCTGGCTGATCGAAACCAAGTGCTATACGGAAAAATTACAAGATTATAGAGCCATCAAAGCCTTCTCTTAGCCAAGAGGAACAAGACCAAATCTAGGATGTGGCTGTGAAGGCACATCGTCAAGAAGTGCCACAAAAGGAGGCATATATTCTTAACTAGTTTTATAAAATGTAGTTTGTACCTTGTGCGCTCCTAATTGATCAAAGCTTGATCCTTATGCTGAGTGTTTGGAACCTTTTCTGAGAAGAGGCACTTATAAAGATTTATCTGATCTCACTGGCCCTTATGAGCCTTTTCGTCAACCCAAAGTGGTCAAGGTTCTCACAAGCTTGGACTAAGATGATTTGGATAATCCAAAGGCTAACTTTTCTATATCTAGCTCCTGACATTGTATTGCCTTAGGATGCACAAGCCTAGGTGCCTGTTAATATTGATACTTCTCTTGCTGTAGAGGTCAATCTAGAATATTCTTATTGTAATACAACTCTAGAGTTGAATGAAGCTTTATTTTCATGCTCTAATCTATATATTTATATATGTATATAGTAAGTGCTCCCCAGTTCTTGGTGAAAGAGCCCCATCTTTTATAAAGAACCCTTCGGTGACTACACATTGACCTTACACTTATTTAAACTCATCTTACGTAATAATTAGACTTACCTCGCGCACTTTTCACTTCAAGCCTGTGCGCTTTCTTGTTTTTCACGTGCGTGGCTTACATAGCATACTTTTTGCTTCAAGCTTTTAAATTTCTCATGTGTGGCTTACTTGTGCACTTTTCGCTTTGAGCTCTTTACTTTGTTCGTGGCTTACCTCATGCATTTTTTCAATTCAAGCTCATGTGTTGCCCATCTCGCGCATTTTTCACTTAGGGACTTTTGATTTCATTCACAGATTACCTTGCGCATTTTTCTCTTCAAGCCCGTGTGTTGCCCATCTCGCGCATTTTTTGCTTAGGGATTTTTGATTTGCCCATCTCGCGCATTTTTCGCTTAGGGACTTTTGATTTGCCCGTCTCGCACCTTCTGTGCTTAGGGACTTTTGATTTCCCGTCTCACACATTTTTCGCTTAAGGACTTTTGATTTGCCCGTCTCGCACATTTTTCGCTTAAGGACTTTTGATTTGCCCGTCTCGCATCTCCTGTGCTTAGGGACTTTTGATTTTTTTTTTGTATTTCCCATTCTTATTACAATACTTCTTTGATTGATTTGTTGGTGTTGCTCCCCAAGTGCTCTCGTTAGTGAGCAGAGCTTATAACAGAGTAATTGACAAGCAGAGCTTAATAGAATCTGCATGTTAACTAACATATAGAACATAATGAATTATGTACTTAGAATCATGTATATTATAGCCAAAACCAATAATAATAAGATAAGACGTTCAAGCTAGCAAATTATGTAAGGTATAAACATGTTGTGTTATGATACTAATAATGAATAATAATAACCCAGATATAATAAATGTAGATTTTTTGCCTTTGTGGATTATATTTGTCATAGAATGTAACTTGTCATGAGATAGCAAAAGAGAGGGATGGCTACTGCCATTTGATGCTTGCAATAAGTAAATCCACAGATACCTCGACATCATGCTCATTGCTGGGACATCTTTTATCAAAATCTTAGATAGCTAGTCAGGTACTCCAACCTTCAACCCAATATAAACAAAAACCCATACAAGGGCCTAAAGAGCTACAAAGAGCAATACAAGTAAAATACATATACTTCCTGAACCTACAAATGACATCCTCCTAAAAGCATACAATTCAATAATGCACTAGTAAAACAATACTTATGCTCAGAATACATTTTTGCTTCAATAAGTAAATGTAAAGATGTAAATCACCATAATAAATGAGAAAATAGCATAAACAATTCAAGGGCACCCAATCTTTTGCAGGCAGGAATAATAAAAGATGCAACTGAACCTTGAAATTGGATAGTAATAATTGAGACTGATAAATTGACTCATGTGTAAGCATCCAATATTAGCTATAATAAGCATCCAATGCATTTAAGAATGGTGATTGCTCTATTGCTCTACAGGAGTCGTGGCAATTGGAGATGTTCTGTGCAACTTCTCTTTGCAAGATTATGAAATATGGTGACACTTGATAGGAATTACGTACTTTATATACAATTATTTAATTAGCTTACCATGATATTAAAATTAGAATTGTTTAAGTTATTCTAAGATTAAATTGGCTTGATTTAAAATTAGACTTCTCTAAAAATAAAAAGTTAGTTAATGTACTTCAAAATTTAACAATTATTCCATATAAGATAGTAATAGGAGGATTCCCTATATGGCCTAGCGAATAGCAATAACAGTTACAGGGAGAGTTATGGTTAGCTAGATTTTAAAGAAAATGAATAATAGAAAGAGAACAAGGTTACTCAAACTGTCCTAACCATAACATCTGAAATTTTCTACCAAAAAATTTATAGAAAAAGCCAAGGTGTTTACCTTACCTAATAAAGATGAGAAATGGTAATGACGTCCCCAGCATCTTTGAAGACAGCAATCCATGTCTTAATAGTTAACTTAGCAATAATATTCCTTTCTTCTTTTTTCAATTTCGAAATTTTTTTTTATTCTACTCATCTCTTGTGTCACTCCTAAAGCAAGGATCAATAATTGAGCTTTCTGTACAATTTAACCTTGAAAGCAAATAAATCATCTTTTTATTAAATACTCAAACATTGTTAATTTGAATTGAAACCAAATCATATTTCATTTTCTCTAATTTTCGATTGAAGGGATCCCCAACTCTTTTGAGTCAAAAACGCATAAAAAATGTGTGTAATGTATGACATTATGCTCCTTGTTAGGTGAGCATATTTAATTAAAGCTAGGTATCAATATGGCCCATGATGGCATAAAGAAGCCCTCTAATTTTAATGGCAATCGAAAAACACAAGGGGCATTTGTTACTATAACTTTTTTTTAGTAGAGAAAAATTTTCGTAACTTCATGAATTGAATAACACCATCCTATTGCAGAAGCATGAATTGGTTTTTTTTTTTTAGTATATACGTTCTTGGAGGAATAGCAACACTTAATGCTTTCAGTTTGTTAATACTCTAATCAACAATTAAATGAGTCTTTTAAGTCATTTCTACCTAGCTATTTCTAATATTGTGAAATAGCTTGTAAGTGAGAGTTCTCGTTTTGAGAATTTTGCAATTTTTATGTAATAATCTCTGTGCTTTCAAGAGACCTCTATCCCATCACATCAATTGCAGAATAGGAACAAAAGTTTACTTCAACTTTGACAAGATACTAGTTTCAGCCTTTTCTTTTTTTTACCACTAGCAAAAATGAGGCCAAATTTAATGTACTAAGTACAGTTAACCACAATTTTTGTTCCAGACATAATTGCAAGGTATAAGGGAAGTATAATTGCCTAAAAATAGAATGCATATCTAAGTATGGTGACAGAAAAGTGTTTTTCCAAATCATAATAAGTTTATAACAACCAAGCTGCAGTTGTTTAGAAAATTAACATAATGATTAAAAACTTATGCATATTTCAAATATAAATGAACCTGTTGAAGGGAATTTTATTTTACAAATCTAATTTTCACGTATAAGGCTCCTCCTATTTTCACCAAAGAGAAAAAAGGCCCAAGATCATCTTAAACTAAAAGTTTTGGAAAGCAACTAAACATGAGAAAAAACAATTTTGAAGTTTTCATTAATCATATCAATGTCCTTTTTGAAGGATTGGGCTTTTTGTTTCACGGGTTGCCATTATCTTTACTATTGGAGGGAATATTCCCTTATCATCTTGGGGTTATGAGGGCTGTAACAACTCAGGAAGCTAGTTGTTCACTCGTTTTTGTTTTTATGGGTTTTCCTCAAGATCCTTCATATTTTAATATGGAATTTCTTTAATTAAAAATCATATTTTACATGTCTAAAATTGAATCTATAAAGCCCAAGTATTTGTTTGAAGCAAAATAGTGTATAAAACAAAAAATTCAAAGAACAAAATATTGTTTGCACACCTAGATGGGTTTCATACTTTTTCTCATATTTTTCAGATATTATCATAACGAATCTATATACAATTGTAGGGAATCGAAAGCTAACCCATTTTCCAACTGAAGATATTAAGATCTGATTGAATCGTGATGAGCAAATGGCTTGTCGATTTTCATAAATGGCGCCAATTGTTGTTGCCCAAAACAAAAATGATTTTTTTATGAGGTACGAATCTCGATATGTATCTTAACTTGTCTCCAAGAACTCTGCAAAAAAAGAAAACCATCAAAGGGCGTAGGGACTTTCCCCTGTGCACATACTCCGATGCTTAAATCAGACAAGATTTTAGAGAGTTCTCATAAGCAAATAGATATCAGCCTTTAAAAATAATACCTGTGACTTATTTATAGGAGTTAGTTTGCGCGTAATTACCTTGAAGGCCTACAACTTAAAAGATCACTTAATGGATTTTCCACAATCTTCCTGAGTCCTCTTTCCACTTGGGCTCAGTCTATTTTTAGGCCCAATGATCTTCAGTTTGACTCATAACAAGGTCCAATAATTCTTAGTATGACTTTCATCAAAAATAAAAATAAAGAAAGAAAATAAAATTAGAGAATGGATCGAAAATTATTACTCTTGCTATCATAGGGAAATATATTTATTAGAAGAAAATAAAATTTTTAAGAAGAAAAATGAAGTATCATTTTTCCTTGATTCAAAGTCTGAATTTATAAAATATGAAGCAAAAAAGATAATTTCTTTTCCGTTTAAAAAAATTTTAAAATGTTATTTTCTGTCTAATAAATATATTTTGGTATGACAATAATGATAATAATTATAGATTTATTATCCTGCTTCATAATTTTCTCTTATTAATATTTAATGAAAGGACTATAATAATAACACATTTTAAAAAGGCTTCTGACTTTCATAAAACAATTTAAAAATTAATAACTAAATGCCCAAGTGAATGGTTTAAGACTACAATTGTAATTTATCTAATAAACAGCGTTGGGCATTGTAGCTAATGACGTGGAATCTACCACGTCAATCAACAAAAGAGACGGGTTATCTTTGTATCATAGAAATCAATATATCTAAGTTACAAATAGACGAGCTAAACAAAAGTGAAAGGTTTAATACTACAAATGCACTAAAGCACAAAGAAGCCAAGTGCAAAATGTGTAATATAATTCCCATCTACTTCAATTTGAAATCTCCACCTTTCGAATTTCTCTCACTGCTTGGTCAGCATCACTCTCTATAATGAGAATGTCAAAACCAAAATTTCATGCAATCCGGATATCAAAACGCATAATTCTTACCTCTGCATAAAGAGGAGATATAACTTTGATATGACAAAGTCTACTCGTGTCGGGCCAGGCCCAATAGTGTTAGAGATCACCACGTGGCAAAGACTCACTGGTCCACGTGGCCTTCGGCGACGGAGGTAAAGTGCGTCATCACACTTGTCGCTGGGCGACAGACTCACACCCTATCGCCTGCAATCATAACGCGACACATGGCGCACATTACATCTATCGCTGAGCGACAAACTACCAGTCCGTCGCCTACAGTCATAAGGCGACATGTGGCGCATGACTTCGACTCCCACTAGCGATAGATCCCTGACGCTACAACGTGCCACGTGGTATGAGTCTCTCGCTGGCGACAGGCTCCAAATGCTCCCGGTTTTCGAAGAACTTGTGTTATATTGGGACACAAAGTCTCAGCAAGATGATGGACTTATCCTCAAGCAATTAACTTATAATATCGGCCTATAAATAGGCCCCCATGTACAATTTTATTCCCTAATTTTTGACTACTGGCTTTGACACTTCCCAATACTGAAGAACTTTCTGCTGACTTAAGCATCTGAGTGTCTACGCAGGGAACCACCCATGCGTCTCTCTGACTTTTCTTGTTTTACAGAAGCTTCTTAGAGACACGTGGAGACTAAGTACGAACATCGACATCAGCATACCTTTATTGTTGTTTTGTGCAACAATAATTGGCGTCGTCTGTGGGAAACGTATAAAAAGCCAATCGAGATTTTCTAAGATGGTGAGAACAAGATCGACAAACGTAAGGACTGGAAGTGAGGAAAACTCTGCGAGCTCCCCTGAACAACAGATTCGCCAGACGAACCAGGTGAACAGGGAGGAAGAAAGAATTACTATGTCTGCGACAGAATTCGAGGCTCTAAGGCGACAAAGTGAAGAAACTACCCAGGCGCAGCGAGCCATGGTGGATCTGTTCCAAGGAGTTCTCCCGACATTAGATCTGTCGCCTGCCATGCAGAACTTGGTAGGAGGAACAAGTAGAGGTGTCCCACCGCAGGTGTTTGGGCGACAGGAGGACACGACAGCGGCAGACCCCTCTCATCGGCGAGAAGTTCCTCATGTGGAAGAGCATGACATTCATCAGGGCGCGGCAGGAGAGGGGAGCAGGAGGCCTGTCGCAGGTAACCAGTGAGAGACTGAGGAAGCGACAGGCCTAGAACCTGCGACAGGTGTTTGGTGTCGGGCGACAAGTACCTGAGCGATAGGGTGTCGACCGAGCAGCAAGGTCTTCCGCCTACCACCATGACTTGTCAAAATTTGCTAGTACCAACGCAGAACAAGGTATCAGAGGTGCTGGAAAGAATGGTGATGACGACCAAAGCACTTGGGGAGCCGGGTCGGAGTTTGACCCCACTTGGTGTACACAAATGGCACGAACGGATGCAGCTCAAGGAAGGGGTAAGGAAATAGTTGTCGAAGACCTGCCCGATTCGTCTTATGCCAGGAATCAACTCTCTCCCCCTGTGGACATGAAGAAGATAATAGAACAGGTATTAGAAGAGAAAAAATTAGTGTCTGCAGAAGAGAGCCAGAGAAGAAGAGTACCGTTCTGCACAACCATCATGCAAAAACCTCTGCCCCCAAAGTTCAAAATGCTGCAGATGGCCACATACACCAGAAAAATGGACCCTTACGACCATATACAAAACTATGAGGCCCTAATGTTGCTACATGGATGGGAAGACGAGATAATGTGTAGGGCCTTTTCCTTAACTTTATCCGGACATGCGATGAAATGGTTCAATAACCTGCCTGAAAGGTCCATTGTCTCTTTTGACCAGTTGTGAAGTGAGTTTCTCAAGGCGTTTGCGGTGAATAGTCAGAGAAGGAAGGAACTGACCTATTTGCTCACTATTAAGAAAGGAGCTAAGGAGTCATTGAAGAGTTATGTGGATCGATTCAGATATGCTACCTTAGAGGTGCGAGATTTGCAAGTCGATATAGCCGTGGCAGCCATGTTACATAAGACAAGGTCTGAGAAATTGCAAGAATCTCTGTCACTAGAACAGCCAACTACCATCTCAGACCTGTTTTCCCGTGCACATAAGTATGTAACCCAGGAGGAAGTAATGAAAATGGTGGTGATAGGAGAATCCAAGGATTGAAGGAAACAAGGAAGAGAGGTCACTAAAGCATCTTCTAGCCAACCGAAAAAGTTTTAGAAAGCTCCCGCACTAAAATACAATTCCTATACCCCACTTACTGAATCTCGGGCTTCAGTGTTAGCAGCTATTGAAGGATCAGGGCTTATATAGACTCCAAAAAAGGCGTCAAGGAATTTGGGCCGTGATTTAAGGTCGTACTGCGATTACCACTCAACGCATTGGCACACGACCGAGAAGTGTAGGGAGTTGATGAATTAGCTAGAAAAGCTAGCGCGAGAGGGAAAAATAAACTGTTTCGTGTGGAGAGGTGATAGAAACAACTATCCTACGCGAAACAGAGGAAATCAATTTAGAGACAGAAGAGGTGAAAACAAGCGACCTGTGAGACGAAATGAAGGTGACAGGAGAGATAATAACAGAAGAACAAAAGGAAGGAATCGAGAGGAAGATAATGAACCCACAAGGCCAGCTATTAATGTAATATCCGGAGGTGAATCATTAGCTGGTACTTCTTCCTCATCTCGAAAATCTTACACTCGACAGGCCCAACAAATCAACTCAGTAATGGAGGAAAAGCAGGATGAGGAACCCATTACTTTTACACCTGCCGATAGAGGAGATATAGTGGTTCCTCATGATGACTCGATGGTAATTACAGCCGTGGTAGCAAAGCACCCATTGAGTCGAATCTTGGTCAACAATGGGAGTTCGGTGAACTTAATCTAATGGAACTACTTCGAAAGGATGAACATCATGGAGGACAGGTTGAAGCCAGTACCCACACCTGTATACGGTTTCTCTGGAGAGAAGGTAAAGGTAGCAGGCGCCATTTAGCTACCTGTTACATTAGGGGAGAGCCCAAATGATATCATCCGACAAGCGTTGTTTATGGTGGTGAGATCAACGTCTGTGGCTTACAATATGATCTTCGGGCGGCCATTGTTAAATGACATGAAAGCGGTGGTGCATCCCTGCTATTTGTTAATGAAGTTTCCAACTCCTCACGGTATTGGACAAGTAAGGGGAGATCAAAGGAAAACCAGGGCATGTAATGTCGCATCCACCACATGTAAGGGGATTCAGAGGAAGGAAACCCTTACAATTGAAGAAAAGCCTAAGCCAAAACCTGATGAAGAGATGGAGGCAATTCGGTTGGATGAAAAAGATGGAGAAAGAATAGTGTATATGGGGGGCCAGCTTCTTGAAGAAGTGAAAAGAGAAATAATCCGATGCCTAAAAGAGAATAATGATGTGTTCGCATGGACCCCAGCTAATATGCCCGGAATTAATCCTAAAGTTGTTTGTCATCGGTTGAACGTAGTCTCGGGGGCAAGGCCGATAAAGCAAAAGAAGAGGAATTTTGCTCCAGAGAGGCAACAAGCAATAAACGAAGAAATTTCGAAGTTGTTACAGGTGAAATTCATTAGAGAAGTTAATTATCCAGAGTGGTTGGCCAACGTTGTGATGGTGAAGAAAGCCAACGGAAAATGGAGAATGTGTGTGGACTTCATGGATCCGAACAAAGCTTGCCCTAAGGATTCGTATCCACTACCCTGAATAGACAAGTTAGTAGATGAAACTTGTGGGTATGAATTGCTTAGTTTCTTAGATGCCTTTTTGGGGTATCACCAAATCATGATGCATCCAGATGATGAGGAAAAGACTTCGTTCATTATCGATAGTGGGACATATTGCTATCGCGTAATGCCATTCGGTTTGAAAAACGCGGGGGCTACCTACCAGGGCATGGTAAATAAGGTGTTCCAAGACTGGTTGGGCAACACCATGGAAGCTTATGTTGATGATATGATCATCAAAAGCCGACAGGGAGAATCACATGCTGAGAAAATGACTAAGGTATTCAATGTGCTGTGACAGTACGAGATGAAGTTGAATCCCAATAAATGCTCATTTGGGGTGAGATCCGGAAAGTTCTTGGGATTCATGATTACTAATCGAGGGATAGAGGCTAATCCCGAAAAAGTTCAAGCTATTTTGGACATGAGGCCACCCAATACTGTAAGAGAAGTTCAAAGGCTGACAGGGAGGATAGCAGCCTTGAGTCGTTTCTTGTCCAAGTCAGCTGAAAAAAGTCTACCATTTTTCAAGGCGATAAAGGCAGGAAAGAACTTCAAATGGACGAAAAAGTGCAATGACGACTTTAAAAAGTTGAAAGACTACCTGAAAGAGTTGCCTCTATTATCTTGGCCACAGCCCGGAGACCACCTCCTCATGTACCTCGCTGTAGGAGAGAAAGCTGTAAGTGCAGTCCTACTAAGGAAAGAAGGGGACAGGGATTGCCCGATCTATTATGTAAGCAAAGTCCTACTAGATGCCAAGGCAAGGTACCCCTTAGTTGAAAGAATAGCTTTATCCCTGGTGATGGCAACTCGGAAGTTGTGGCCTTACTTCCAAGCTCACTCGGCGACTATCTTAATGGATCAGCCCTTGAGGCAAATACTGCAGAAACCAGAACACTCTGGGTGTCTAATTAAATGGGCTATCGAATTGAGTGAATATGACATTCACTTTCAGCCTCGCCAAGCAATAAAAGGACAGGCCTTGGTAGATTTTATTGTAAAATGCACTGGCCAAAAGGTCCAAGGGGAAACAGAGTTAGTCTGGTGGAAATTATTTGTTGATGGAGCTCGTAACATGGATGGCAGTGGAGCCAGAATTGTGCTAATATCGCCTGAAGGGGAAACCTATGAGTATTCCTTACGTTTCGATTTCCCAAGTTCGAACAATACAGCCGAGTACGAAGCCTTGATAGCTAGGATGAAACTTGCTGAGAAACTAGGAGTCGACAACTTAGTGGCCCATAGCGATTCACAATTGGTGGTAAACCAGTTCTCGGGTGAGTATGAAGCACGAGAACCTGCCTTGGTCCCTTATCTACAGAAGGTACAATTGTTGGCACAGTCGTTTAAGCACTCCTAACTTACTCAGATAAATCGGTCAGAGAACAACCATGCAGATGCTCTTTCAAAATTGGCTTCTTCTAGAGGTGTCAAAGGGGGTTTCGTCAAAGTGGAATCCCTCGCTAAGCCAAGTATCGAAGAAGAAAGTGTCTGCGATATCGAGATCGGAGATGATTGGAGAGTCCCGATCAAAGACTATATATTAGGGAACACACTCCCAGCTAACAGTGACGAGGCTCGAAGGTTGAAATTGAAAAGAGCCAGGTTTACCGTGGTAAATGGAGAACTCTATTAGGGCCCCAACAGGCTGAGTACACCTTAGCTGAAGTTCAAGAGGGAATATGCGGTGAACACTTACGAGCTCGTGCCTTGGCCTGGAAAATATTGCGCGCAGGGTTTTATTGGCCTACACTGAGGAAGGATGCCACAGACAAAGTGAGAAGATGCGAAAAGTGTCAGAAATTCGCTCCAATAACAACCGCGCCTGTTTCGGCCCTTCAGAACACTCTCCAACCAACTCCATTCGCACAGTGGGGACTAGATATCCTGGGACCTTTTCCACTAGGCTTAGGACAACAGAAATACTTACTTGTGGCCACAGATTACTTCACGAAGTGGATAGAGGCCGAACCTTTGGCTACAATTTCTGAGAAGAAGGCGGAAGCAAAGGTGTGGAAGGACATAATTTGCCAATTTGGGATCCCCCGTGTGATAAATGCAGACCATGGGAAGTTGTTCGACTGTGATGCTTTCCGAGATTTCTGTAAAGGCCTGAACATTCTCCTAAGAATATCTTCTATGTCTTACCCGCAGGCTAATGGGTAGGCAGAGGTGAGTAATCGAACTATACTACATGGGATGAAGACCAGATTGGACAAAGCAAAGGGAGCATGGGTAGACGAGCTCCCGAGTGTCCTTTAGGCCTACAGAATGACAAGCAAGGTGTCGACAAGGGAAACACCATTCAATTTGGTGTATGGGACTGAAGCCCTCATTCCAATAGAAGTTGGAGCTGAGTCACCCCGGTTGGTCCCCTACATCGAGGAGCTCAATTCTCAGGGACTAAGGGAGAATCTAGACCTGATAGATGAGCTGAAAGACAAAGCAAAAATGAGACTGGCTGCTTACCAACAAAGTGTAGCTATTTATTACAATGCACAGGTTAAGAATAGAGAGTTGCAAGAAGGAGACTTGGTATTGAGAAAGTCAGCAATTACAAACACCCATAAGGAAGATGGAAAGCTCCGGGCTAATTGGGAAGGACCATACAGAATCAGAAGGATGGTCGGACCTAGCACATGTACTTTAGAAACCTTGCAAGGAAAGAAGATATCAAAGACTTGGAATGCCAACCATCTTAAACTGTACTGGCAGTAAACGTTGTACTTCTTTTCTGATTATGGTTATTCTTGTCTTTACTTTTCCATCTATTGCTCCGTTACTTTACAAATATTATTGTTTTGCAATTATCTGATTCATTAATAAAGGCCAGCCCATCATTTCCTATAATTCTCTAATGCAATGTGTGAGACAGATTATGTGTTACAGGAATTGAAATGAGAAACAGCTGGCAAACAAAAAAGTTCCTGAGCGAAAAATGCGCGAGACGGGCACATCTAAAAGTCCCTAAGCGAAAAATGCGCGAGACGGGCAAACAAAAAAGTCCCTAAGCGAAAAATGCGTGAGACGGGCACATCTAAAAGTCCCTAAGCACGGAAAAGTGTGAGACGGGTAAAGACCAGTCCTTAAACACGAAAAGTGCGTGAGAAAGGCAAAACTGAGAAACCATCCAGCAATAAACAAACGCGATATCCAGGTAACACAAAAGGCACAAAATATATAGCATGTTACGAGGTACGTTGAAATTTTCAGACTAATATGTTGAAACAAGTTAGCAAATTATGGTTAACACCTTGACATTTTAGTCGTTATTCAATAAAGCCCTTAAGCGAAAAAAGCGCAAGATAGGCACAATGCTCGAGAAAAGTTCATCTTTGCACAAGAATAAAAACGCTGTCTCAAAGTAGAACTTGGGGAGCAACATGGTATAAAGGTAAAAATAGAATTATTTGATATCGCTTCAGAACTTTGTGACGTAACAGATGTCGTAACGATTTTCGTCCAAGGACTCGATCGCTAGACGATTTTGAAAAAAAACACAAGAAAAGGAGTCGCCACCAATCTTTTTTGACTAGGTGTGATTGGCCACCTAAAATTATTTATCTTTTTAATAAAATCTTAAAATTAATTAAATTTTATCAAAAAAATAATTTTTGATCTGCGAAAACAAAGTTTGGGTTCGGGAGTTCGGTTACGTGTGGGGAAGGATTAGCACCCCCACAACCCTCGCTAAAAAACGATACCACTTAATCATGTCTTATCCTTTAATCTTTATAAAATGATCTTAATTAAACATTTAAAAAGAACTCCATTTATTTTGAAATCATTCTGTTATTTGTTTTATTTTGAAATATTTAAATTTTAGTTTTTATAAATGAAAATCCCTAATATTGAAAATTATTCCGAAGTACCCCAATACTTTTGGTAGCATTTCGGATAATTTCCTTACCAAGGGATTTCTTAAGAATCGCTACTTGCGATTTCTATAGAATCCCATCCTCGGTAGATTCACACTTATTTTGAAATTTCATGGATGCAAATGATGCAAATCAAAATACAGATGATGCATATGAGAAATCCATTATTTCGTTTTATAATTTTTTAATTCATTTATACTTATATTATCATTTTGTAATTTATTTATATTTGTAAAATTTTATTTTTATTGAAAAATCATACTAAATGTTCCAATACGCTGGTAACATCTAGCATATTTCTCTCACCTAGATATCAGTTAGGAATCACTACTTGTGAATTCCATAACATCTCGTCATCAGAAATTATTTATATCTTATTTACTTACTTTTAATTGTTATTATTTATTTTTTTTTTACATTAATTTATTTTATAAAAGTTAATTTTATTAAAAATCTTAATATCGACTAAAATTACTTGAATACCCCAATACGCTGGTAATATTCAAATATTTCATTTCGACCCTAAGGATTATCAAAGAATCACTACTTGTGATTTCTAAGAAATCCTATCATCGGGGATATTCTTTTAAATTTATATTTTATTTATTTATTTATAATTCATATTTATATTTATTTATTTGTTCATTTTAAATTTTATATTTGATTAATTTATTTCTATTTTTTTATATTAATTTATTTAAAGAATTTTGAAATCGAGATAAAACTAATTAAATGTTCCAATACGCTGGTAACATCTAAAGATTTTTCTCGACCCTAAAGATTGTTGAAGAATCACTACTTGTGATTTCTTCGAAATCTTATCATCGGAAATTCAAATTTATTATTTGCATTTATCTTTTTATTTATCTATTTTCATTGTTTATTATTCATTTAGTTATTATTAAAAAAAATTCTTCTAATAACATTAAAGTTTATGTATGAAATTCCTTTCAATATCCTAAAAAATACAAACGGAATCTTTTAATAAATAAAAAAAAATACACAAAGTCTTTTATCAACCTTTTATACGTACAAACACATAAAGACCTTTGTTGTTTTACTTTACTTTTTATATATTATTATTATTATATTTTTTTATGGCATAGATAAATGAGAACAAAGTCTGCAAGTGGGGAACGTACCTTAAGAAGACCAAAATGTTTACACCTTCCCTTTTTCTAGTGGAGCTCGATAGCAAGCAATGATGATGATGCACGGTGCAGCGATGAAGATGATACAATAAGGTATGGAGCGGCGTAGTGGAAAGGAACGCATGCAGACCAGGAAAAGCAGGGGCTGGTGCACATAACAGAATAGGGGGCGGTGGTAGACGTGGGCAGTACAAGAGGCTGCTGGCTCAATTTGTGTCTTCTTTAATTGCGTGAATCAGGTTGGCCTCGTGCAAATGATACAACAGGCAAGGCAGCGGATGGTGCGATGGTGTAAAAGCTGGTGTAGGAACGAGATAGAACTGGATGGTGATTGGCTCGACTGCAAAGCTATAGTGCACCGCGTGATGATCAATGATGGTATGCAAGATGCAACGGACAAAGGGCAAGGGCCGGTACTTGGATGAACGGCAGAACAAAGACACCTGAAGAAGCGGTGTGGATGCTGACAAAAGCGATAATGATGATATGTCGATGTTGGTCTCAATGGCAGTCGCTAGTGCAGCAAGATGGACAAGGTAGCAACGTTGGTGGTGGAGCTTCGTGGTCAGCAGCAAGGTGCGTTGCTAAGAGGCGGCAATAAGCTTCTCAAAGTCTCCGAAAAAGACAGCTACCCTCCAAGGTTTCCAGGTTTTTTATTTGCCCGTGTGCTGTGTCCCAAGGCAGTAGCAGTGCGCAACAATAAGGAACAACAACGAGGATGCAACAAAGGGATGTGTGCCGCAGGCCACTGAGCGATGATGCAAAGCAGTGAGGATGCAGTAGCAGCAGTAACCGGGATGCAGCAGTGATGATGGTTGAGATGTAGCAGACGCAGACAATAAGGATGATGTTGGCGGATGGCAGCTTTGGTGACTAGGAGCAGTAGTGATTTTTTTTATGGTTTTTCTTTTCCTTTTGTGTATATCCTTTTTCTCATCCTTTTCATTGGCTTTTATAGCCATTTCTAGCCTCAAAATTTCATGGAAAGGAATCAAAAATTTATAATTGATCCCATGATAATGGGATTTTTCATTTATTTTGTTTGACTTTCCTTTTTTTTAATTTTTTTCCATTTCATTTTTTTATTCTTGGTAACTTATTTTTAGATTTTATTTCACTTTGATTATTTCCTTTATTATTATTATCTTTCTTATGGCAACAAATCATTGAAGTCAACTCTCTTTTATTTTATGGTTTGTTTCTTTTATTTTGTTTTATTTTGTTTTTTTATATATATAAAAAAAATTGTTCGGACAAAATTAGGTGTCTATAGTTGCCCCTCTTTGCACTTTTGCTGTGAAACAGTAATGGTGCAAAGACATAGACAACCATTTTGTTCGAATGCAAGACCTATCAATAATTTTTTTTTTTGTAAAATATGATGTTTCCTAGCCTCTTCTATCATAAGGCTAAGGAATAAATGCAAAAATGAAATTTCCTAATCTTCATCTCTTATAAAGATTGAGGAATAAATGCAAAATGAAGTTTCCTAGCCTCTTCTATCATAAGACTAAGGAAATGAATGTAGAATGAGATTTTCTAATCCTTTCTATCACAAGATTCAGGAATGCAAAGTGAAATTTCTAGTCTCTCCTATCATAAGACTAAGGAATGCGAGATGAAATTTTCCTAGTCTCTCCTATCATAAGACTAAGGAATGCAAACATGAAATTTTCCAAGTCTCTCCTATCACAAGACTAAGGAATGCAAGATGAAATTTCCTGGTCTTTCCTATCATAAGACTAAGGAAAACAAAATGAATGGGATTTCCTAATCCTTTCTATCACAAGATTAAAGAATGTGAAGTGAAATTTCCTTTTTTAGTCTCTCCTATCATAAGACTAAGGAATGCAAACATGAATTTTCCAAATTTTTTCTATCATAAGATTAAGGAATGCAAAGTGAAATTCCTAGTCTCTCCTATCATAAGACTAAGGAATACAAGATGAAATTTTCCTAGTCTCTCCTATCACAAGACTAAGGAATGTGAGATGAAATTTCTTAGTCTTTCCTATCATAAGACTAAGGAATGCAAAGTGAATGGAATTTCCTAATCTTTTCTATCACAAGATTAAGGAATGCAAAGTGAAATTCCTAGTCTCTCCTATCATAAGACTAAAGAAATGAATGTAGAATGAGACTTCCTAATCTTTTCTATCACAAGATTAAGGAATGGGAAGTGAAATTTCCTAGTCTCTCCTATCATAAGACTGAGGAATGTGAGATGAAATTTCCTAGTCTTTCCTATCATAAGACTAAGGAATGCAAAGTGAATGGGATTTCCTAATCTTTTCTATCACAAGATTAAGGAATGCAAAGTAAAATTCCTAGTCTCTCCTATCATAAGACTAAGGAATGCAAGATGAAATTTTCCTAGTCTCTCCTATCACAAGACTAAGGAATGCAAGAGGAAATTTCCTGGTCTTTCCTATTGTAAGACTAAGGAAAACAAAATGAATGAGATTTCCTAATCCTTTCTATCACAAGATTAAAGTATGGGAAGTGAAATTTCCTAGTCTCTCCTATCATAAGACTGAGGAATGTGAGATAAAATTTCCTAGTCTTTCCTATCATAAGACTAAGAAATGCAAAGTGAATGGGATTTCTTAATCTTTTCTATCACAAGATTAAGGAATGCAAAGTGAAATTCCTAGTCTCTCCTATCATAAGACTAAGGAATGCAAGATGATCATGAAATAAAAGCTCCTCTCACTAGAGGTTATGAGACTTTTGAAACAAAAACTCCTCTCTACAGAGGCAATGAGACTTTGAAAAATAAAGCCCCTCTCAACAGAGGCAATGAGACTTTGAAAAATAGAGCTCCTCTCAACAGAGGCAATGAGACTTTGAAAAATAAAAAGCTCCTCTCAACAGAGGCAGTGAAACTTTTGAAACACAAAAAGCTCCTCTCAACAGAGGCAATGAAACTTTTGAAACAAAAAGCTCCTCTCAACAGAGGCAGTGAGACTTTGAAAACAAAGAGCTCCTCTCAACAGAGGCAGTGAAACTTTTTGAAAAATAAAGAGCTCCTCTCAACAAAGGCATTGAGACTTTTGAAACAAAAAGCTCCTCTCAACAGAGGCAATGAAACTTCTGAAAAACAAAGCTCCTCTAAAGTGCCAGCTAAACTGGGCTTTACTCTTACCCAAAGCTTTTCAAAAAATATTTTTCTCATCTTCTTCTCATACCTCATTATTTTTTCAAATTACTATCTTTTATATTTTCATCCTATTGATTGTATTCTTACACTTTCTCTTTTCTTCAAAATTTTTCATCATTCAGAATTTCTTATCCCAATGTCTTAAATATTTCAATGTCAAAATGCACTAATGAAATGTCATGCATGTCATGAATATAATGAATGCCATGAATGTTATGCACATGTCAATGTCATGCCCCCTGAATTATTCCATGAATGTATGTAAATGTAATCTCAATTGTGGTAACAAGATTCTCAAGCTCATCTCATTTTCCTCAAGTTCCACATATCTGCTGGATTCTTCTTATTCAAATCTTCGATCTCTACTTCTCATCCCACCTTCTAATGAGTCTTGGTCCCATTATGCTTGAAGACTTGCCATCATGCTTTCAAAGTTATGTTTTCATCATTTTTTTATTTTTGTTTCTTTCTCTCTTTTAGTAATGCAAGATTTCTCAAAAGAATATTTTTTTCAAAAATTTAACCAAAAAAGGTTACCAACATTTATTTATTTTCCTTCCAATTTTACCACCAATGTAATGCACTCATACATCTTCTCAATTTATTATAGGGATGGAATGAATTTAAAATAATCATGAGAGATATGGGTATTCATTCTTAGAAAAGGAACATGAAATCAAGAAAAATCAATGGGCCAGTTTGTTTGGAATAGGGTTTTCAGTATCCATTTAATAAACATTCTGACAATTTCAATCAAGTCAATCTAGAATTCTTTTATAAAAAATCCATTTCTTTTGATATGTTCATTCATGTTGGGCCTGCCAATCTTGCTTCTATATCAAAACTCTTGGTGATGATCTTTTCCTAAGTTGCCTTTTCAGGTTTTCAACTTAGGTTCTCCTCTTTTGATCCAAACTGCCTTTTCAGGTTTTCAATTTGAATCCTCTTTTTTCTTTTTCTTTTTCTTTTTTTTTCTTTTTCCTTTTCATTTTCCTTTTTTTATTTTTTTTTTCATCTATTTCTTTTTTTTCTCTTTATTTCAACTCCATTAGCTTTGACAAATTTCAGCCTTTTGTTTTCAATCCAAATTCATGCCCCTAAAAGTCATTCTTGCTTTTGACCTAAAAGATATCTTCCAAAGCCTGTTCTTTTATTCAGGCATGAATTCCTTCATTCAGCTTGATCTGCTTCTTTTTATTTCACCCTACTACTGAATCTTCAAAGGAATATTATCTCATTGTATAAGCATATTTTCATTCAACGCATGATTCTTCAATTCAAGCATTTACATTTGATCAAAATGGGCTTTTAAAGGCACGTAATGTAGGCTCAGGTGAGGGCTTATGAAAGAAAAGGATATAGTAGGCCCAAAATGTGTTTCAAGGTTTATAAACCAAGAGATCACTTTCTTTATCAAGTAAAACATTTAGGCATTTTGCCCTTTCTTGCTTTTTTTTTGGGTTTTCTTTTTTAATTCAAACCCTTTTCCTTTTTTTTCTTTTTTTCACAAAAATGGGCTTTTTTTTACCCCTTGATTCATCATGAACACTTTCATTTTTGCCCCCCAAAATTTTTTTATTTCATCTTCCTTGCCCCCAATGTGGAGGGTGATCCTTCGTGGGTTATATTACAAAAATATAATAGGCTCAAAAAGGGTAAACAAAGGATAATTTTACTCATGCTTGAAGGATAGTGAAAGAAGGCCATTTATCATTTCAAATGCAAATATTCTCCTTGAAGATCATTTACTGAACAAATACAAACTTGTTAAAAACTTCTATAAGAGATTCACCTTTTTCTTATACCATCAAATTGGGTGAAAATTGTGAACAAATTTTCTTCTTTCTTACTTGGACACCTTGACAGATTGATAATCCATCAGCAAAAGTAGTTCTTTCAAATTTGAATCCCAGATTTATTGACATCATTATCATCATGTTCATTATTTGGATACTTGTGAATGAAAGATATGGTGAGTATGTGAGAAATGACAAATGAATAGAATGAATGAGAAATTGACAGTGCATTACACTAGTCGCTTTATTGAAAGGGAAATAAATAAGAGTTAGCTCATATATAAAACTTTATCTCGTACTTATGGGCTTATGCATTTTCAAAAACTCTCTTGCATTACTTAAAGAAATAAAAGAAAGCAAAAAAAAAACTAGAATTTATAAATCTTCAATATCGCATGGCTAGAACCCTTCATGCCCCCATAAGACAAATCTCTTTTTGAACTACAACTTATTATATTACTCCCTTTCTCTTTCCCAAGTTTCTCAACAACTCAGTAATTTGGGCCAATTGCCCCCTTATATCATCCTGAGCTTTTTTCATCTTCTCCATGCAAATGCTTTGCTCTTCTTCCATGATCTTAGCTCGATGACGAGTGATGTGTGAATGAACCTTTGGTCGAGCTATCTTCGAATCTTTTATTACCACAATTAAAAATTTATCATTTCACATGCGTTTGAAAAAAAAAAGTCATGAATGAGAAATGCATGGAAATGTTTTGCTAAAGAACCTATAATTCCCTATTAGTGTCTCACATGTCAAACAAAAGCAAACATAGATGATCAAAGATGTGTCCTAAGTAATAGGTATTTTCTATGAGTTAACAGGACTCTATCCCAAGTTGGTCCTCTTAAGTTTACTATATGTATGGTTTGGAGTTCTAAAGGACAAGAGGTTCCCAAATTATTCCTTACTGACGTCCACACTAGACTAGTAAGGCACCCCAATCCTCACTCATGATAGGCTACAGACGGAAAGGGTTCAACTTGAGTGAGAGTATTTCACTTGCCATTGCGAAGGTTATCACCTCACGAGAGCAAAGGTACTCTACTCTCTCCTAAAAGGGACAAACCCGGGTGTAAGGTTGATATATGCAATGAATATGTCATGTATGCAAAGGAATAAAATTTAAGATGCATCCCAACAAAACACAAATGATGAAAATGATTCACACATTTTTTTTGTTTGTATCATTTTTTGCTTTTTTTTATATTTTTTATGAAGAGTTTTATTAAATATTTATTAAAACCATTAATTAAGATTTTGGATAAGACATGATTAATTATGGTTCGACTCTCTAACTTCCCCAGTGGAGTCGCCAAGCTGTCGTAACGATTTTCGTCCGGGGACTCGATCACTAGACGATTTTGAAAAAAAACACAAGAAAAGGAGTCGCCACCAATCTTTTTTGACTAGGTGTGATTGGCCACCTAAAATTATTTATCTTTTTAATAAAATCTTAAAATTAATTAAATTTTATCAAAAAAATAATTTTTGGTCTGCGAAAACAAAGTTTGGGTTCGGGAGTTCGATTACGTGTGGAGAAGGATTAGCACCCCCACAACGCCCGCTAAAAACGATACCACTTAATCATGTCTTATCCTTTAATATTTATAAAATGATCTTAATTAAACATTTAAAAAGAACTCCATTTATTTTGAAATCATTCTGTTATTTGTTTTATTTTGAAATATTTAAATTTTAGTTTTTATAAATGAAAATCCCTTATATTGAAAATTATTCCGAAGTACCTCAATATTTTTTGTAGCATTTCGGATAATTTCCTCACCTAGGGATTTCTTAAGAATCGCTACTTGCGATTTCTATAGAATCCCATCCTCGGGAGATTCACACTTATTTTGAAATTTCATGGATGCAAATGATGCAAATCAAAATACAGATGATGCACATGAGAAATCCATTATTTCGTTTTATAATTTTTTAATTCATTTATACTTATATTATCATTTTGTAATTTATTTATATTTGTAAAATTTTATTTTTATTGAAAAATCATACTAAATATTTCAATACGCTGGTAACATCTAGCATATTTCTCTCACCTAGATATCAGTTAGGAATCACTACTTGTGAATTCCATAACATCTCGTCATCGGAAATTATTTATATCTTATTTACTTACTTTTAATTGTTATTATTATTTATTTATTATTTATTTTTTACATTAATTTATTTTATAAAAGTTAATTTTATTAAAAATCTTAATATCGACTAAAATTACTTGAATACCCCAATACGCTGGTAATATTTAAATATTTCATTTCAACCCTAAGGATTATCAAAAAATCACTACTTGTGATTTCTAAGAAATCCTATCATCGGGGATATTCTTTTAAATTTATATTTTATTTATTTATTTATAATTCATATTTATATTTATTTATTTGTTCATTTTAAATTTTATATTTGATTAATTTATTTCTATTTTTTTATATTAATTTATTTAAAGAATTTTGAAATCGAGATAAAACCAATTAAATGTTCCAATACGCTGGTAACATCTAAAGATTTTTCTCGACCCTAAAGATTGTTGAAGAATCACTACTTATGATTTCTTCGAAATCTTATCATTGGAAATTCAAATTTATTATTTGCATTTATCTTTTTATTTATCTATTTTCATTGTTTATTATTCATTTAGTTATTATTAAAAAAAAATTCTTCTAATAACATTAAAGTTTATGTATGAAATTCCTTTCAATATCCTAAAAAATACAAACAGAATCTTTTAATAAATAAAAAAAATACACAAAGTCTTTTATCAACCTTTTATACGTACAAACACATAAAGACCTTTGTTGTTTTACTTTACTTTTTATATATTATTATTATTATATTTTTTTTATGGCATAGATAAATGAGAACAAAGTCTGCAAGTGGGGAACGTACCTTAAGAAGACCAAAATGTTTACACCTTCCCTTTTTCTAGCGGAGCTCGACAGCAAGCAATGATGATGATGCACGGTGCAGCGATGAAGATGATACAATAAGGTATGGAGCGGCGTAGTGGAAAGGAACGCATGCAGACCAGGAAAAACAGGGGCTGGTGCACATAATAGAATAGGGGGCGGTGGCAGACGTGGGCAGTACAAGAGGCTGCTGGCTCAATTTGTGTCTTCTTTAATTGCGTGAATCAGGTTGGCCTCGTGCAAATAATACAACAGGCAAGGCAGCGGATGGTGCGATGGTGTAAAAGCTGGTGTAGGAACGAGATAGAACTGGATAGTGATTGGCTCGACTGCAAAGCTATAGTGCACCGCGTGATGATCAATGATGGTATGCAAGATGCAACGGACAAAGGGCAAGGGCCGGTACTTGGATGAACGGCAGAACAAAGACACCTGAAGAAGCGGTGTGGATGCTGACAAAAGCGATAATGATGATATGCCGCTATTGGTCTCAGTGGCAGCCGCTAGTGCAGCAAGATGGACAAGGTAGCAACGTTGGCGGTGGAGCTTCGTGGTTAGCAGCAAGGTGCGTTGCTAAGAGGCGGCAATAAGCTTCTCAAAGTCTCCGAAAAAGACAGCTGCCCTCCAAGGTTTCCAGGTTTTTTATTTGCCCATGTGTTGTGTCCCAAGGCAGCAGCAGTGCGCAACAATAAGGAACAACAATGAGGATGCAACAAAGGGATGTGCGGCGCAGGCCACTGAGCGATGATGCAAAGCAGTGAGGATGCAGTAGCAGCAGTAACCGGGATGCAGCAGTGATGATGGTTGAGATGTAGAAGACGCAGACAATAAGGATGATGTTGGCGGATGGCAGCTTTGGTGACTAGGAGCAGTAGTGATTTTTTTTAGGGTTTTTCTTTTCCTTTTGTGTATATCCCTTTTCTCCTCCTTTTCATTGGCTTTTATAGCCATTTCTAGCCTTAAAATTTCATGGAAAGGAATCAAAAATTTATAATTGATCCCATGATTATGGGATTTTTCATTTATTTTGTTTGACTTTCCTTTTTTTTTAATTTTTTTCCATTTCATTTTTTTATTCTTGGTAACTTATTTTTAGATTTTATTTCACTTTGATTATTTCATTTGTTATTATTATCTTTCTTATGGAAACAAATCATTGAAGTCAACTCTCTTTTATTTTATGGTTTGTTTCTTTTATTTTGTTTTATTTTGTTTTTTATATATATATAAAATTGTTCGGACAAAATTAGGTGTCTACAACAGATATACAAAATATTATACTGAATTCACATAAGCAAAAAAAAAAAAGAGCTACATAATGAAACGGTACTTTTCATTAAAAATGAATATGTACATTGAAGTTAACAAACAAAACAAAAAATACTAAACTTTAATCTACGGCAATGACCGAGTTAGCTGGTTGAGAAGGCGCTGCATCAGCACTAGCGTCTTGAGAAGCTTGAGGCTCAAGAACTAGAGAAGTCGAAGAATCAGGATCCTGGGGAGCCAAAGAAGCCATCCTAGAAGAAGGAGCATCGCCTGAAGGCCTAACCACAGCCGCAGAGTCTAGCACGGGATCAACGGTAGCAGAATCAGAAATTTGGAAATCATCGCCGTTTATCCCAACAGTGCCTCGATAGACTCAGGCTGCTCGCCTGCCTCGATAGATTCAGAAGTGTTACGCGCTGCTGGAGGCTCAGATCAATCAAGTGCCTCAGAAGACTCAAGCTAACGTTGTGGCTGTCGAGGAGGCCACGGACCCTCAAGATTGTCCAATTCATCCTCAGCTCCCTCCGCTAAATAGGCCTCCGGACCTTGCGAGTCGGGCTCATACTTGGTCCAAGAAGGAGCTTCGTAGTACCTGGCCTCCTTAGTAAAGAGCAATTCAGGGAAAGCCTCACTAGGTCGATGCTTCTCCAGCCAAGCACGAGCCAAGTAGAAGCCGTACTTAATGAATCCCGTCGCGAACTCTGTTTTCTTATCAAAACAATGTTGGGACAAGCGGTTTTCACAAACGGCCTCGATTTGAGCTTTTCTTTGACGATCCAATACGTTGTGCAGCTCCTCAATGGCCTCATCCCGTTGCCTCTCTATAGCTCCCCGATCATCGATGGCCTTATTGTGAGCTTCTTGGTACCCTTGAAGGGAAGCCACCTTCGCTTGCTCTTCTCGGAGCCTTTGCTCGAGATCAGCATTCTTTTTACTCAACTCCTCCATCCTTTTGGGATAGGGGCGAAGTTGGACAACCTCATTCGTAAGCTCCATTCTCTGCTCTCGAAGCTCACGAATCTCTCTATCGACTTGCTCCTTGAGGGCCCTATGTCGAGCATTGATCGCCGTAATTTGTTGAGCCGTCTGACAAAACATAAAACAGACGTAACTCAAAAAACTAAATGAAAGAGCTTAAAAAGGGAGAATGTAATTACCAAACAAGCACAAAGCTCTCACCTTCATAGCAAAATAGTCAGAATTATCCTCCGCTTCTGTAAGGTTTGTGAAAAGGCCTGCCTCTTCGCGAGGAAGGATGGTGCTCCAGGCCAGACGAGACGCTATCCCGGCATCCTCGATGCTATCATTGTCATTCACTCCGAGATAAGTCTGGAAGTCTTCTCCACCTACAATGACCCCGCTATCAACTGGATAACGCCTCAAAGTCGAATCGGCTACCTTAGGCAAAATCGGTCTTGTAGGCATAGTGGCTTCAATAATCAACCTCTTCCTGTATTTGCGCCTAGGCTGGCGAGGAGTAGACCTATCCTCAGCGACTCGAGAGCCACCCTCTTAACGGGCTGAATCACTCCTTTGGGACTCAGAGCTCTCGTGATCGTTAGGACCATGATCAGGAACAAGAGGCCTCTTTCGTTTATTCCTCCCGGCCTCTTATGTAGGACGGCTAGATTCACCAGTAAAAGGTGGAGGAGGAGTAGGAGCACGAGCCGGTCCAGACGGGGCTCTAACTTGCGACTGAGGAGGAGGAGCTTCTCGAGCAGCAACACTGGCATCCCTCATACGCATCAAATCTCGAAAGTTCATGCCTGCACAATATAAAAAGAAAGTATTAGCTGACCAAGTAAAAAACACCACGCACACGCATACGAGGAGTGAAAAGGGATAAGAAACCTAAAAAACCACCAAAGTCCTCTAAACTATTCAAGTTTTAATCGAACAGAAAATCGACGAAAGGACTCCTAAAGGCGTCGGCCCGAGCCCACTCAGGGTTCTCCTCTGAATGATCACTAGTACCCGCAGCCTCAGGGGTCTCGTCCTCCGAATCTGAAGAGGACTCATCTACAAGGCAGCCTACGGGGGTGGATGCTTCGGCTACTAGTACCAAGGATGGCTGACTAGGACCAGCATCAGATACACAAGGAGTTGTAGGCAGGTTAGATGGGGCAGCAGAAGCTTCGAGAACGGTCCTGCTTACCCCCCAGCTGGTAGCGGCAATGTTCTCCGGGGTTAGAAGGGAAAATAAATTACGCTCCCCAGTAGAACAAATTCGTCGAATAGGCTCACCAAATTGCTCTCTTAAAATTTCTATTTTGAATCTTCCCGAGGGCTGTGAGTGGTCGGAAGTATCACGATTCCATCTAGAGCGAATCCGCAGGTCGCTTGGAATCTCAACAACGACCCACTCGCTCTCAAAGCCACGCAGTTTATTGGGGAGATTCGAGAAGATTTTATTATTAGGAAATTTGTAGACCGTTAACCGTTGAAGAGAAAACGTTATTAATCCTTTCAGCCTGTGAACTCTGAAAAAGGCGTTTAAGAGAGGAACTGTTGGAATAATACCCAGGTTATGACACACTATGGAAAACACTACCAGCTGAGCCCATGCATGGGGGTGGAGTTGACACGGGACGATGTCCTTATATCTAAGAAATGCTTCGCCAAACTCCGGAAGAGGGAAGCGAAAATCGAAAGACAAAGAAGCCTTATGAACGGCTACACCGTTTCTAACCAAGTCGGGCATAACCTCCCCTTGCACTGGAAGTCTATAGCTATAACCCGAGGGAAGAGGGAAACGAGTCCTAATATCCTCTAAGTCAGCATTTGTCAAAGAACACATGAGACCACTTGTTTTAAGTGTTTTACCCGGGCGTAGCAAAGACATGGCAAAAAAGCAAAAACTACCCGGCGACAGACTCTACAGACGACAGACCCGATAGACGACAAACCTTTTGGGCGACAGACCTTTTTGGGTGACAGATCTACTGAGCGAGACACTTACGGGAGACTAAACTCTACGCGGAAGACCAAGCCACTTGCGGGAGACCTAAACCTAGTGCGATATGTGAATAAATAAGGCGACAGATGTATACTTACCGTCGATAAGATAAGCGAGAGACTCCTGGTGTGAGAGCGAAAGACTCTTTTTGGCGACAAACGGCTGCTCAAAGGTTTCTCATGCGTTCTCTCGTTGGGTCCTGACAGTTTATATAGCCGCGACAGGGAATGCCAAACGTCGCGCCTGATCACGCCTGTCGCAGAGTAGAATTTTTTCACCTGCAAAAAATACCAGAAGAAATCACAAAAAACAAAGAGGACTATTCACAGTGGGCTAAGGCCCAAAAACACATATTTATACTCTCTTGGTTGGAGAAATCCAACAAGAGAGTGGGGAGCAATTGATATGACAAAGTCTACTTGTGTCAGGCCAGGCCCAATAGCATCAGAGATCACCACGTGGCAAAGACTCACTGGTCCACATGGCCTTCGGTGACAGAGGTAAAGTGCGTCATCACACCTGTCGCTGGGCTACAGACTCACACCCTATCGCCTACAATCATAACGCGACAAATGGCACGCATTACACCTATCGCTGGGCGACAGACTACCAATCCGTCACCTACAATCATAAAGCGACACGTGGCGCATGACTTCGACTCTCGCTAGCGACAGATCCCTGACGCCACAACGTGCCACGTGGTATGAGTCTCTCACTGGCGACAGGCTCCGAATGCTCCCGGTTTTCGAGTAACTTGTGTTATATTGGGACACAAACTCTCAGCAAGATGATGGACTTATCCTCAAGCAATTAACCTATAATATTGGCCTATAAATGGGCCCCCAGGTACAATTTTATTCTCTAATTTTTGACTGCTGGCTTTGACGCTTCCCAATACTGAAGAACTTTCTGCTAACTTAAGCATCGGAGTGTCTACGCAATGAACCACCCCTGCGTCTCTCTAACTTTTCTTGTTTTACAGAAGCTTCTTGGAGACACGTGGAGACTAAGTACGAACTTCGATGTCAACATACCTTTATTGTTGTTTTGTGCAACAACAAACTTAGATAACATGAGTTATCGCACTTAACAAAACCACTCCCATATAGTATCTAATTTCTATTCAAAGGCTCATCGATCCATCTCTACCATCAAACGAGCCATTTATATATATTTTCTTTTATATTCTGACCTAACAACAATAACCAATAATGTGCTATATCAACCCTATCAAATAGACCAATTAAGCTTACTATTTCACTAATCAATTGAGATATTGCGACGATTAAAGAAAGAGGAGAGTTACATTTAAAATCATGCATATAGGCATTTGTTTCTATTAGGCCATAATAACCAAAAAGTATCCGGACAAAATTTCACTTTATTTAGTTATATATGGCCTTTTAATCAATATATCCGATCAAAATTTTGAAACAATATTCTCATTATCCAATATAGAAATTAATCACAAACAAACAAATTTTCATATTGTATTATACGTGCATGTAAAAAAAAAGTGATAAATAAACTCACATTCCTCTCTATGTAGGGCGCCGCAAACAGAATTGATTTGTACTGCACATTCTATCATCAAATTCTTCTGCAAGTACTAAATGCAAAAAGAAATTAAATATAGCATTAGATATTACTATATTTAATAGTTATTAATTAACGTTTCATCTCTAAATATTGTAATTAGCATATTTAATTTTTCATCTTTTGTTGAATTATAGTTTCCAATGGGAGATACATGGGAAATTCTATAGTAAGATCTCCAATTTTGATCTTATTATAAGGTCAACGTAAAAAATATATGATTAAGCGTAAATTTAAAGTCATTAAGCATAAAAAATGTTAGACGTACCTAAAAAATGTGATTATCAATATAAATATTAGTGTCAATAGATTTAAACACATGATAATTTTGCTATAATATATGTTTATGTTAATTATCATGTGTTTACATACTTCTAACATATTTTACACCTAATAACTTTAGATTTATGCTAAGTCATGTGTTGTTTACATTAATTTTAAGTTAATTATATCAAGTATTTACGATACGTCTAACATTTTTTGTGCCTAATGACTTTAAATTTACGCTTAATCATATGTTTTTTACGTTGACCTTATAATAAGGTCAAAATTTGTGACCTTACTATAGAATTTCCCGGAGATACAGAGGTCAAAATTTCTGACTTTATTGTAGGGTTAATCTATTTTGGCTTAATAGCCAAATAGACCCTCAACATTTAGCATAAAATGGAATTAAGCCCTCAACGTTTTATTGTGTGGAAATCAGTCCATAAACTTTTATTTCATTGTAAATAAACCCTCAACCTTTTAAAATTATGCAATTAAGTCCAAATCTGTTAAATGATACTAACTTCCGTTAATATTGCACACGTGGCAGCCAACTAAGCTATCCACGTCAACTTTTACGTTAGATGTCCAAACAGCAGTTAGTGTCATTTAACAAATTTGGACTTAATTGCATAATTTTAAAAGGTTGAGGGTTTATTTACAATGAAATAAAAGTTTATAGACTGATTTCTACGTGATAAAACGTTGAGGGCTTAATTCCATTTTATACTAAAGGTTGATGGTCTATTTGGCTATTAAGCCATCTATTTTATGTCTATTGACTAAACTTGCTCATGGGATAATACATTATGTGTAAGCTCATAGGCTCAAGTCACATAATAATACATTCTATGTAAGCCTAAGCTTGGCTTGACCCATAAATTTGGGCCTAGCTTTTAGTTCAAACCCATTTTTTATTTTATTATACAAACCCAAGCCCAACCTAGTCCGCCCCAATTTTATTTATTTATTTCTTGTATTTTTTTTGTTTATTTGTTTTTTATTCTTTTATTCCCTTTAAAATTTAATTTGATTTGTCAAATTTTGCACGTTAATTTTCATATTAAATATATATACAGTCATATTTATTAATCAATAATATTTTATATACATATAATTATATTATCCTTATTATATATATTTAAAAGAACTTAATTAATAATTATGTTTGGGCCAAGCCCGAGCTTTGGAAGGTCAAGCTCAGGCCAAGCTTATTTTTTGATCGGACCTAAAAGTTTTATCCAAGCTCAGTAAATGCATATGATATTTTTTTCCAAGCTCAATCAAATATTGAGTGGGCTTTTAGGTTTGGGTGGGTAGTCTGGCCCTTAAGCAAGTCTACTATTGACATTAATTTTGACCTTACTGTAAAATTCTCTTAATTTCAATGCACACATTTTTTTTTAAAATAATTGAGAGTAAGTATTAAGATTATTTGACTTCGGACTCAAATTTTATATAATGTCTCAACTTTTTTTAATCATTTGGTCAAAAACTTGTTGGTAATACACACATCTATTTTGGCTTGATATCCAAATATGCCCTCTATATTTGCCATAAAATGGAATTAAGCCCTCAACGTTTAATTGTATGAAAATCAATCCTAAACGTTTCAAAATAATATAATTAAGTACATTTCCGTTAAATTCTTTAATTTTCGTTATCTTTGCAGAATAATAAAACCTAACGGCGCTAGAGAGAATTAACAGAAATGTCTTTAATTATGTTATTTTGAAACATTTAGGATTGATTTTCATACAATTAAACATTGAGGGTATAATTTTATTTTGTAGTAAATGTGGAGGATATATTTAGATATTAAGCCCATCTATTTTTTTTTCCATCTTGTCCACCCATTAAAATCTAATTTATTGATAAAAAAAACCTAATTTATTGATAGTTGAAAATTGATATTATGTACATTGAAAAAATTAATTACTTAATGTAATAACTTTAAGGCTTAATAGCCAAATACATCCTCAACGTTTACCACAATATGCAATTAAGTCCTCAACGTATAATTGCATGGAAATAAGGACATTACGTTTAATTTTCAGCATATTAAACCTAAACGTTATAAAATAATAGAATTAAGGATATAGCCGTTAAAAACTGTGATTTCCATTTGTTTTGCTGACGTGGCATGCCACGTGTCATGCTGACGTGGATTATAATGCCACGTGTCATGCTGACATGGCATAATATTGCCACGTGTCATGCTGACGTGGATATAAGTTAAATTTTCTTTTTTTTTCAAGGTTTATTACCCATATACATCCCCAACGTTTATCAAAATATGCAATTAAGCCCTCAACCTATAATTGCATAGAAATAAGGATACTAAGTTTTATTTTCAGTATGTTAAACCTAAAAGTTATAAAATAATAGAATTAAGGATATAGTCGTTAAATAGCTGTGATATCCGTTTTTCTTGCCCAAGTGGCATGCCACCTCAACGTTGGCATTGATTATAATGCCAGGTGGACCAGTGACGTGGCATAATATTACCATGTGTCATGCTGACGTGGATATAAGTTATTTTTTTTTCAAAATAAACATTTTTTAAAAGTTTATTTCTTTTCAGACTTACATTTTTCATAGTTTCATTTTTTTAATTACATATTTTTTAAAAATTACATTTTTTTCATAACTTCATTTTTTAAAATTACATTTTTTTCATAATTTCATTTTTTAAAATTACATTTTTTCATCATTTCATTTTTTAAGAATTACATTTTTTTCTTCTGTACAATACCAAAATTAGTACAAAAATGCATGTGGTATGGTTCTTTTCTTTATTTTTTTCTACTATACTAATTCTTTCTTTCTCATCGTTTCAGTATTTTTGGTTGAATACCACATACATTTTTGTACTAATATTGGTATTGTACAACAAAAAAATGAAATGATGAAAAAAAATGTAATTATTAAAAAATGAAATGATAAAAAAATTTAATTTAAAAAAATGAAATTATGAAAAAATGTAATTTTAAAAAATGAAGTTATGAAAAAAATGTAATTTTTAAAAAATATGTAATTAAAAAAATGAAATTATGAAAAATGTAAATTTGAAAAGAAATGAACTTTTAACAAATGTTTATTTTGAAAAAAAATGAAATTTTGAAAAAAGAGAAAATTTAACTTATATCCATGTCTTCTTAAAAAAATGATGAAAAAAATGTAATTTAAAAAAAAGAAATTATGAAAAAAAATGTAATTTTAAAAAATGAAATTATGAAAAATATGTAATTTTTAAAAAATATGTAATTAAAAAAAATGAAACTATGAAAAATGTAAGTTTGAAAAGAAATGAACTTTTAACAAATGTTTATTTTGAAAAAAAAGAGAAAATTTAACTTATATCCACGTCAGCATGACACGTGACAATATTATGCCACGTCACTGGTCCACTTGGCATTATAATCCATGCCAACGTTGAGGTGGCATGCCACCTAGGCATCCTTAATTCTATTATTTTATAACTTTTAGATTTAACATGCTGAAAATGAAACTTAGTGTCCCTATTTCTATACAATTATAGGTTGAGGGCTTAATTGCATATTTTGATAAACGTTGGGGATGTATTTGGGTAATAAACCTTGAAAAAAAAAAGAAAATTTAACTTATATCCACGTCAGCATGACACGTGGCAATATTATGCCATGTCAGCATGACACGTGGCATTATAATCCACGTCAGCATGACATGTGGCATGCCACGTCAGCAAAACAAACGGAAATTACAGTTTTTAACGGTTATATCCTTAATTCTATTATTTTATAACGTTTAGGTTTAATATGCTGAAAATTAAACGTAATGTCCTTATTTCCATGCAATTATACGTTGAAGACTTAATTGCATATTGTGGTAAACGTTGGGGATGTATTTGGCTATTAAGCCTAACTTTAAAGAGTTTCCTTAGTTAACCAAATTTATTATGTAGTGTAGGGTAATAAAAAGGCAGTTAATTAATTTCAACAGGCTAGCTTAGCCTTAATTGGCTGGCTTGTGAAGAACTAATTATGGGAGGTTAAGAGTGAAGAGAGTGGGTGGGGGACTGGAGAGAGGGAGGAATTAATCACAATGAAATGGTGGACCAATTCATCCCAAGAATCCAGAGAAAGAACAACTAATCGTCATAATAAAAATGTGTTAATTCAGAGAAACTGAGCAATGCATGTTGACTGAGCAACGCTTGTTGATGAATTATGAGTTGTGTTACTGTTGCCGATAACGGATAAGTATGAACTTAAAAGAAAAATAAGGATAGTCATGTCAAAACAAGGCAACATATTAATTGTTCTTCCTATTTTCCACTCCTGGCAACAGATGTATGGGAAGTTATTGACACACTTTAATTCACTCTGTTCTGGAGTGAAAAAGAAAAAAAGCTTCTCACTCCTCATCAATCGGTGGATTCCTTCGGTATATTGCTATATAAATTAGCTTCATGGTAAGGATAAAATTCGTGTTTTCTTTAGCCATGGACAACACTAGTGCATTGCCAAATTCTTCCCTCCATGACGCTCTGGGAACTATTGTGTCCTCAACTTGTAACTTTACTACTTTGCTGAGCTTCTCCTCCACACTTGTTGTCATGGCATTTGCCTTATATTACCTCTTGCAAGGCCCCAAGAAGGAGAAGCGACCCCCTCTCCCACCCCTCCTGCTCAAACCTTGGCCTATTGTGGGAAACCTCCCAGAAATGGTTAAAAACAAGCCCACATTTCGATGGATACTAGAGCTCATGAAGGAAATAAATGCTGACATTGCATGTATCCGCTTCGGGAATGTGCATGTAATTCCCGTCACTTGTCCCGAAATCAGTCGCCAATTCCTGAAAAAACAAGACGCTGTTTTTGCATCTAGACCCACTAGCATGTCCACCGATGTCACCACCAAAGGGTACTTAACAACAGCTCTTGTGCCCTTCGGAGATCAGTGGAAAAAAATGAAGAAAGTCATGGCCAATGATTTGCTTTCGCCAGCGAGACATCGGTGGCTTCATGGCAAAAGGGTTGAAGAAGCTGATAACCTTGTGCGTTACGTGTATAACCAATGCAAGACTTGTGATAATGGCGGTCTGGTGAACGTGAGGGTGGCTTCACAACAATATTGCGGGAATGTGCCGAGGAAGCTGTTTTTTAACAGGAGGTACTTTGGGGAGGGTAAGGAGGATGGGGGACCAGGGTTTGAGGAAGAAGAGCACGTTAGTGCCCTTTTTACTATTCTTGCTTATCTTTACTCATTTTGCCTATCTGACTACATTCCATGCTTGAGAGGGCTTGATCTGGATGGCCATGAGAACGTGATGGACCAGGTTCTTCGGGTTGTGGGAAGATATCATGATCCCATAATCGAAGAGAGGATTCAACAGTGGGAAAACGGCGAGAAGAGGGATGTGGAGGACTTGCTTGATGTCATGATTACTTTGAAAGATGACGACGGTAAGCCAGTGTTGACAGCAGAGGAGATCAAGGCTCAGATTACAGTAAGCCTCTCTCATTCTCTCTAACTCACATGCACGTAATTAATTGTTTTGTTTTTAATATTAAGATTATCAAAAATTGAACTCACATTGCTAGAAATAGATCACACACAAGGAAATTAAGAAAATGTACATGCAATGCAAGAGAAGAGTATAAACTACTTATCATCCATAAGGACTAAGGCTTAGTGTGGAAGCCACTGGACCTCCGGAGCGGTGGCTTCCAACAAATAAGACAAAAAAATAATAAAAGACAAAACAAAAAATGAAAAAATTTACTTTTATACCTTTTAATTACAAAAAACTTATATTTATCATAGTTTTTTCACATTTTTTAATCTCACCGGAATCAATTTTATCATCCATTCAAACTAGTCCTAGGTGATACACTGCTGATTTTGATCAATTATATCTCATCTATCTCAATCTTGCAGGAATTTATGATTGCAACGGTAGATAATCCGTCCAATGCTTTAGAATGGGCACTCGCTGAGATGCTAAACCAACCCGAGATACTCGAGAAAGCAACACAAGAAATAGATAGCGTTGTTGGAAAGGAGAGACTAGTCCAAGAGTCTGATTTCCCCAAACTCAACTACGTCAAGGCATGCGCTCGAGAAGCCTTTAGGCTGCATCCAATCGCACCTTTCAATGTTCCGCACGTGTCCCTGGCTGATACAACCGTAGCCAATTATTTCATCCCCAAAGGCAGCCATCTGCTTCTTAGCCGGACAGGTCTGGGTCGTAACCCTAAAATTTGGGATGAGCCACTCAAGTACAGGCCAGAGCGTCACCTCAAGGAGGATGGATCTCCGGTGTCGCTAACCGAGCCAGATCTGCGGTTCATCTCCTTCAGCACCGGAATGCGTGGGTGCAAGGGCATCTTGCTAGGGACATCCATGACAGTGATGCTATTTGCTAGGCTACTGCAATGTTTCAGTTGGAGCATCCTGGCAAATGAACAGCCCATCCTTGATCTTGCTGAGGCAAAGGAAAATCTCTTTCTTGCTAAACCGCTGTGCGCAATTGCAAAGCCCAGGCTTCCCTCTAATGTGTATCCCGCTTAATTAATAAACTAAGATATATATATATATATATATATATATATATATATATATATATATATATATATAAACTAAGATATATATATATAGCAGAGGACGTCGGCATGCAATTGCAATGTTATTGCATGTTGCATGCTACTATGAAACTATATTATTATATATGTAACGTTCAGTTTCAGTATTTTCCAGGGAATGACGTCCATATATATATATATATATATATATATATATATATATATATATATATATATATATATATATATATATATATATATCCAAATTGCAAAATAAGAAAATGTGCAACTCTTTCACTCTTGTCTTATTTATTTATGGATGCGAGAATTGAACAACGCACCATGTTTCTAAAACATAGTATTAGACTAGTATGTTTTTTCCCAAAATAAAACAGAAAATTAGAGTATATAATGGCATTTATTTACTTGTATTGATTAGAAATCGGGTAAACTGCATTTGCAGTCCTAAATATTTTAAATAAGTTTCATTTTGATTCCTAACCTTTAAATTGTTTTATGGTAGTCCCAAACCTTTTTCAAATGGTATCAATATAGTCCTCTCATCATCTTTCAAAAAATTACAAACTAAGGTAATTGGTATAGAATTATTACTTTTTTTATCATATTAAAATGTATTTATTCAAAAGAAAGTAAAACTTTTAAAATTTTTAAGAATAAAATAGAAGTATAATTTTGTCCTTGATTTTTAAAATTTCTATTAAAATTAAAAAAAATACTTTGGTTTCCTTTTGAATAATAAAATCTATATATATAAAGAAAATAACTTATATTAAAATGATTCAAAAAAATGAATATTTTAGATACTAATAAAATAATGACACCTCATATGTCATTAACGACATGTAATGATTGTTTTACACTCATTCTCACCAAATCAACTTTAATTAAATTAATTTATTAAGAGTCAACTCTCATTAAATATATTTACTTACCTATTTAACTCAAATTAATGGAAAAAATTTAAAAAAAATGGCATAATTAACAAATAGCTATTAACATCTAACAAAAAATAATTTAAAAATTAACAAAAAAATTAATTTATAGAATGCAAAAAGAAATTATGTTTGACAGAATGCTTTTAGAAGTACCATCGTTCTTTTGTTTTGTTCATCATTACCGATCACACAAAAAAAAATGATGTAATAGCAAAATCATTTTTTTTTTATTTTGGAAGTATCAAACACAAAATTTCTAATTCATCCAATTAATTTTTTTGTTACTTTAATCTTTTTGTTAGATGTTAATAGCTCTTTGTTAATTATGTGAGGTTTAAATTTTTTTAATTAATCTGAGTTAAATAAGTGAGCAAATTAATTTAATGAGAATTAATTATTAAGTAAATTAATTTTATTAGAATTGATTTGGTGTGAATAAGTGTAAGATAGTTATTACATATCTTTAAATATATATATATATATATATATATATATATATGAGTTGTCATTATTTTATTAGTGTCTAAAACTATCACTTTTTAGGATCATCCTAATATAAGTTATTCTCATATATAAATTTTGATTAAAAAAAAGCATAAATTAAATCTTATTAAAACTAAAGATAATTTTTTTAACAAAAATTAAACCATACACAAATAAATTTTTAACACTTAACCAAATAGAAGTAAATATTATTTAAAAAATATACTTTTTGTAAATTATTACTAATATAATTTGAAACTTTTTAAATTTATGTCAATATAACACAACTAACTTATTTACCACTATAATCTTTTGATAAAATAATTTATTAGAAGTAATCTATTAAAAATCACTTGTTAAATGAGCTCAATTTCCTCTCCATTTATATTTAAGACTATATCTAAATTAGAAATGTTCATGAGTCAGGTTGGGCTGAGTTGAGGTCGGGCTTAGATAAGATGTTAAGGGTTTAAATGTAAGTCAGCTTGACCTTATTTTTCGAGTCTAACTTTTTGTCAAAGCCCATTTTTCACACAATGTATAAACTCAAGCCAATCCAAATGCAATTAATTTTTTTAATTATAACTGAAATATAAAATATTAAAACATATAAAGTTAACAAGTATAACATAATAAATTTAAATAAATTCTTACAAAAAGACTACAAATAAACATAAAAATCTAAAATTAAGGGCTAAAAAAATACAAACTCAAATTAAATTATACAAAAATTTAAAGTTATTAAAAATATATTAATATAAAAAATATTAAAAAAATTATAATTATTAAGCCGAGTAAGGTTGAGTTTGAACTTTAAAGCATGAACCTAATTCTTACCCTTTTTTATTGAGTCCCAATTTTCAAACCCATAATGAGTTTAATATTTTTATCTAAATCCGTTTAAAATTCAGGCAAACTTTCAAGCTTGGGGCGATAGCCCAACTCTTAAATTATGTCCAAGCTAGATACAAATATTATTATTATTTAAATTCTTTATTGTAAATAAGCTTTTTATTTTCTTTAAATTAATATCAATCGTTTGAAAATCAAAATTATTTAAGTATATTCTATTTTTTGTGAAAAAAATTATTTTTAACAATATTTAATTATGTATTTTTATCAAAATTTGTAAATATTCAGTAAATAAAATTTAATAAAATAAAAAATATATATAAAACATAAAATCAGTGAATGGATCCAAAATTATTATTTTTTATTATAATACCAAAATATATTTATTAGAAAGGAAATAAAAGAATTTAAAATTATTAAGAAAAAAACAAAGTACCTTATAAGAAATTTTTTTAAAAAATATATTTTCATTTTATAAGAAATATAAAAAATGTTATTTTCTATCTAACAAATCAATTTTGTTATAATAGAAATGAGTAATAATTTTGAATTTATTACTTTAAATTTGTGTTTCTATCTTATTTTTATTCAAAAATTGAGGATAAAACTATATTGGCACGCTTTTAAAAGATTTAGACTATCTTGGAACAATTGAAAGGATATGGATCAAAATGAAGCTTATTTAAAATGAAACTTATATAGAAAGTTTGAGACTACAAATACACTTTATCCGCTAGAAATCTTAAAAATAAAAATTTATTTTTTTTTGGCCGCAGAAATATCTGAGGTTTAGTGAATAGTAACTAATTTGGGCGAAGCTATTTTTGTTTAGGAGTTTGTGTTTGAATATCATTTCCAATTCCACACTATCATTATTATTTGTGTGAATTTCCTTTTGTTACTATATATATCTTTACCTTTGTTACGAAACTTAGGGAGAGAATTGATAAACCAAATCCATTAGTATGAATAACAAGACGGCCAAGAGAGGGAGGCGCACAGTTTACTTGGTAAGGTAACAACATAACAAGGGAATTACAGTGTATGCAGACGTATGAGACAAACACCAACATTTTAGATTTTTTAAAAGAAAGGCAAAAGAAAATTACTATATATGTACGTACTTGTAAAAGCATAGAAGAAGGAAACAGAAGATGGAGGAGGAGATTTTCATTGAAGACCAGTTCTCTCCAAACTAGGTTCCTTGTGCCCTTCATCGCTTCTGTTGTCACGCTCCCATCCTACAGATGCAACAAAGTCTTCATCAGAGAGGTGTCTCTTGTTCTCTCTATTAGCTTGTGCGAGTAAAAAGGAACCACAGCTACCCTGTTGGTCACTTATTAAGCCCGCAATCCCATTTTGCTTAATATAATTTTATATTCCATTGCTGGCAGCTTGAACAAGAGTCATCATATTCAATCCTGATTCTTCAAGTTGCAGATCTTCACGATTGGGATGACAATTCAGGTCTATTTGTCCGGTGCTGGTCTCAGCTACCTCTGCCTGAATTCTGCTATGGCTTTCTTCATTCTCTGAATGATCGTATCTTGTGCCATTCAGCTCTGATTCATCCTTGTGCTCATTATTGTCCTTCTGCGAAATTTCTGCTTCACGTTCTGATTGGCGTTTCTTCTTCCGCAGCATGAGCGTCTTAAACCGGCGCTTCACAGTCATGCACACATTACAAGTGCATGTAGATTTGTGCTTTCCCTTCCCACTCGGAGGCTGAATGCATACAATGCAGGTACAGCCAGGGCGATGTCTCGGATGTTTTGTTGTAGCTCCAACTGAAGGCTCACCAACCTCACCCATTTTGTCTCCTAGAACTGCAGCACTAGCCAGTGCATCTAAACCCGAAGGTTCATGTTCTGGGGCCAGCTTTGGGCTTTCTAGAATTTTTTGCTTTTTCAAATCTGATTAAAGGTATACAGGAGGACATAAAAGTCAAGGAGTACTACAAAATTTGTATAGGAAACAACTAAACATCCCAAAAGACAGAAAAAAAAAACTATTAATCATAAATGATGAAATAAAGCAACACTGTTAAATTCATGGATTTTTCATAAAACAGTACTCGACAGTGAATTTTAGCAATGGGTGATTGCTCAAGAATAAAGGATCATTTCATAACAAGCACTTAAGAACCATCTTCCTTCAGAAAGAACACCAGTTTTTTTTTTTCCTAAACCAACTTGCATAATAAGCCAAAGAACCTCTTATGGAATAGTGTCCTACCTCTACCCACTTTAAGAAGATTCTCCAGTTCCTTTGGGCTAATCTCCTCTGCTGCAGAACATGAACACCTAAGAGCGCATCATTGAATCAGGGGAGCATGAACATCAAACAAAAATTTTCATCTCACAAATAGATCCCTCAGTAGCAATCTAACAAAAGAAAAAACCAAAGAAAACTGTTGCACCTGCTTGAATCCCAAACATTTTGTGAACATGTCCACTTTGGGGGTAGAAGAATATCGATGGGTAACCTTCGCCATTGGAAGCAATCATCACACTGGACCCATTGCTCCTGTCCCCTACAGAAAGTCCTCATAACATTAGGCATTAGATGAATATATTTACAGAAAAAACTATATGAATTCGTTCTTTATCATACATGTTCCACCATTTTAGAAACTATAACTCATGAAGAATTGATATCATTCCTAATGGAAGAACAAGTACCACAAAAAACAGAAAAACACATTAGGAAACTGAAAACTCAATGTTCTCTTGAAAAGAGACTGCATAACAAAAATCTAGAAAGTTAACAGATCAGAGTGTGCACTTGAAACAAAAGTTTTAAAAACTGAAAATTCAAGGGCTTGACCACCCTCAAAAGTAGGGCTTTTTGACAAAAACATTGTAAGCATTCACAACCAGGAAACAGCTCCAGATAATTAGAGCTCTGACAATAGACTCAAGAATGAGGTAGTGCATGTAGTTTAGACTTGTTTGCTAGATGCCCCAAGTAAAATCTCGTAAGCTCTACCAGGAATAACAGAGAAATATAGACATACTATGACCACATTATAACTTTTTCTAGTAATCTAATTAGAAAATACAGAGAAATATATCATGTAAGTCTTACCCAGATGGCTGAGAAGCAAATATAGTCCTCTTTCCAAAAACAGGGGGTTCCTAAATAAAACAAACAGCATTGATAACACAGCTACCAACAAACGTGGTAAGATATGAATTTGCATTCGTGAACCATAATGGCATTATTTCAACAAAGTAAAACAGACACTGTTACATACATCATATTCTTCAAATTCACGGTCCTCAATAGTCACAATGGTAGGCTTGACACTTGGGGGCGGACGAAGCAAGTCCTGTGCTTCTTCCCATGTGAGCCTTAGCTCCAAAGCATCTTCATTATGCATCAGCAACCTCTTACTTTTGGACCCAATATTTCTAGTCCTCTTCTTCTCTGCATTCACTACTGGTTGCTGCAGTGGATCCTCATTTGCCCTGTTTCCCTGGTTCTCGCCTCTAATATTTCCATCAGCTAAAGTCAAAGGGTCAGACAGAGCATTTACGAGAGGATCCTTGCCTCCTTTTGGGGTCTGAAAAAGACCAGAATAAGCGCTCACGGTCGACAAATTCTCAATGCCACCAGGATGTGATGTTTCCCCAGAATGTGCACCACCGGGAAGGGAATATGTTTGGCCCTCCTGTTTATGTAGTTCATGATCGTGTAAACTGTAAGTTAGTTTAGGAAAGAAACCCAATCATGTCTGAAGTCTGAACATGTTAGAGGAATGATTTTAAAAAATTTTGCCATGAAGCTTGACCTGTGTATCAGAGTTTGTTGCCTTTCGAAACCCCATAACAAGTTTACCTCCAGGATCTATTCGACTAAATGTTACTGCAATAAAAGAGAGAGTTTTATTACTAGTAATTAGAGAAAGAAAACTTCAGGTCTGAAACACAATTGACTTCCCTCTAGCTGATTAGCATGATGCAGCAGAATATAGAAGAAAGCTATCAGATTATGAAAGAGGATTCCTAAAAAGCTACAAAATATCCTAACAAAGAACAATCAATGAAACTTTACATAAGGAAGCTGACATATATTGTGATACAAACAATCCAAAAACATACTACAGATAAAACTGCAAAACAGCAAAAAAAAAATGGAAGCAAGTAGTATTTTTGCTCTTCAATTCAATTGAAAAAAGAATTTTAGACCACCCTAGGGGAGAAATCTAACATTTTTATTCTGTTTCTCAACATAAAAAACTATTAAAATAAGAAAATAGATGGACACCAATATATGTGGACCATGAGAAAACAGTTTCTCACATAGCATAATTACTTAAAAAGGCTGAATAGCCATCACATGCGATTAATTGGAGTTGATGAAACTAACTCTTCACATAGCATAAAAAAAACAGATTCTATCTACGTGATATAGTGGAGTCATATAGATCTAAAAAGAGAAAAGGGGTAGATAGAGGATCATTTTATCCCATTAAGAATCATAAAGGGACAATTCCTAGTTATAATCTCATCAAGTGAGATCCTTCAAAGAAACAATTCTGTCGTTGAACATTTTTGGATAAAGAGTGTCAAATAAAAAGTGCATGAAGTGGCCACTCTCAAGGCCGGAACCATGCTCTTTTCATTCTCAGCTCTAGTCCCTAGATGTACTTTTGCACCAAAAAATGGTCCACTTCATTGCTAAGTTTAGGTGCTTGAGAAAGCTGTTTCATTTATCCCAGAATTATTCCCTCTGGGAAACCACTATGAGCTTTTCTGAACGGAGCACCAACAAAAAAAAATCCATTTTTTTCGCACAAAAAAAATATTCAATACACAATCAAATAACATACAATAACATAGATATCAAGCAAACTTATACGTCATGCTCTTAGCAATAAAGGAACAAAGCATACCAGTATCGCCTGCTCGCAATTGCATGGACTGAATGCAAGGTGTTACGCCCTCCAAGACATACATCCTACTATTGTTATTTGGCCAAAATCTGAACTGAAACATCCATTCTTTTCCATTTACATCCTGAATCCTAAGAGGAAGGCCTTCTGATTGTGAAATGGGAGGAAAAAATGCCTGCATTGATTTCTAGTTCATACAAATGCAATGCCAATGGTAGATGGGGACTTTGTTGGGGACAGTGGGGTGCAAAGCAAGGCAGAAGGCATGAAGGTGAGTATAACTTACTTCAGCACATGCTTTTGGGAGCACTAATCGACCAATTCGACCAGCATCACTGGCACTGAGAACCTTCTCAAATAGTGGCACGATAGTAGATTTCAGACTTTAAATTTGCAAACTTAAGGTAAACAACACATTTGAATCAACAGACTTACCAAAAACTACATTATCACATAAACAGATAATATTCTAAGAAAATCAAAATTTAGAAACTTAAGCTAAAAATCATGGATACTCTCCCGATAGTTTCTGCAGCTCTTGATCAGTAATCCTTGGCCAATACCGAGGAAGTAAATGATTTTTTCCCCGCCCCTCAGCTGGTGGCCTTGCGATCCGTGCCTGGGGAAGAACGCTTTTATTCACCTCTGAACTTGTTGATAGACCATTTTTGGGGGGTTTGGGCAATATTGGACGAGATCGCTGCCCTTGTTGAAAAGCGGAAGACATTTTACTTTGTTCTTTTCCATCGGTTAGCCCACTGGAAAAGGGTACTATAAAATTTGGATTCCCAGATGGTCCTCCCAAAGTCATACACAAAGAAGGTTGTGAAAGTGAATCATGAATATCTCTAATCTCTAATGCTGTTGTAGTATTGTCTGTTTTCACAGAGTTAGGTGGTCCAACAAATGGTTTCATAGCATTTGAAAAGCCAGCACCCACATCTCCAATGGGACACATGACTTCCTCTCCTCTGCGCTGCCCAAGAGATGCATCTGCATCACCTCTCTGAGATTGACGCAAGAGGTCGCATTCATTAGCCTCCATTATTTTGCACAATTGTGCAAGTTTTCTCTCATCAACATGATCACCAACAGCTTTACCTTCAAGAGCAATGGATCCAGCATTTTTCATTGGCAGTGCACTAAATCCTTCAGGAATTTCATCACCATGCGTCTGCATCATGGAAGGGAAAATAACAGTAGGAAGCAACAAGAATACGACCAATCAGATGGTCTAAAAGCCAAATTCCTTAATGCTACATTTTCTACTGTTAAAATATTGCTTCCTAGGTCCTACATTGCATGGAATTCATGTGCTTTTATCAAGAGCATTAATACAACTGCAGCAAAAAAAAAAGGCTAGCAGAAGAACTAAGTTGGTTTAAAGAAGCATCAACACTTTCCCGTCATCCTTGAGCAAGGGTTCTCATAGATGAGGAAGAAGAGGAAAATTCATGTTAAAAATAAAAATATTATTTTATAATATGAACCCAGGTGACTCGATCTTTCAGACAAGTGGGATAAAAATACCTGAATTCTTCTAACTGAATGAAGTCGAGAACTCTTTGGACAGCTGGTACACCCAACGCCACCATAATCTAGAAGTTCAAGCAGATACTTGGAGGCTATGCAACCACAGTGAAGAGGCTGCCATACCAAATTCAATTATTTAAAATGTTAAACCGTTGAATATTTTCTGAACTTTAATAAGATGAGTAGGATTATGAGCTTACTTTGCTGCATAAGGGGCACTCCCTCCATCCAGATTCCTCCAAGTGGAATGTTTCACAATAAACGCTATCCTCATAAGCAGAGCTTAAGCACAGAAGTGTGCAGACCATGAAAAATGTAAAAGAAATCATTGGAAACCAGTAGATATAAAAGAGTGAATACATGCAAAAAAACAACATTTTCTCAGTTGAAGGTAGAAAATCTCATGCACCAAATGCATACCCTCTGAGAGGAGGGAAATTCCCTGCATCCCCCTCTTAGCAGCATTAGCACCTCACTTAGATAAATTGATGGTGCATATTCTACAACTTGTAGCAAATAATGATTCAAAGTAAAGAGGTCCACTATAATCTCTATGGTATCGTTAATTAAATTCAGTTATCTTTTGAATAGTCAAACCACAAACATTTTGTTGAACACCAGATTAGCCGCAAAATTCCCTCGGTGCTTATAGGGTCTATAAAGTTAATACTTTTCTTTTATTTTTTGGCATGGTAGGGGAAGTAAGATGGAAGTAGTCGCTTAGGACTAGTAGTGATTCCACTTCTGCAGCATAAATCTATAAACATCGAGGGGATTGGAAGGAAAAGCAAGTGCATTTTTTTTTTGGCAAAAGCACGTATAACCTGATTTTGTAATATTAATTGGCAGTCTATTGGCCTTAGATTGTTGTGATTTCTTCTTTATTTTTATTTCATAATCACGCTAAATATCCCAACAGAAGGGTAAAATGAAAAATTGTCACCTGGGGAGAGATACATGAGAGCCAAAATCTTAATATGCAGAAAAGTGAAAAGAAAAAAAGAAAAACATAAGGCAATAAACTCGACATAAATAAATTTAGTGACCGTTGACAAGCAAAGCATTATTAAACTTAAAACATAAAATGTAAATGCAAAAAGGAAGATGGAAAGAGCAGAAGTACCCGCAACGGTAGCAGAGATGAGCAAAACCACCAGATCGCAGAGGCCATCCCTTCTTCCATTCATGGGTGGTAGCAGTTCCACATGAGGAATTCATGCAAATCTTGGACCCCATTCACACAAGCTGATCAAATCAAGCTCTCTATACAAACACAGCATCAAATCAAATCAAATCAAATCCCTAACAAGTAACACCCCTTTCAAATTCATCCATAAGTCTAATTATAATTTGATCAACGAAACATCCCCATGCACAACATCCAATTTTCAATATGAATATAAAACAAGCACAGTAATAACAATAAAAAAACGACCGACCTTGCTCAACTCAAAACAAATCAGTCATTCAGAGAAGCAACAAGGAATAACCCACTTCACTTGAAATGAAGAAGGAGGAGGAGGTAGTCAACCGGCAAGAACTGGATGACTTAATACATATAGGAGAGAGAAGGGAAGCGTAACGGCGGTGGCGGTGGTGGATATGTGGGCTTATAACTCGACATTAATTGAAAAACACCAAAGAAAACGTGTTTTTGTTTGGGTTTATGTTTATGTCTATATTTTTTGAGAGAGAGAGAGAGAGAGAGAGAAAGAGAGAGAGAGAGTGCATGCAAATGCAAATGCAGATGCAACAGCTAAAGTCAGCAACAGCCAACAAACAACAGCAGCAAGCACAGATGCATAAAATGCATGCACGACACTTGAAGACACAACACGCCGCTTTAAGGCTTAACTCTTAACCAAGGCCGAGCCAAGTCTTCCCTCTTCTCTCATCTTTTCCTTTTGGACACTGATACCGTGACCGGGCCGTTTCCTGGGAATCTGTGACCTGTCTTTTGGATTTCAAGATCGGCCATGTTTTCTTTACCTGTGGATGCACCTTTTTTCTGTCACACTCACACTTCTAATGCTTTATTATGTTATGGGCTATGGCTGGCGCTTATTATTTACCATATTTATACTATCATCATACTGACACAGACTTGACACCCTAAACTTAATGCTAACTACGCCTTTGCCCCTGTCTCTGTCTCACCTCTTCTCAACCTTTTTTTCCCAAAAGTTTCTATAAATCCAATCTTAAGGTATATTTATAATTTAACAACGTATCTTTCTAATTATTTTACTTTCTTTTAGACAAAAGGAAAAACTAGTAGTAGAAGTAGGGCTGAGAAAAAAAACCGATAAAATCGAAAAATCGACTCGAATCGGGGATTTCGGATCGGATCGGTTCGGATAATAGACAAATTCGGTTCGGATTCGGATCATGACATCATTGAATCAAATAAAATCGGTTCGGATCGGATTCGGATACGAATAATATCTGAATACTTTGTTATTTGGTATTTTGTAATGTTTACTATTTAAATTAAAAGCTCAAGTTTTATATTTAATTAAAAATCCTAAGGAAAATTTGAAATAAAGTCCAAAAGTGCTTAAAATGCCTTAAAAAATTGAAATAAAATTTAAAATTACATTAAAAAAAACCGAATGACCGATCCGATCCGATCCGTATAAATTCGGATCGGATCAGATCGGATCACAAAACAAAAAAATCGCTTAATTCGGATCGGATCGAGTTTTTGAAAAAAACCGATCCGATCCAATCCGTTATCAACCCTAAGTAGAAGTCGTAAGTCTCATGGGATGAGACTGACAGATTGACAGTTGAAGTGGTGTGCTCACAATCCTTCTCTCCCTTTACCCCTATTAGAATAGGATATTGATTTATCATTATATTATTATTATATTGTGACATCTAACATACATCTTCAACAAGGAGATTGTTTACTTCAACATCATTAATTTCATATGTTTAATTGTTGTGGCTAATGTAATTATTCTCCATGGAAGGTTTTATTTCTTGGGGATCATGTATAATACTCTTGTGATCATATTAATTTATCTAGTATATATGTTTGTTGATTTAATGGTTGCTCATAACATAACATGACATGACATGTTAGCATGGATGTGTGAGTAAGAGATTCATTTTTGGCTTGGGGTTAAGAAATGGGAGACTTAGTTTTATTAGCAATTTACCCGTGTATACAGAGGATGGATGAAACGGTGAGTGGTGAGGGGATGAAACTCAAATGCCATTGGCATTGCGTATTTGCAAGTGCCAGACTATAATAATAATTAACAATATTGGAGTATAAAAATGGAAGGATTCAAATCCTTCCAGCTTGGTCATTAGATGTAAAAAAATGAGGTGTTAATTATGTTATGTTGTGTTAGTTATTGTATATTTTATTAATTAATGCCTAATAATCACCACAAAGTCTGTCAATTCAGTTTATACAAACTAAGCAAACAATTAACATATATATATATATATATATATTTGCAACATACACTGATCGAATTGAATCAGAGAACAGAACAGGACTTCCATCAAATGTCCACCAGGAATTACAGTAAAGTCAAACTTCAGTCTAATCATTGGTTAGTTTAGCCCAAAAAGCCCAATAGTTTTAAGCAATTCACACGACCAGCCCAGTCAAGCCTAACCCATCGCTATATTAATTGATGGACCAGTGCTAGCAATAAAGCAACACAGAATAGTTAATTCGTTGGCAGTCACAAGGTCGGACCTTTTCACCATTTTCTGCAACTGAAGTGAAGTCTACTGTCTACTGTGTATCGACAGCATCCCCTGTTATCCATCTACGACTGTTTTTGTTTTGTATTATATTTAGACCTTCTTCATGATGATGATGTCCAAGGCAAGGCAGAACCAGATGCTCCCTTTACAACTTTCTCTACTCAAACAAATTCAACATCACAGCTTTCCACCTGCTTAGCTGAGTCCTCACCACTATTCTCTCCTCTACATATAGTTTTTCCCTCTTCAATCTCAGCATTTTCTGTTCCCGCAATGCGCTCTGCTTCAAACGGTATACATAAGAACATCAAAAGTCTAATGGCGGTAAATGTCAGTTCAAGATTTAAAAAAGAAAAGCCTGGTATACTTGGAAGAAGACATACCTTCAGTCTCACTTTGATGAGGAAGCGGAATTTCTACATCACAATTATATCTAGCAACAATGAAAACCTTCTTTCAGTTTCATACTGATCAGTGGTAAGGAAAACTAATGGCGAGTTGGAAAGATGAGCTCTAAGCATGTCATAGGTTACCTTTTTCTCTCGCATTTGTCATGGTTCGTAACAGATGATGATGTTTCCACACCATGCTCAGGAGAACATATAGTTTTTAGTGTCTCCGTTGGTTTTAGAGTTCCGTCTTTCACTTCCATGCACTCAAGATCTTTCTTGTTGGGATTTGAACCATCGATTTCAAATTCAAACTGTTCAGATTTTGCTGGCGAAAATTTTGATTTTCTTTTATCATCTCCACTGATACTTCCTTGTACTGATAAATCAGGAAATCCTGTCCCTCTATGCAGACCAGCAGTATTGGAAGAACCCAGAGGAACCCCTCGCATTTTAGAATCTGGAGATAAACCACGCATCACTGATCCTAGCCCAACATTTGAGAATACTGGACAATCATAAGAGTTTGTGTGATTAAATGGTTGGCAAAAGGCAAACTTCTCAGAGGTCAAACAGCAAAAAGGTAAACACAGGATAGATTCACCGTGCTTAGGTCTATTAAAGCAAGATTTAACATCGAGTTCAGGGACAGGAAATGCACCAATAGGATCTTCAGCCCACAGCTTGGATCCTACAGATGGAAGGTTTGCCTCTGAGGTGTAATGGGAAGAACTGAAACCCAAATCTATATCAATTGAATTGCATCCTTCCTCATGCAACCATGTCTGAGATGATCCTATTTCCCCTTGGAAACAAGAGCTTGCAGGCTTGGTGGCTTTTGACCTGGTAAGAATTGGCGTCCTCATATATTTTCCAGATCGTTGTCCAACATTAGCCCTGTCTTTGCAACGTCTTTCCTCAGCAAAAACATTGTCCACATTATACTTCATTCTAGTCCCGCCAAAAGTATTGCCACTTCTTCTGATCTGCCTAGGCATTAGATTTGGAGGTGAACTGTTTGTCATTTCAGCCCGCACTGCAATTAAATATTTTAAATGATTGTATTAGTTTCAGAAACGAGCATACCATTAAAGACCAGAAACAAACAGATAATTAATCGTCAAAACAACTTACAAAATTAAACTTAACCTGTGCTTGATGAGCATGATTCTTCACTGCCAAAGTTTTAGGGAAAAAAACAGGAAACATGTAAGTTAACGGACCAACAAACCAAATCAACTTGAAACACAAAAAGTTCCTATAATTTACCTCAGCAAGCTCAAATTATCCTTTGTATCTTCAGTCTCAAATAAATGCCAATCTGGTTGGCCTGGCAAATCTTCATAATTCCTTTGAATGGGGGTATGCCTTCCACCATAAAAAAGCAACCTTTTCTTAGAAAAGCAAAATGCCAAATTTCCCATGTACCTTTTGAGGAAACTTTTCATACCTTAACCCAATTAAAGTTGTGCAAACATGACCAAATTCTGATGATGTATGCTTTGGAGAAGGTGGCACTGATTATGGACAAAGAGAAAGCATCAGAGATGATAAGCAAGGTAGTTCTACATTCTTAATCACAACTCTCATCATAGTGTGATACAACAAGGAAAGAATGATTACATGATAAGAAAGAAGGCTTTTCACATATAACTCCTCTCTTAGAGGTAACTTGAGCTAACAATCATCCAAAGAATCAGGAGATGACCCCATGGAAATTTCTCAATGAAGTGCGGTATAGCACTCCAAATTCTTAAAAGACATAGGGATAGCACCAATACAGATAATTGTTTGTCTATGCTTCAAAATTAGCATAGAGCAGCAAAGAGACAATAAAGCAGCAATAAAAATTAATTATTTGTTTCATTTATATTAATTACAAAGCATTGAGCTAACTATTCCATAGATTGAATGAGAAATAGCACCTAAACTGTTCAACGTTGCTGCTTTCGCATCCCTGCAAAGATGTAACAACTTCATCACAAAAAGTATGCTCCTATCTCTCAAAACAAGGAAATATTCACCACTGATGGCCCACCTTTTCCTCTGCATGTGATGGCCTTCAAAAGCATTATCCAACATATAAACCTTCTCATAATCCAAAAAATCTCCAGAGTCACCGTCTATTTTCTGTGGCCAGTACTTCCAAGAAACGTCATCTTTCCTTTCATGGAGAAAGTCATCATCATCTAGGAAGCTAACTTTAGCTGGCAAGCCAAATGAGCAAAAGAAATGACATATGTGGCACTACAGAAGCCATCCACAGTATAATGAGGTTTAAATAGGAGAAAAGCTTTATCAATCAAAAATCGTAATTCAAACTGGTACTTATTGACACAGAGAACAAGAACAGTCAGATGACAAAATTTATAGCCTGCTGCAAGGGATGTTGCTAAGTCAACCAAAATTGATGAAGGAGATGCATATGAATAAAAAAAATCTATCTTCAAAACAATAAATGAAGATAGGCAAAAGAATTTCTGAATATATTAGTCACAAGTCATTGCAATGCGTGAAATGAACAGTAAGAATTCTAATTCAGGAAAAAACAACTAAGACCAAATAGAACAGAGATCACCATCCCATTCATCTTCCCTTCTTATGTGGTAGAAAACGTCAGTGTCACCAAAAGAGCACTTTCTGTTTCCATAATGGCTGTCAAGTCGCATGTGATCTGCAAAAGTAGATAGCTTTGGCTTCCAATTGTCATGTGAATCAGTTATGTCCATTGAGAACTCCGAAGGATTGCCATCAAGTGGAATATTGATTTCCTTCATCATGGCATCCTGCATTTAGCATATAATAATATTCAGTTCTATCTCAACCAAATTTAAGATAAGAAATTTGAGTTTAATGTTTAAGGGGCATAGAATACATTTAACTTGGTGAACAGAAGAAAATGAAGAAAACTTGAGCATTTCATTTGATAGTCTGACCCCACCATTTAAGGTTAAACAACAAAAAGATGCATAACTCGAACATATATTATATTTTCGGGAGACTAATGTTATGAATGAGGTCGGGATTGCAACTAGCTGTCTTCTTTTCCTGTCAAGCAGATTCTTTCGGCCATTAAGTCTTACACAGGCCAAAATTACACAAGTTTTAGTTATTGAAATCTATATGCCAATACAGTATACCTCTTTCCCTGACCTATTCTATATAATATTCAAGAACCAAGGCAGAACCAAACTTTTCAAGCCAGGAAAAAACTTGCAGAAGCATGGTAAAAAGAAAAAGAAAGAATTAAAAGCTTTAATGTGAAGGTTACTTTTTGACGAAAAGATGAATTCATAGCAAAAATAGAAATAATAAACTTGGGAAGTAGATCAATTAGAGCTCTCACCACTTCTAGTTCAAGATCATTCAGCACATAGTTAGAACTCTTTGATGAGTTTTGTTTCCTTGCAACATTCCATGGTAATGAGCAATCATCAGAAGAGATTCTACAATTGCAGAAAGTTAAGATACGTTTAGATAAAATTTACCACTCTTTAACTCTATAATTTTTAGTCTATCAATGAAATATAAGCATAAATTTTGTTTCAGTGAACAATTAGCATGTAGCTGTTGAAGAATGTGTTTCATTCTCATAGAATCTAAAAGATTATTTACTGAAGTAAAGTTGAATAGAGCGCACAGGCAGATTATTAAAGAGCAACATTAAAATATTAAGAGATGAGAATTGATGACTACACATCTGTTGAGCACTTTTAACTCCCAAGTGCTTGTACAACAAGAGTAGAAAAGTTCAGCTTTATGCCATCAAAAGAACTTAACTATTTCTGTCTTGGAAGGCATTTTCTTACACAATCACATCATATCCATCAACAATTATTCCATGAATTCATGACAAAAAAAATTAGTTTCTTTGGAGAAATCTCATATCTGCTTCTTTTATGATTGTTTGATTTAGGTAAACTGCAGATTTTAATTTAGAGAATCAATTAATTGCAGCTTGCAAGTAGCAATACCATTTGAAATGGACAATAGATTTATGAAGTATGCAGATTATGGCAACTATGACGCTGAAAGTAGTCTACGAAACTGTAACGAACTGTTATTACCACCAAGAGACAGTTATCTAGCAAGTGATCAATACAGAAGATGAGAGATCTCGCAAATTACCCATTACCTGCCCTCTTGCTTTGGTGAATGCAATGGAGTCTCTGTTCTGATCTTACCCAAACCTGATACACCAAAGCAAACACTAGAACAATTAAGGCAGCAAAAATAAAGCCTATACAAAACTGGGTAATACCATGCTTTTAGGAACATGTTGAAAGCCAAAATCATTGCATCATTGCATTGATAACATACAGAAAAAGAAGAACTAGTGAAAGTCAAGATACCTTCTATAATGATGAAGTAGCAGGTTCAATAGAGACTAAATGAGCAAGGATAACTGTAATAGAATTGTTCCCTATTCTAGACACTAGCCACTTTCTTTGTTAGTTTTTTATTTAGAGTTATCCACTTATTTTTTGCCAATTCCTAGCGTTTTCGGTTTTTGGCTTATTATCGGTCCTTTCATTTATACTTAGAGGTAATTCTACAATTAACTCTTCTTTTCAAACAGCAATAAATTTGAATAAGAAGAGGAAACTTAAGGAAAAACAGTTATTCATGTAAGTTTGCTTTCAGTTTCTTTTGAATCCACTTCTGCATGGCGAACTGCCTCAATCCTTCCCTCAATTGTTAATATGTAAGATCGTACCTTCAATTGAAAATGCAACATGAGCTTCATGAACCAGACTTCTTTCTGAACTGCCCTCTGATGCATCATCACTAAGCATGTCCAAAACAGATAATTCTGGAAAAGTAAAAAATGAAAGCAAAATTTGAAAAGAACTATATTTTTAGTATATAACCTTAAGTAAAGATCCTAATAGTATGCTGCAGTAACCAAAATGAACTAAACAAAATAATGTACATTTTTGGCCAGCCACAATCCCATTGGGAGATATTGAAACAGTAAACCAAATTAGTAATATTACAACTTACGAGTCTCGGTAGCTGCATTCTGGAGATCTGGATTATTATTGGCTCCATTTAAATCATGATTATCATGACTGCAAAATAAAACTCTGTAGAAAAAAAAACATTAACTTTTCACAATGTCAGCAAGCATTCTTGAAGATTCAAGAGAATGTTATTTATTTTAGTCAATATGCAGTTTTTATTTCAAAATCATACATTGTCATGCTTCCTTTTGTTTTTAAAAGTAGACTCAATCCTAATTAAATATATATGTGAAATTGTTAATATAAATAATTTTAGCCATGTTTAACTTTTTGAGGCTTTCTCTGCATAGCACCTACATCCAAATCAAAAGTGATCAGATATTTGTCCACGTATGGTATAGGAAATTTTGGTTATACAAATGTGAATGCATAGCACCAGCATAAAGTAATGACCTACTTCGGATTTTCTAATTCCCCTTGGTAGCTTGATGGTGGAGCACCTGTGCCAGTAAATGGCATTATGGCTGAACACATATGACTTCCAAAGAAGCGACACCTGAGTTCACAAAGTTATGCACAGAGATATTGATACATACCTGCCTCCTTAATTTTAGCAGAATATGGAGGGACTGAATTTGTAATGATTGTTGTTGTATCCCTAGGGCTATGATACTTCATTGTCGAAGCATCAACCTTGCCATGCCTTCCTACACAGTTGAAAACACAGAATACAGAGGGAAAAGAAAAAGGATGGTAAAAAGTTTGAACAAAGGCATAAAATGCATTGAGCCATTAATGTATCAAAAAGCAGAGCTCTCTAGTGAGGCACTTCTTGTGACTAGCACATAGTAGCCCTTACATATATGTCTATGAATGTTTAGTTAGATATAGCTCCCCTGCTAAATACACATTGGCATGTCCGTTCAAATTTTTAGATGATGCATTAGCAGCTAATTAAGTTTGATATCGAATAAAACACTGAAAAGATATCTGTGACAGAAATGAAAGGGTGACTCAGACAGGAAAATACGATTGAAGACCATAGTCAGAGACAAACAAAAGTATAGCTAAATGACTGTTGGAAAAGAGAAAATCATGGAGGTCATGGATGAAGATGATTATCAGCTTGACATTTCAAGCAGTCTCTACATAAATTAGTCGGCCACCAGTGGAAATTTGGGACACTTACTGCTGGGACGAGACTTGCCTTTGTCAGAAACATTTGAGAGGTTTAGCAAGCTGAGTATATCTAGAGATCGACATTCCTTATGATGTTGCTGAGCGATGCTAGTTTCATCAGCATAGCCCTCAGAACTTGCCGCCTGTTGTTGTTGTTGTCGTCGTTTCCTTTGTTCAAAGTATTGCTTTTGCCTTGACATTTAAAAAAGAAAATAAGCATCAATTAGAGAACATTTTCCACAAAAGTGGGTGACCGTTTATTGGATTTTAAGTTGCAATGCATGACAGGGTAGGAAAATAATTGATGAATAATAAATTAAAAATAAATTAGCATAAGGTTGAAGATTCTGTACCTCTTGTGTGTAGACTTCCTTGACTGAAATTCTCGAAAGAGAGCATGCAGAAAAGTAATGTGAGAGCAGATATTGTCTATTATATGGGGATAGCAAATGCATTTCAAAATGTGATTGTCAGACTCTTCAAGTAGCAGTGTACAAAAGTGGCAGAATGTATAAAGCATGAAACTGAAGCGTTGGGGAAGAAATGAGTTGACTAGAAATTAACTAGTAAAAGATGTACACAAAATGAAACTCAACCTTGAGAATTTGAAAGTGGGTGGTTTTATTAATGAAAAGAAGACAGAAAAATACTGGATGTACGGAGGAGAATCGTGAAGAGTGTAGAATAGCAGTAGCAACACAAGTAAAAACTTCTGAGTCTAGTCAAAAAGTGAAATCCAAATTATGTAACGCTTACAGTTGTGACTTTCCGTCTTGATCCTCCCATCCATTGCAACATTGTTTGCGTCGCAGAGTTAAGTAGGCTCTAAAAACCTAAGAAAGATCGGAAACCGGAAAACAGCATTTAAATTAAATCAATGAAGGAAGGAATCGAAACATTGATACATAACTAAGCTATCCAGAAAGAGCAGGAGGAGGACAAAATCCATCTTTAGAATGGAAAGGAAGGAAAATCAATGAACTCGGATATATTCACTCATTCACTATCTGTAATCGATCGATCTTGTTCTTCTCACCTGATAGAGATAATGACGGTAAAAAAGAAATTGGAAAACTCCCTCCGTTAATTTGAAAATCCGCTAACCCCTCAGAGACTCAGAGATGGTGGAAAGTGAGAGAAGGAAGCCCATGCCATCTATCTCAGGCTCAGGCGCTCAGATGGATCTAAAAGCTTTTACTCAATTGTCAAAGAAGTGCAACTTTTTCATGCGCTGTGATTCATCAACTTCAGTCTATTTCGATGTTAGTTTAGTTTAATTTAAACAGTGGGCATAGCCATTGGCCAGTGCTTCAGTTCGGTCTTCACTCACTGATTTGATGAACAGGCACAGGGCACTCCAACTGCATGCATACCAATGTAACCAACCCCAATACCCAACTTCTACAATGGGCTTAAAGCCCATAGTTCCACTAACATTCATATGGGCTTACAGCTATCTTTTACTTTAACCGTTTGTGCACTGCTTGACAAATAATGCAAGGCAAAGAAGAAAAATTTTAAATATATCCCTTTTTCTTTTTTTACTATTCACACCCAATTCCTTTGCTATAAACAGTAACATAGTGTTGAAATTGGGGTAAAAAGAGCAGAAAAATGATTAGGTTTAGAATTTTTCGGCAAAGAATGCTGACCAGACCCATGCTATAGATACCTGTACAGCAAAGAACTTAGAGAATATTAAAGAAATGAACTACTCAACTTATTGCAAATTTTGGTTCATCGTTTCAGCTTTATAGATATACACTGTCAAACACCTTGCAAATATAATGAACACAATGTTTCCACGATCATTTTCAACATTCTCACAAAAAGTTCATTAAAAAGGAAATGGGGAGTTAAAATTTCCTCGGCTTCGCAACAATGGTCGAATGCTTCAAAATGTGCAAACTGAACTGGCCGCCTTTCTCCGTGGTATCAAGCTTTGATTGTCCTGGGGGAGGCAAGAGTTCAAAATTCTGCACTAAACGACCCAAAGTAATACCAAGGATGGGCAATGCAAGAATAATTCCAGGGCAACTTCTTCTCCCAACACCGAATGGGAGGTACCGGAAGTCATTGCCATTGGCTTCAACCTTAGATTCCTCTTCGAAGAACCTCTCAGGCCTAAATTCCTCAGGATTTTTCCAGTTATCCGGGTTGTTGGCAAGCCACCATGCGTTCACCAAGATTTTGCTCTCAGCAGGAATATCATAGCCGCCAAGTTTGGCATCATGGAGGTTCATGTGGGGTACAAGCAGAGGGATTGCCATGCGGAGCCTCAAAGTCTCCTTGATCACAGCCTGAAGGTATGGGAGTTTGTGGGTGTCAGGTTCAGTGACTTGATGACCAGGTCCAAGAACAGTGTCAAGCTCATGGCGTAGCTTCTTCTGAATTTCAGGGTGGTTCACCAGCTCCGCAATGCCCCACTCAATCGACCACAGTGTTGTCTCAATTGCTGTAGAACAGAACAATTTTACTCAATAATACTATTCTTTATCATTTATTATTTATGTTATTGTAATTTGTCCCCTTATGCAGAACAGTTTTCTTTTTATAATAATTCCCTAAACTTATGATCTAAAAAAGGTGCACAACCTTTAAGCTAACCAAAGCAAAAGTATGTTTACAGCGCGGCCGACCTCTAAAACTCAGAAAAAGATAGTGTGCCATGGGGCAAATGGCAAGATATAGCACCACGTGAGGCAGTGACTTACTGATGACAATATATAGCCCTTCCTTCCCCCTACTGAAATGAAAGGCGATGCATCATGCATGGCTGGGGTTCGACATTTCAGGCTTTCTTGCGAGTGTTAAAATTAAGAAAGAGATGCTGCTTTCCGGCATTGGTTAAGTCCAAGCATGTTGGGCTTGAAAGTTGAGAGCACATCTCGAAATTGCGTCACGTTCTTACCGTGTGACTGAGAAAATTGGGCTTGTCTTTGGGGGCCTTCTCAAAAAAACAACAGGGCCTATCTATAGCCTACAGTATACCTTGCGCATTCCGATCAAGATTAAAGAGTGTAATGAGAGATTACTAGTTCAAGTAGAAGACTAATATAGGGATAGGGAAAGCAAGAGGCTGCGTTGGTTGATCGGTTACTAACATCTTTTTTTAGTTTGAGTTAGGAAATTCGAATGAGGACAGAGACTAAGATGACAAATGGCATGCGGCTGATGCCACAACTAGATATTGGTGCATCAAACCCTTGGCCTGAATTTATTGCTTCTTGAAAAATTATACTGCTACTGCTACACTACGGGTATGCATTGTAAGATGTGAGGAGACGATAAATCAACGAGTGATAACTGATAATACTGGACTGGAGTACTGAGAAATACCGTCCATTAATACTACGGCTACAGTAATTAATTCATATCATTTAATTAAGGGACGAAAATAAAATAAGAGAGCTGAGCATACCGGCAACGTTGATGTTCTCCACAATATAAAGAACGTTGTCCTCATTGATCTCCCCCTTCTGTTGAGCATCCAGAATATGATCTATGGCACATTTCAATCCTTCGTTGTTCATGCTTTTTGGGCTCGCTAGTTTCCTGAAAAATGTATGAATACCATTCTTAATTATTTCTTTACTGCTACCATGCCATTTATATCACTTCCCAACTACTAACACTACTAAAAGAAACGAAAACCGAAACAAAGAAAGAAAGAGGAAGAACAGGGAACAGTTGCTGTATGAAATACATACTTTCTCTCTTCGACGAAGTGGTCCTTGAAGAGCTGCAACCTCCTCTCCTTAACCTCCTTGCAGATCTTCAAGTAGCCTCTCAAGAAGGGCCTCAAGATGGGAATAAAATCTCCATAATTGTACTCGAAACTCTGAGCCAACCGACTCCTCTCTCCGTTCAAAGCCTTGAGCCTCACAAACAAAGGATCATCCTCGCTCTCGAACCTCTTTTCGAACATGATTCTGTACATGTTGTTGTACATCAGCAGCTGCAACCTCCTCCTCAAAATGATTCCCTTGGTGGCTGCCTCCGGATTGTTCCTGACATCCTCCACTACATGGGCAGCCTCGGCCTCCCAGCCGAACCTGTACTGCTGGACAACCTTGTTAGTGAAAAATGGGACGGTCATGATCCTCCTCATTTTCCTCCAGTGTTCTCCGTACACTGTGAACACCATATCTTGGCCCTTACCCGTGAATATATCAAACACCACGTTCCGGGTTCTTGAACCGAATTCCACTCCCTGGGTGTGGAGTACCTCTTTTGCTAGCTCTGGTGAAGACACCACCACCAGATTACGCTGCCCCATTCTAAGTAAAAATATGTCACCAAATTTCTTGGCCAAGTCTGTCAGGTTACGGTGGTTCAAGTCATCACCCACTTGGAGCCAGTTGCCGAATACCGGCACGGGGAAAGGCCCAGGAGGGAGCTTGAACCGCTTGCCCCGGAGTTTAGAGATGGTGATGGCCACTATGACCGCCACGAAGAGGCCTAGAAGGGTCTTCTCCAGGAGGAGGAGATCCATTGTGGTGTGGCTAATTTTTGTTTGGTGTTTAGTATTTGGTTTGGTTGAAAAGAAACTGGTGGGTGAAGAGGTTTTGGGGGGAGGGAGCGAGCTTTATAGAGAAGCAAGGGGTTTGAAATTGAGGCCGGAGGTTGACGTCGTTGGCGTTAGGTGGGGATTGCAGTCACGTGTGAGTTTGGGGAAGTGGGTGAGCTTTGAGCTTTTGACGCCGTTTGATTTGACGGCCCAGTTCAAGGATTAGTATGGTCAAGGATCTGATCAGAACCAGTGCGCGGGGTAGGTGAGGGGGGTTGGTGAGTGAAAAAATACGTTGGTTTGGCTAAGTTTGTCTTTGTGGCAATGTTCTGCGCTGTAAATAGTCTTTCTTATTATCCAATTACAACTTGGCATTTCATCATGTATACTATTCGCTAAACATTTTATGGAGTAATAATTAAGCAATTGCTACTTAAAAGTTGAAAGGAGATCGTTTATAATTGCTGTCTTAATCGAAATCTGTAGGAATTGTAAATCAGCACAACCATACTGGATTATATAATAATATTATTATTATAAAAATGAAAACAGAGGCCATCAAGATTCACAATTATATTGGGTTTCTTGTATAATTTTTAATTTAATTTAATATGAATTGGATCTGATTTTGAAATTTTAACATATAGATTGAGAAAGCGTGGGGATCTAACAGTCACAGGGGAGGGTGTCTTTATGTCATTCCGGCTGCATCATCTCCACGGATCAGGGTATGGTATTACGTTACATACTATACCTACTAATTCTTATGGCATGACTATATTTTCCCCTTACTATTACACATATAATATGCCATCACGTCTTGCAACGCATGTTTTATTTATTTATTTATTTATTTATCGATAAGAATAGTAGTTACACTTACATAACACATTCACCAACTAAATACTAAGTAATTTCCATGATGGGATCCGCTCTGGAGCAAGGAATCTTACTCGCTACAACCAGCTGCCTTAGCATTTAATTTATTAATTTCCAACAGATTGGAGTCTGAGCTGAGGTTCTGCATCATTTACCAACTAAATACTAAATAATATATTTCTTTGAAAAAATCACACGTATCAATAGCCACCCCGCCATAACACGATCTATTTGCTGCACTTTTGCTACAATTAATTCCCTTTATTTTCAGTTTTTCTTATTTAACTAATCTAGTTTAAAATATTTATTCCCAATTTAAGATACTTTTATTTATTTTTATTTTTGTAACCAAGGTATTTTAATTAAGCCAACCAGGTGTCACGTCATGTCATTACCGGACCGCTTGTTTGAAAATATTGGCAGTCTAAATTGAGAGTTAGAAGCAAAGTCAGAGCTGAAGTAAGTCGAATCATGTGCGTTGAGGCTGAGATGAGAATATGAGATGTAACGGCGTTAAAGCGGTAACGCAGAGTACATCGAGATCAATTTCAAGTAAAATAAACATTAGTTGTAATGTATTTCCTGAGCCAGCAAGAGATCTAATGTGTATACATCTATTTTTTTATGTATACACTCACATGCTACATCAACCACCTTTTTAGTTTTATCACTGATCATATAATAATATCTCTCCTAATTCATCCTTAATTCAATCTTTAAATTTTCACCTTACACCCTCAAGTTTATTTTTGCGTTCGGACCACATGGGATTGAATCATTCAATTAAGAGTGACAAAAAAATGAAAAATCAATTTTAATAAAGAGATTTCAGTTTCAAAATACAAAAAAAAAAAAGATTTAGATTCAAATGTATGATATCATAAAAATTGCATATAATCAAATCGATTTTTAGTTACTGAATATTTTTTATTTAATATTCGTGTTTATTCAAATCATAATTCAAGTTAATGTTGAATCAAAACTCAAATTTATTTAAATTAAAAAGTTCAAATATTTTTTCCAAACAAAACTGAATTCATACTAAATTTCATTTTTTTTTTGCAGTTCGAATACAGAATGTAAAATAAAAAAATTTAAAAAATCACGTCAAAAAAATTTTAATATAGAAAACAATTATGATCCTATATCACGATTACTTTTATTAAAAATAACATTTTCTATTTTTTATCATAAAAAATAAAAATACTCGTGTATATATATACACACACTAATTCTCTTATTTTATTGAAAATTAACCAATTCTTAATTACTTTATTACATTTGGTTGAGTGTTGATTTTCCTTTGATAATTTTTAAATATTAAGAAAATTGAGAATGCTACGCCATTGAGTATACCATTTTGTCAATAATTTTTAGTGATAATTTTTTTAAAACTATTTTAAATTATCTAAGACTATGATTCCAAGTTCAAACTTTTCTATTTGTTATTATGAAAATTAACTTTCAAGATTTCTTTAAGTTTTTATTCAATATGCATAAAATAAAAAATTATTATTGGAGTTTCTACTGTTGAAAAAGTTTTAACGGTTATTACTCTCGGTTCAAACATAATTAATTTCAAATTATAAAACGGAAGAAAATATTTGTACTTAAATAAAAAAAATAAAAAATTATTATCCAATATATAATTAATAAATTTTTTAAAATTTACAAATAAAATTAAGATAATAATATATTTATATTAGACAGCTCACAGCTGTTGAAATTTTTTTTATTTTTGATTTTATTTTTTGAAGTTGCACATGTATTCACTATTTTTTATAGTGCGCAAAACATGGAGGTAGATGATTTTATGAGAAAAGTTATTTCTATTTATTAGAAAGAGCAGACCAAGTCCAAGGCCCTAAGGCTCTACCTACTACCATGGAAAGGAACATGGACATAAAATAACTGTTACCTTTCTTCCCGACAAGGACAATGGGCAGGGCAGGGGCAGCAAATGCAATTATACCATCAACGATGGTCTAAGGTATTGTTATTGGTGCCTAATGTCACTGCCTGAGTGCTTTAGCTCAATAACGTGTGACTTTAGGTGTAGTTCTTTCGATCAAATGACACTTAAGTCAACCTATTACACTCACACAGACAAACAAAAGGAAGCTAGCAGAAAACAAAAGGCAGAAAGGCTGAAGAAATGGCTGAGTATATTTACTGTAAAAAAAATGGACTGTACATCCAACATAAATGAAGGGGGAGGGTGCTCTTTTATATAGACAATCTCTCTAAAGAATAAATGGCTGTGATATAGCCAAGTGTACCACTCCTAGGCATTCAGTACAAGCTATCGCTGACACAACTGTAACCTAGGACTGAGATTTACAGGTGACAATGTCAAGCGTTAGGGTCTGAAAGTGTACACCCCTGTGGCTGCCGGTTTGCACGCCCCCTGATGCGGCTGGAAGTACGGGAAATGTTAATGGCAGTTAGGCGGGACGTGACATTCTCCCTCATCTGTTCTGGCAACGACCTCGACGCCTCTGCCAGCGCCGCGCGGAACTTCTCCACTTAGTCTGGGAACTGCCACAGCGCCTGTGCTGGCTCCCAACTGGCCTCACTATTTGGCAGTCCCTTCCATCGAACCAAGTGCTCCTATTGAGGTCTGTGGTGTTGCTACCGAATCAATCGTCTAGCTAAGATGTCTTCAACTTCCTTGTCGCAGGTGGTCTTGACCCCTATGGGTGCTCACCTTGACACTGCTCTCTCTGGGTCACCCGGGCCTTCATGGAACGGTTTCAGCATGCTCGCGTGGAAGACAGGATGAACTTTAAGTCCGGAAGGAAGCTGGAGTTTGTAGGAGACCCAACCTACTCTTTTGGCGATCCTGAACGGCCCTTTATATCGGCGAACTAGTCTCTTATGTTTGCCGAGGTTCCTGAGTACCAAAAGCATCTTCGCCAACACCATGTCGTCCACTAGGTACTCTACGTCTCGCCTCTTCTTGTCCGCCCACTTCTTTGACTTCTTAGCGGCCTTGTGTAAGCACGTCCTTGCCAAATTTGTCTGCTCCTGCCAGGCTTTGGCGAACTGATAAGCAGCTGGTGTTGGCCCCTTATATCCGACAAAAATGGAACTGGGAGTGAGCGGTTGTTGTCCAGTCACAATCTCAAAAGGGCTTTGGCTTTTCGACTCACTCCTCTGCAAGTTGTATGAAAACTGGGCCACATCTAGTAACTTTGGCCAGTCTCGCTGAGAGGCATTGACGTAGTGCCTTAGGTAGACCTCCAATAAGGCGTTCACCCTCTCTGTTTGCCCATCTGTCTAGGGGTGTACTACTGTAGAAAACCTCAGGTCAGAACCCAGTAACTTAAATAATTTCGTCTAGAATTTACCTGTCAACTGGCTGTCCCTATCACTGATGATTGATCGAGGTAGACCACAGTACTTCACTACATGCTTTAGGAACAACCTGGCTGCTTCCTCACCCATGCATTCCTTGGTGGTCGATATGAAGGTAGCATACTTGGAGAACCGATTGACCACCACTAATATGCTGTTGCACTCATCAACCCTTGGTAGCCCCAAAATAAAGTCCATGGAGACACTTTCCCATGGGTGCTCAGGAATAGGCAGTGGCTCCAATAGACCGACGGGCATCCTTGTCTCCACCTTATCTTGCTAGCACACAGACAAGTCTTTACGTAGGCCTCGATGTCATCCCTCATCCAAGGCCAGTAGTGCTGAGCTTTAACAAGTGCCAGAGTGCGGTTCATCCTTGGGTGACCAGCCCACATAGAGTCATGGCACTCCTTCATGACTTCCCTCCTTAGCCGCCCATAGTGAGGAACATATAGGCGGTTTCCCTTGGTGTACAGCAGGTCACCTTCACACCAAAATTTTCGAGTCTTCCCTTCCTTAGCCTGTTCCATTAATGCCTTAGCCGTAGGGTCTTGTTCAAGTCCTTCTCTGATTCAAGCGATCATAAAACCCTCGGGAGAACTAATTAAGGCAAACTCTGCTTTGCAGCTCAAGGCATCAGCGATCACATTAACTCGCCTAGGCTTGTACGCCATCTCAAAATCGAATTCTGCCAAGAAGTCCTGTCATCTAGCTTGTTTAGGCAAGAGCTTCTTCTACGACTGAAAGTAACTGGTCGCTACATTGTCGGTCAGCACAACGAACTTGGACCCCAACAAGTAATGCCGCCAGATGCAGAAACAATGTACTACCGCGGTCATCTCCTTCTCCTGCACCGTGTATTGCCTTTCTGTTTCATTCAACTTCCTGCTCTTGAAGGCGATTGGGTGGCCCTCCTGCATCAACATGCCCCCTATAGCAAAGTCAGAGGCATCAGTGTGTACCTCGAACAACTTGTTATGATCAGGGAGGGCTAACAATGGCTCGCCAGTCACAGTCTGCTTCAACCTCTGAAACGCTCATTGGCAATTCTGATTCCAATCCCAAATCTGACCCTTCTTCAATAGATCCGTCAAAGGTGCTACTATGCCCGAATACCCCTTGATAAATCGCCTGTAGAAATTAGCGAACCCCAAGAAGGATCTCAGCTCGATAACTTTTGTGGGCGGTTCCCACTCTTGGATCGTCAAAACTTTGTCTTCATTCATCTGGATCAGGCCATCCCCCATAACGTGGCCTAAGAACGCAACTTCCCTTTGGGCAAACGAGCATTTCTCCTTCTTCACATAATGCTTGTTCTCCTTCAAAACTTGAAACACTCGCCGAAGGTGCTCCACATGTTCTTCCAACATCCGGCTGTAAATAACAATGTCATCAAGGTATACTACAACAAATTAATCAAAGAACGACTGCAGTACCTTGTTCATTAAATTACAGAAAGTTGCCGGCATGTTGGTCAGCCCAAAAGGCATCACCATGAACTCATATGCACCATACTGAGTAACATTGGCGGTCTTGGGCTTATCTGCCTTGGCGAGCCGCACTTGATAATATCCTGACCTCAAATCCAGCTTTGAAAACCACCAAGCATCCATCAATTGATCGAACAAGTCCGCAATGAGAGGAATGGGATACTTGTTCTTCACTGTCAACTTGTTCAGTGCCCGGGTAGTCTATGCACATTCTCAAAGACCCATCATGTTTTCGCTAGAAGAGAACTGGTACGCCGAATGGAGCTTTCGAGGGCCTGATGAAGCTCGCATCTAGAAGCTCTATGAGTTGTTTCCTCAATTCTTCCAACTTAGGTGAGGCCATACGGTATGGTGATCTTGCTGGTGGTTGGGCGTTCAGCACCAGCTCGATCCTATGATCCACCTCCCTCTTAGGTGGGAGTTTCTTGGGCCGCTCGGGCGGCATCACATCCCTCAAGTCGTCCAACACATCCAGCACCTCGGACGAGGCTCATTTGGGCGAACTAGGCCCTTATCAACCTTAGGAATGGCGAGGTAAGTGCTCTCCTCTTGGCGAACCCCTTTGGCGATCTAGATCACCGATAGTACCTTAGCTCCTAGTCCCACATTTCGCCTCATGGGTATAACACATTGATATTGGTGATCAAGGACACATATACAATCGGCAAACGGCACTAACAAAGCACTTATACGATCAAGGAATCTTAAACCAACAACAAAGTCATAATCGTCGATAGGAAATACCTCAATCGTTTCTCACCCTTTCCACTCGCCTAGTTGCACGTCCACCCTCTCGCCACGCTAGTGATTGGAGCCTCCTTAGAATTCACTGTCTTTATGGACCCCCTTTCCTTGGCGATCTTAAGCTCCAATCTTCTGGTGACTCGTTTTGACATAAACAAGTCGGACACCCTTGTATCGACCAAGGCGGTCAACTTCGTGCCCGCCATCATCACATCGACGAACATAAGTCCCTTTCGTTGGCGACCTCTCCTTGTCTTTACGGTGTTGAGCACCATCGACCCGAGCTTCAAAGCTTCTCAATCAGTCTCATTCTATCCTTGGGCGATGGCGACTAATTTACCGCGGTTCGAACAATCTCGGGCTCGATGTAGAGCATCACACAGGAAGCAACTCATTGGCGGTCGCTCAGTTTGCTTGCCCTTATCAGCCCACCACTTGTTTTGTCCTCACCCTTAGAGTTTTTCCACTTGTCGAAGAGGGGTTTGCTGTTGCTACTTGCCCCTTTGGCTCCCCCATCTTTTCCCTTGAACTTGGCTTTGGCTACCTCGAGTTTATCCAATCTCTTGAACTCTACTAGGGCCTTGGCAACAGTGATCACACGGTTAAGATCCTGGACGCCCATCCTCTTCAACTCCTACTTCGACCATGGTTTGAGGCCATCCATGAATGAGAATAACACCTCTTCCTCGCCAAGTGTGGGGATCTGTAGCATCAACTCCTGACTCCTGCACGTACTCCCGTACTTCAGCCCGCTACGTCAACCTACGCAGTTTGGCTCTGGCTTCCTCAACAGCATACTCCAAGTAGAACTGTTGTTTGAACTCCTCCCAAGTTCCGATCGATATGCCTCCTCGCCTGGCGTCCTCATGTCGCCTACGCCACCACAATAGGGCAATGTCAGTAAGATACAAAGAAGCGGTGCTAACCTTGGTGGTATCCTCCTCGATGCTTATGGCACGGAAGTATTGCTCCATCCCTCACAAAAAGTTATCGACATCTTTGGCCGAACAAGTCCCCTTGAACTCCTTGGGCTTGGGGACCTCCAACCTCGCCCTCGGTGCCATGGCCAACAGGCATCCCCCTACGACACCCTCGCAGGTAGTGAGCCTCCTCTTGAACTCCTCAACCTTCGCCTATAGGGCTACGACCAGAGCCTCCAAAGTCGAGTTTTTCTGGTTGAGCTGTTATACTTCCTCGTCAATCTTCTCTTGCACCTCCTCCTTTAATTCCTTAGTCGATGAGGATAGTTCCTCCAAGCGATCCTCCAACCCATCCTGGATTTCGGATAAGGCCAACTCCACCTTGGCCAGTTGCGCCTTAAAGGCTGCTTCTACCTCTTTCACGGTAGTCTTCTTGCCCTTGTCGCATCCCTGTTGCGGCTCCAATCCCTCAAGATGCTGTGACGCTTCTGAACTGGCCATCTTTTCTGCTGTTTTGGCTGCTGCGAGACCTGCTTTGATACCAACTGTCACGGCCTGAGTGCTTTAGCTCAGCAACGTGCGGCCTTAGGCATGGTTCTTCCGACCGAATGGCACCTAAGTCAGCCTATTACACTCACACAGACAAACAAACGGAAGCTAGCAAAAAATAGAAGGTAGAAAGGCTGAGGAAATGGGTAAGTATATTTATTGTAAAAAAAAATGGACTGTAAATCCAACATAAATGAAGGGGGAGGGTGCCCCTTTATATAGACAATCGCTCTAAAGAATAAATGGCTGTGATATAGCCAAGTGTACGACTCCTAGGCATTCAGTACAAGTTAGCGCTGACACAACTGTAACCTAGGACTGAGATTTACGGGTGGCAATGTCAAGTGTTAGGGTCTGGAAGTGTGTACCCCTGTGGCCGCCGGTTTGCACGCCCTTTGATGCGGCTGGAAGTGCGGGAAATGTTGATGGCGGTTAGGCGGGACGTGACACCAACCTCTAAAGTATTATTTCCTTGAAATGAAAAGTTTTATGATTTTATCAAATAAAAATTATTTTATAAATACGGTTTTAAGCTTTTATATATTATATGGTAAATCTTCATAATATTTTAATATGAAACTAGAATTCCACCACATATTAAGATTTTAAAAATAATTTTTATATTGTAGCATTTAGTTCTTAAATTCCTAGTAAATTTTAAAAATATCTTTCACAATATAATACTTAATTTTTATATTTCGATTGATGAATTGCTCTTATATTATTTATGGAAAAATTCACATTTTAAAAATTTTATAATTTTATTTCATGAAAGATGTTTCATAAAAATAAATTTAAATATTTGCATATATAATATAATATATCTTCATAATATTTCCACATAAGATATAGACATTAGACAAGGCTTAAAAAGCTAACACACCTACACCACTCCCAATTTTTGATGGACGTCATTGCTAGCTATGTCAATCATCCAAGTAATTATAGTTGGATTATTTATGAGGTCCGATTCAAATTCCTTATTGTTACTATGTCAATTATCCAAGGTCGTGGAGCAAGGGGTAATGATGTACAAAAAGATATCAAATTAGAGTATTGTGAATAAAGAAAATAATATTGAGAGAGTTCTTTTGTATTGAATTTGATCGTAATTCAATTTCAAATTAATCAGAATTTAAAATGATTTTTGAATACCAAGAAATTTCAAAAAAAAAATCTAAAAAAGATGAGATCTTAACTCCTCTTACATGGTGTCACTCATTTCACTCATTTTTGTCTTTCCTTTTTATAACAAAATTAAATATATAATATATACTGAACAAATTAATCAATATTGGATTCTTTATAATATGCAGCAAAGAAAATTAAAAACATATTATATTTGTAAATTTATATATGTAACATTAATATATTTATATAATATTAGGTGGGCGTGGCCGGTCCAATGCCAATCCCAAAAATGAACCATTCATTTAAAAAAAAAAGTCAACTTTCTCTGTCAACAACAAATGTGGCTGCCTTGCGTTGTTGCTTTCGACACGTGATGATAAAATGGTGGGTTGGTGGACCTAAACTCAATTTAAACTTTTTCGTGCTTTTTAATTCTATACCTTATCAATTATTCAAAATTTAATTTTAATTGACTTAATTGATTGAATTAAATTTTAATTTGATTAATTGGTCATTTAATTAAAAAAATTTTCAATTCTTATAAACCGAAACATAAGAAATCTACAAAATAAAAGTAAAAAAATATGAAATCTAATTTTTTTAATATTTGTGATGAGAGTCATACTAAGGATTATTTGGCCTTTTTATAAGTCAAAGTGAAGATTATTGGGCCTAAAGATAGACTGAACTTAAGTGAAAAGAGGACTCAGGAAGACCATGGAAGATCCATAAAGTGTCCATGTAATCTGTGGGTCTTAAAGGTAATGATGCGTAAAATAACTCATATAAATAGGTCACAAGTGTTATTTTTAATCCATACTCTCTATTTGCTTATTAAAAACCCTACCAAAATCCTATCTGACTTAAGTATCGGAGTGCGCGCGCAGGAAAAGCCCCTACGCCCATCTAATTATTATCTTTCTTACAAGGTTCTTGGAGACAGGTTAAGAGCCAGATCGAGATTTGTACTTGAGACCAGGTAACAACAATTGACGACTTCTGTGGGAATCGACATAAGCCAGGTGCTCATCACGATTCAGTCAGATCTTGAAATTTTAAACCCAAAAATGAGTTAGCTTCCGATTCCCTACAATTTCTTATGGGTTTTTTCTGATGATATGTTAAAATACTATGCACAAAATTGATTCTTTAAATATTTCTCAAACTTCTTCTCAGTTGAAAAGTCTGAAAAAAAAATGAAGAAAACCATAAAACTCATTTTCGTTGGCAAACGACATTTTGTTGTTTAGATGTAAGACCTGATTCTACACTACTGTAGAGTCTAAATTCATGAAATTGATATTGAAAAATTAAATAAATAATGAATATTGATTTCACTTAAGTGAAATGCTCCTTAACTTAGGATGAAAAGGGAGCAATTTCTGTGAAATACTCGACAGGCGAGTACTATGAAGAAACGGCTCGCCAATGGGTGAGCAAGGTAATGGTGTGATAGCCAATGGTGATGGCGAGTTGGACGAGGGCGTGGGCGAATAGGTGTGTTCGCCAACGTGTGAGGTAAATTAGAACAAGGTTGGCGAGTTGAGCCATACTTGGTGATGGCCCCAAAAGGGCGAGAACTTGTGATCGCCATACAGAAGGGCAAAGAATAGTTTAGTTGGCATGAAAGGCAACTGCCATTCGCTAAGTCTCAATGTGATTGCCAAGAAAAAGGAATTTCTTGTAATTGCCAAGATAAAGCTGGCAAGCTGAATGGTTGGCAAACTGAATATGTGTTGGTGAGCTGAGGCCTCAAGTTGACTAGGCGAACTGAAATTAGCATGGACAGAATGAAATAATAAATCAGAACCGTGCAGCAAAAATTGACTTTGAATGCCCCACAGTTGAAGACAATTAATAGAGAGAATGCTAAAGTCAATAAAGGAATTATCCTTATTGGTTGAAGAGTAAAACAAAGTCAATAGCAGGAGAAAAAGGCGTGTGGAAGGAGGACTTTCACGCCACTTGTGCTGCAGTTTTCTTCCTGCGTTAAATGCATGAAAGATGTGAAATAAATGAAGGAAATGGGATAAGGCCAAGTGATGAGTTCTGATTGGCTAGCATAGCTATATAAGAAGAAACATTTGAGGAAACCGACTTAGCCACATTCATCTTCCTCCCGAGAGCTATGCAACTGTAATGTTTATATTTTGATTTCCTTCCATTTCTACCATGCCCGATTTACTAAACTTCAAACTTTAAGTTGGCTAAACCAGTAAACCTGCTTATAAAACCTTTCCTCCATAGTTGATGAGCTGAAGGAATAAGCAAAAAGGAGGCCAACATGAGACCGAAAACAATCTGTTCTGAAAGTGCAGTTGGCTATGGTGAGTTTCCTCATTTTCACGATTATCTTGGTGTTTGATGGTAGATTTCTATGTTTTATGAAGTAATAAACATAGATACAGTCTTGTTTTTAGTTAGATCCTTGGAGAATATGGAAACAAGGAAAATAATGGGTTAAGTGATAACAATGGCGACTATAGTGATCGCCCATGTTGAAAATTAGTAATCGCCAATGAGGCGAGTAGATAATAAGGAACTCGCCAAGGTAAAGTATGTGTTCAAAGCGCGAGAACGCCCAATTCTAGTGAAGTGAATTAATGGGCGAGCTCAAATACATAAGGCATTGGGCGAGTAGAAATGTGGGCGAATTCCCACATGTAAGCCATTTATTGAATGGCGAACTCGATTGGGCGAGCGAGTTAGTGCTCTGTTGGGCGAGTAGTCATTTGATTTATCTCAGTCACGCCAAGTAATATGAAATGAAAATATTAATGGCATTTATATATTATTTGCAGCCGATAATTGGGAATGGCTATTGGCAAGCAGGAAGCAGGGCGAAGCAAGGCTTCGTTAAACCAGGTAAGGGAGATGTGTGTGAAGTGAATGCATGTCCTGTGGAGTATAATTTCATTGAAATTATTGAGAAATGGTTTTGTTTTATGACATGTATTGTGTTAGCTCTTATAGGCAATACCGAGAGGGGGGTGAATCGGTTTTTAGCTAACCTTAAGTTCGTTTTTCGATTCCTCTAAATTCTCTAGCCTATGTTGATATTTTCTAAGTTCTCTAGGCTACTCAACTATGCAATATCAATTCAAAGCAATAAACACAAATATAATTGCAAATAAGTAAAGAGAGTAAGGATAGAGAAATGTACACAAGTGATTTATAGAGGTTCGGCAACCTTGCCTACGTCCTCTACCTTGAGACGCTCCCAAGGATTTTCCCCAAATTCACTATCTTGAATTTGTGTTACACTCCCTCTTTTCAAAGCTCAAGAGAAACCTCCCTATTTTTCTAAGCTAAAGAGTAACCTCCCTCTTTTTCTTAGGCTAAAGAGAAACCTCCCCTTTATAAGGAATGATTTGTTTTACAAATGATGTAATCAAGGAAAGGCCTCTAGGTAGGCAAGTGATTACAGAAATTAAGCACAATGAAAAGCCTATACAATATTTTTGCTAAACAATACAAGAGATAGATGAATGATAGAAGATGTAGACTTTGGAGCTCTTGATTTGTTGTTTGAGGCTTGAGAAGATGAATAAGATGATGAAAGATGTTGCTTGGTTGTTCCTCTTGCTTTCTTTAGCTTCTAAGCCTCTATTTATAGTCCCTTGGATGTATTATAGCCGTTGGGTGGAGCCAAATCTCAGATATTACCGTTGTCTCACAAAAACTAGCCGTTATAGGCTATTTTCGAGCAAAGGGATCGATCCCTTTCCATAGGGGATCGATCCCTTTTGTCCAGAATCTTGATTCTGGGCTTCAGGGACCTTGGGAAGACTTTCTGCCAAAAAGGGATCGATCCCTTTCCTTAGGGGATCGATCCCATGCTTCCAGAATGAGTTTTTCCTGCACTTTTGGGTTAGAAATGATATGGCTTTTGATTTTAATTCAACCCAAAACATTTATAAACTTTAAGGGAGTTTTTCTTGACTTTCTCAAATGAAAATATTGTCCAAGAAATCATCAAGTGATTTTCTAAAATATTCAAAACATTTATAAAGTGTTAAGACCAATAAGAGTATGCATCATTAAATCATGGTCTTAATGTTTGATATGAACACTTGAAATGTATTGAGAAAATCATGTGTGATAAGGCAAATTTACAATATGAATTAAAACATTAAAGCTTACTTAAGTTTTTGTCATTTCAAAATATATATGTCAATTTAAAGCTAACAATCTCCCCCTTTTTGATATGACAAAACTTAATGTAAATTTGCTTTGAAAATTCTTTGATAGAATACTCCCCCTCAAATAAAGCAAGATTTTACAAAGCTCCCCCTTAATATAAGCATGGGTTTTGAAAATGAATTTTCAAACTATTCCCCCATTATCTCTCCCCCTTAATATCTCTCCCTTTTAATATCTATCTCTCCCCCTTTTTGTCATAGCAAAAAGAAGGAAAAATAATAATAAAAAATATGCTCCCCCTAAAATTATGGCTATGTGAGAAGAAATATGAGAATATGTTCCATCCAACAAGAAACATGTTAGTACATGGGACTCATAGCACAAATAAATAAGTCAATATTCACAAAGAGTATGAAATATTCATGCAATGAATATGACTTATGATCCTATACCAATTGTTTATAAATAATTTTGATACCAATTGTTGATAAGTAATTTTGTAAGGAGGTTCCAATTGGTAAGAAGTTAAGCAAGCACCTAAGTATATTAATTGTTCTCTAAGGTCCAACTAAGGTGCATGGTAATACATCATGATTATGAGCTAAAATTAGATAACATATCATATGCATGTGCTCATAAATCATTTTCAAGAAATATTGTACGTAGAATTAAGATATATAGCAATTAACTACAAATTCTAGCACACAAGAGTTTCATGCAAAAATATCCTAAGAGAATTCTTCTCTATTTGTCATTTCAATCTAAGGAGCATGGGAAGAATTGTCAATTTAAAGCTAATACCAATTGGCAATTTAGATTTGACTTACCAATTATTGAAAATATGGTTGCCAATGATACTAATTGTTATTTCAATCTAAATACCAATTGTTACTAATGGTTGACTTAGTCATTTTGCATGAATCTAATTTTTATGTGTAGTGTGTTCATGTCAATAAAATAGTCATTCTAAATATGCAAGAACACAACATACATCATCAAATATGCATATGGATTAATTAAACATTAGCATACTATCACAAAGTATTAATCCATATTCATATTCACAACATTATACCACATGGAAGATACAAAAAGTCAAGGTATTCAAGCAAACATATTTTCTTCCATGAAACTAAAGAATCCTATGCTCAATTTTCCATTCAAGTCCTTAACCAATTATGAGCAAGGAAAGATTCAAATAATAAATGCATGGATATTAATCAAAATACATATGTTCAAGTTTGCATTTATCTTTGAATGTTGGTGTTGTCATTAAGACCATAGTTCTTTAAGTACAAGGATGATAAATTTTCATGCATTTGAACATTTAGGATCCATTTACCATCACAAATTATAGGCCAATGACCATTACCAATTGTTGAATTTACATTTGAAATCAATCCACTAGATGTATAATGATCATGAAACCTAGAGTGGAGTAGTTGAGTCAAGCTAATAAACATAATCTTATAAGCATGCTTGACTAAGATGAACAAAAGATATGATCAATAGTCATTATGCACAAGTTCATCAAATTCTCAAATATATCCATAAATTCTTGAAATAAATCTCAAAATTATGTTTAAGCATTCATTGAAAATATATTTCAAGATTATTTCAAGATTCATGAATGTTTTCAACAAGAAAAATGAATTTGCACTTGTAGGCTCAAGAAAAATGGTATTGATTGTTGAAAGTGATATCATTTGTTGGGAATGATACAAATTAATTGAGTTTAGGCATGATATCAATGAAAAATGAATTTTCATAGTTTAAAGATCATCAAAAAGAAGTTAAAATACTGGATTTTAACTTGAGAAGAAAGAAGATATCAAGAAAGTGAAAAATCCTTCTCAAATTCGGTTGAAAAAGTGCAGAAAAGCCATTTTGGCCTGGGGGATCGATCCCTTAAGGAGGGGGATCGATCCCTTAACTCCAGAATGCAGATTTCCTGCATTCTACTCAAGGGGGATCAATCCTGCTTGCTAAGGGATCGATCCCTCATCCTGTTTCTGCAGTTTTTGACAGAAAATCCAACCTTTGAGGTGCCCAAACTTCGTTTTTGAGTAATTTAAGTCCAAGTAAAGGTTTAAACATTTGTAAAACATGACTTTGGACTTGTATGAATGAAAAATCTGAATGAAAAACCATTTTACAGAAGATTTTGCAATTTTGAAAGAATTTACACAATAAAATGCATTTTTGGCCTCAAAGGGGGTCATTTTAAGCATTATGCATATTTTGTCAAAACCAAAGCTTTGGAAACCACAAATATGCCAAAACAAACTTGTTCACATAGATTTTAAGCACATATAACATCAAATCATCATACTTGTGAACATTATGCCATGATTTCCAACATATATATTCTTCATTAAGGCTCATGACAAGGCATTTTGCATAAATGACATATTTGACAGCTTTTGAGCAACTAAATATATTATCTAAACATATCAAACTTGCTCAAGATGTAGAAAACCAATAATCATTTCAAAATCACAAATCATGCTTTTCATTCAATGCATCAAGTACTACAATCAAACAATCAAAAATCTTTGTCAAGTCTTTTTGTTCAATCATTCAACTCACAATGCATCAAGAATCATCAACCAAGTGCCTCATTAAATCAAACAAATATATGAGTTTTGAAAAGATAGAATAAAAGCTTACAAAACTCCTTTGCTTGAGAATGCTTTGCCTTGAATAGTTGAATCCACCTTGTGCCATCCTTTGAAGAATTGTTGTGATGGATCCTCAAGCTTTTTCTTTTTCTCATTGGCACAAGCAAACTCCATAGAGGTGTGTAGAGCATTTAAATTCCATTGTTCCATTGTATTCCCATGCTCAAACACTCCTACAACAAACACATTCAAGCATGCTTTGGTACCCAAATTTTCTTGGGTCCATGAGAGTTAGTGCAAACAATTTTTGATCCTTTTGGGATCCATTTCAAACACAATTCATCATTATTTACAGCATGCTTTGGCACCCACATTTTTCTAACCACTCTTCCTCTAAATGTAGTTTTTCTATAAGTGCATGCTTGTGAGGTGTGGCCAATCCTATTGCAAAGTGGGCATGTGAGAGATGTATCATGCATAGAATTTTTGCTCACAAGGAAATTTTTTAGATGAGTTTCTTTTTGCATTGCATTATAGCCTAACTCATCTTTATCAAAGAAAGCTCTTTGGGTCTCTAACATATGATCTAGCTTTTGTTGACCCATATAAAACCTAAAAAATGAGTTATGCAAATTTAAGTTCTTTTTATTCAACTCATTTATTTCTAGATTTGCTTCTTCTAATTTCTTCTCAAATTCAAGTTTGGCATTTAATAGCATTTCATTTTCTATTTTCAATTTAGCAATGATTTTCTTATATTTGGAGTTCATGCATTGAAAATCATTTGCTAATTCATTAAAGGCATTTTGTAGTTCATCAAATGTATAATCATTATCTTCACTAGAACTACAACTAGCCTCATCATCACTAATGACCATAAAGCATGAGTAGGCTACCTCTTCATCTACATTTTCCTCATCGGAGCTATCACTATCACTCCATGCAGCCACAAATGCTTTCTTCTTAAGTTTCCTATCCTTTTCCTTCCTAAGTATGGGGCAATCTAGCTTAGTGTGACCCGGTTCATTGCATTCATAACACACTAAGTGGTCTTTTTCTCTTCTACTTGACTCTCCCCTATGATGTTTTCTATTTTGCTCTCTCTCTTTCATTCTCATAAATCTATTAAATCTTTTGGCAAATATTGCCATTTCCTTTTCTTCCTCATTTCCACTCTCATCACTATTATCTTCAATGACCTCATGAGTGGAAGACTTAAGTGCTACCCCTACTTTTTTTGAAGGCTCTTCATTTCTTTTTAATTTCATTTCATATGTAAGTAGGGAGCCCATAAGTTCATCTAGAGACAAGGTGTTAGGGTCCTTAGATTCTTCTACAGCAATCACCTTTGCCTCCCAAGATTTTGGCAAGCTATTCAAGATTTTCTTGACCATTTCTACATTGGAATAGCTCTTGCCTAATGCCTTAAGTCCATTAATTATATCATTAAACCTAGTGAACATTTCGCTAATGGACTCATTTTCTTTCATCCTAAATAGCTCATAATCATGTGTGAGCATTCCTACTTTGGTCTCTTTCACTTGATTGGTCCCTTCATGTGTGATGGCTAATTTGTCTCATATTTGCTTGGCATTCTCACACAAGGAGACTCTATTATATTCATTGGGACCTAAAGCACAAAAGAGAGTGTGCATAGCCTTGGCATTCAATTGTGCCACTCTCATGTCATTTGTGTCCCACTCATCCTCACTCTTAGGGACATCTATTCCATCTTTTTTCTTCATGGGAATTCTAGGACCATTCACTATAATTCTCCACACTTTATAATCGTTTGATTTTACAAACAACATCATTCTAGTTTTCTAATATGAATAATTTTCACCATTGAAGAGTGGAGGTCTAACTAATGATTGTCCTTCTTCTCCTAGGGGTGTGCCTATATTCAAGTGAGCCATTTAAGATCGTTTTGCTCGATAGAGGTTAGTCTAAATCGATCTCGAGCCCAAGCTCTGATACCAATTGTTGGCTCTTATAGGCAATACCGAGAGGGGGGTGAATCGGTTTTTAGCTAACCTTAAGTTCGTTTTTCGATTCCTCTAAATTCTCTAGCCTATGTTGATATTTTCTAAGTTCTCTAGGCTACTCAATTATGCAATATCAATTCAAAGCAATAAACACAAATATAATTGCAAATAAGTAAAGAGAGTAAGAATAGAGAAATGTACACAAGTGATTTATAGAGGTTCAGCAACCTTGCCTACGTCCTCTACCTTGAGACGCTCTCAAGGATTTTCCCCAAATTCACTAACTTGAATTTGTGTTACACTCCCTCTTTTCAAGGCTCAAGAGAAACCTCCCTCTTTTTCTAGGCTAAAGAGTAACCTCCCTCTTTTTCTTAGGCTAAAGAGAAACCTCCCCTTTACAAGGAATGATTTGTTTTACAAATGATGTAATCAAGGAAAGGCCTCTAGGTAGGCAAGTGATTACAGAAATTAAGCACAATGAAAAGCCTATACAATATTTTTGCTAAACAATACAAGAGATAGATGAATGATAGAAGATGTAGACTTTGGAGCTCTTGATTTGTTGTTTGAGGCTTGGGAAGATGAATAAGATGATGAAAGATGTTGCTTGGTTGTTCCTCTTGCTTTCCTTAGCTTCTAAGCCTCTATTTATAGTCCCTTGGATGTATTATAGCCGTTGAGTGGAGCCAAATCTCGGATATTACCGTTGTCTCACAAAAACTAGCCGTTATAGGCTATTTTCGAGCAAAGGGATCAATCCCTTTCCATAGGGGATCGATCCCTTTTGTCCAGAATCTTGATTCTGGGCTTTAGGGACCTTGGGAAGACTTTCTGCCAAAAAGGGATCGATCCCTTTCCTTAGGGGATCGATCCCATGCTTCCAGAATGAGTTTTTCCTGCACTTTTGGGTTAGAAATGATATGGCTTTTGATTTTAATTCAACCCAAAACATTTATAAACTTTAAGGGAGTTTTTCTTGACTTTCTCAAATGAAAATATTATCCAAGAAATCATCAAGTGATTTTCTAAAATATTCAAAACATTTATAAAGTGTTAAGACCAATAAGAGTATGCATCATTAAATCATGGTCTTAATGTTTGATATGAACACTTGAAATGTATTGAGAAAATCATGTGTGATAAGGCAAATTTACAATATGAATTAAAACATTAAAGCTTACTTAAGTTTTTGTCATTTCAAAATATATATGTCAATTTAAAGCTAACACATTGTTTTGATAATGGTTTTGGATTTGGGCGAGCTAAAATCTAACCCTTTATGTTATGAGTGGGTATAGAGCGGGTGAGCCCTTGTGTTATAATTTTGGGCGAACTGTTATGGCGGGCGAGCCAAGACTCTTATAATTTTTGGTGAACCCTTTTTATTATACTTCGTGGCGAGTGGCTCTGTTTTAAATAGAAAATTCGGGCGAGCCAATATGGGCGAACCCATTTAATGTGGTTTTGGGGCGGGTGACCCTGTTTTCATGAAATGGGCGAGTTGACCATGGGAATGCCGCATAAGGGCGAGTTGACCATGGCAACGCCATAATGGGCGAGCCACTGAGGGCGAGCCAGTTTTGTTTGTTGTTTTTAAAAGCAAAGGTTGGCGGGCGAACACAAGTTCTCCACACTGGGTGAGCTGCCATGGGCGAGCCATGTTGGGCGATCGGATTGTGGGCGAGCAGATTTTAAACTTTGAGATTTTGGAAATGTTTTCGAGGTGTTTTGTAAACAGAAACCTAAACTTTTTGGAAAATTAAATCATTTTGAGAAAATGATAATATGGGTGAGATAATTCCATAAAGGTTTTCATGAAATATAAAAGTGATTTTTGAGACTTTAGGCCCGGAGTTCATGCAGTATTATTCATGTAGTTGCGTGACCCACCTGGGGCGGTGGCTCGGTCGATGGACCAATGAGTGCACCTCAGGGCGTCACAGGGCTAATGGACCCGCCAAGTCATCAGCGGTCTCGAGGTCACTTGGCATGTGGACCCGATGACCATCTATAGATTATGACCATAGATCTAGCAGAGATAACCGTGAGGGGCGGTGGCCTACGGGTGCACCCCAATAGCGGTAGATTCCGTTCTCGCAAGGGAGAACGATGACAGCATGGTTTATTTGTTGCCTAGTCTCAATTTACCAATTTCTGTTTACTGTGAGGATTTGTTGAACTCCTATATAATGTTTACTACATTTTAAAGTAAACTGTTTAACTAATGATTTGAATGGTGTTTTAAGAGAGTTGTTTACTATATATCCACTATCTTTTCTACTGGGTTATTGTTAAGAAAAGAATAAATGTGTTGTGATATATAGTTTTGCTTTATGCAAAGCAGCATACGTTTCCTTTACTGAGCGTATGAATCGCTCACTTCTTTGTTTTAACTCCACAGATAAAAGACACGGAGTTAGAGAAGTAGCTCCAAGATGGATGTTAAACATGACAGGTACAATCTCTTCTCTTTTACATTTCAGACATAAGCATACAGTACTACTGTAGTGAAATAAGATAATAAGGGGATGTTAGATGTAAGGAATAATGAAAAGAAAATTCATATTCTGTATTTGATGAATAAATATTTATTATTTATCACTCTCCTTGTAGAATGTTATTGGTATCGCAGACAACCCAACCGGTAAAGATTTATAAAAATTCGTGAAAAATATGGTAACGGGATGTTACAGATTTAATGGTATCAGAGCTTGGGTTGGTCTGATGTCTGTTGATGCCTTTAGCATAGAAAGTGTTGAGAAAGGTTAACATCCCCTGTAGTACTGTATAGTCTGAATGTATAGAGGAGTCAAGTGACTGTGAATTGAGTTAAGTGTTTAAAAGTGGTGAAAGTTGATGAATTAAGGGTTACAAATAGAGATAGTAATCTGAAAATTTCGCATGAGATAGGCGATCTTATCATCATAATGTCAGGTCTATTCGGTAAGGTACAGTGAGGAACTCGGTGAGGGCCCCACCAGGACTTTTCTGTCCATATTGAAAAAAGATCCTGAAATGATGATATTAAGATAAAAAAGGAATAATATTAGCATATAAACCCTAAGATCGCGTGTTTGGAATTATATTGATGAGAGAGAATTAAAGGGGAATTTATGAACATACCCCTAAATTGAAATGTTTTATCTGAGTCATAAAATAAAAAGACAAAATTGATTTAAATTAGTATATAATGGTGAAATGGTATGTGGTGGTGTAAAGGATAATCCCTACTGTGGACCCCACGGATATATTGATAAATAAGGTGACCCAGAGTACAAGCTATGAGAGGTCGCGAGATAGTCAGCCCTGTTGTGGATTTTAGGGTTTGAAATTAAAGTGAAAATATGGGTTATATTGGTGTGAAATTACTGAATATTATGAAAAGTGATGTATTTATAGAGTGTGAACCGAAAAGGTGAACTGTGTGATCAATGATTTAAAATCGATGATAATACTGGTTATATATACTCCTTATGTTTTAGGAGAATGGATATTAGTAGTGACTTGACATTTGAGGAAGTCAAGTGTTTGAGTCAATGTGGATAGGAAAGAAAACTTGGAGATGGGCGAGCTCGAGCACGGTTGGAAGGACCGAGGCGTCGATGCAATCGCCAAAGAGGACAGTATGGATAAGTAGCGTTGTCACAGCAATCGTTGTCGATGGGCCCAAAAAGGGGATTGTCATGGCCGGTTGGGCTGGTCCGTTACGATATCTATAGAACCGAGATATTATGAAATTTATGTGAAATACTCTACGGGCGAGAACTACATTGAGAAAGCTCGCCAATGGGCGTGCAAATGTATGTTCACCAATGGTGTGGGCGAGTTAGATGATGGCGAGGACTTAAATGAGTCCGCCAATATAACATGAATTACTAAAGTGGGCGAGGATCCTGACCGCCCAAATACTTTTAGTGATGATCGCCCAAAGAGTATGGTGAGTAATCTGATCAACAAATTGTGGTATGAATCCTAGCAAAGTGGCGAGAAGAGCAATCGCCAACGTTATAATATGAATCAAAGCAATGTGGCGAATAGAACAATAGCTGTAATTGCCAAGAAAATGAAATTTCTCGTATTTGCCAAGTTATAAAGTTGGCATCAAGATTTAGTTGACAAGCTTAGAGGTTGGTGAATTGAAATAGAAATTGTTTGTAAGCTCTTACCAGTGGATCAGTAGAGCTTGAGAAATTACTCAAGTGATTGATGAGTAAAGACTCAACTGTTTTGATATAACTGGTGAAAACGAAAATTATATCGTTTTAAAAACAATGGGATTTATACTCTCTACAGTTGCTTCTAGGTTCCGGAACAAGTATGGTATTCTAAAATACCTATCATATTCTATCTAGATCCCTAGCCGACTGTAGTATCCTTCCTATTTGTGTGCCTAGAGCCAACTAGGATGATTTTAATGAGAATAAATTTGTATATTAATATAAACAATATTGTTGTATAAGGTATGGAAAACCTAATTGTTAAGTCAGTGAACATGAGTTCTAATTACACTATATGCAGTAGAGACGTGAGGTCTCGAATGATTAAGTGAACGTTAAAATTGTCTGAGTAAAAGACTTTACTACTTAAGTGAGGTTAAAGTGTGCTTATTGGGGTATAAAATTTATGAGTTTTACCCGTATAGCACAAATGAATTGTTGAAGAGTTTGTGGAATTTGCTACCCTATTGATGCAATACTTAATTGGGAGAAAGTGGAAGTGAATGGGTATGTATGAATATAGCATTCGAAAGGGTTATGAGATTGTAACAGTAGAGTACTATATTAAGTGGGAAAACAACTGTGGTGATGAATGTAAAAGAATGAAGCTATCTTGAGAGACAAGTCATATGATGACTAGGGAACACGAGTTATGAGGTAGTTCTCAAGTATAAAAATAAATGAGATTTCCTCTGATCATTATGTGGTTATGGCTGGAATTAATGACAAGCCGGAATTGGAAAGATGAAATTATCATACTCAGAGGAGCAGATACAAGAAGTACTGCTAATCCTGAAAAAGGATATACATATGTGTATATATGTATATATTGGGATTGTGAAATTGTATAAATAAAGTGGTGATGAAAATCTGAAAGATAATAAATTTAAATTCAGAAAATGATGTGAGGAAAAGTATACTCTCAAGTATATTCTCCAAGTAGTGACATTGTATGTACTATGAGAATAAGAGATAAAATGATAACTTGATATAAAAAAAAAGTTATCAAGGAAAATGATTACCTGAGACGTAATCGATGGTTAGTATTAAAGCCTACAAAAGAAGGGCAGTCTTAGTTTAACCATGAAATAATCACTGTGAGATGGTAGAAAATCCAAAAGAACCATGAGGTTATAGAAGTGATTATAGATTGAGTAACCAAATTAATTCACTTCTTCATCATTAGGTTTTGGGATGTAATGAGTGCCTTAATCGATATATATTGGTGAAACAGAGAGAACGTATGTGAAGTTCCAGTGAGTGGGTACTTGTGTTAGGGATCCCTAAATTGCCACATGCTTTGAAAGGATAGCAAGAGGCTCGGGATTCCCAATTTTACTGTTAACACCGCCTCAGATTGATATAGATATCCGAGCGCATTATGTGGACGCTCCGGGATATATTGAGAGTGAGTGCATTGTATTTAAAAGACTACTGGGACAATTACATACAAATGATTAAAACTATCTAAATGATAGTCACCAAAATTATTATCGACTAGCACTGAATGAGATGATAAGTGATAAATAGTATAGATGAGTTACTAACTCTCAAGGATGATAAAAGACTTGAGGAAGTGTAAATTGGTTTTGAGAGAAGACGCCCGAGATTCTTCAGGACCTTGAGAAAATTCGGGATGGGCGACCCACGAGTGGGGCGATCGCTCAATACCGGAGAACATGATGTGAAATGTGGGCGAACTAGGTGGTCGCCGACTAACTTGAATGAGTAATCCTAGAGCGCGGGAGAGCGCCAAACGGATGATTGTTGATGGCCTAAAGAGGCGGGTAAGACTTTTAAAGAAAAATAGGAACATATTGAGAGGTTAGCGGCCTCATAGTAGAGACGAGATTTGCTAGAAGTGAAAATGTGATAAGGAAGAAAAATACCTATATTAAAGGTACTTCCTAAAATAAGTGGAAATAATTGAATTAACCACAAAAAGGTGTGTTGCTATCTGGATAGTTGTGGATATACTAAGTAAGTATGCTTATTCCTTAATGATGGAATTTGTTGAGCTAATTAATGCCTTGGCCGGATTTTATGTCAGGGAAATGGTGAGGTTATACAGTATTCCAGTGAGCATTACATTTGATAGGGAGTCTCGCTTCGTATCTCAGTGTTAAGAGAGATTACGGGAAGCTATGGGATCCCGATTGAGTTTTGCACCACAGATCATCCGCAGATTGAGAGACAGTCCGAGCGTATGATATGAACGCTCGAGGATATGGTGTGAGCTGGTGCAGGTGATTTTATAGGCTCCTGGGATAATCCTCTACCCTGGCAAAGTTGTTTATGATAATGGCCACAAGAGAGTATAGGCATAGCACTTGAAAAGGATTATTTAGCAGACGATATAATCCACGATAGCATGAGAGAATGGGAGACCGAAAATTTTTCTCGACTTGGTCGAACAGACTTCTTGAGATATACAGGAGATTATGTATATTAAGGTCTCACCATTGGAATGCATAATGAGAGGGAAAATGAGTTCTCGATGCATTGGATCGTTGGAGATCTTAGATCATGTGAAAGATGTGCACTACCTCCCGAGTTGTCAAGAGTGCACAATGTATTCCATGTCTCAATAATGAGAAAGTACTATCCATATCCTTCTTACGTGATTCGACATGAGTCCTGGAGATTAGAGAGGACATGAATTACGTTGAGAAACCAGTACGGATTTTGGATAGGAGGGATAAAGTATTGTGATAAAGCGATTGTGATCTAAGATAAATCCTTTGATTGAAATGCTCTGGCAATGGGAGGCTAGTAGAGAGTAGATAGCCTTATGCATAAGAAATATCCAGAGTTTCCTTTCTGATAAGTCCGGTTGAAATTTGGAGGACCAAATTTCTTAAGATGGGGAGAAAATGTAAGACCTGATTCTACACTACTGTAGAGTCTAAATTCATGAAATTGATATTGAAAAATTAAATAAATAATGAATATTGATTTCACTTAAGTGAAATGCTCCTTAACTTAGGATGAAAAGGGAGCAATTTCTGTGAAATACTCGACGGGCGAGTACTATGAAGAAACGGCTCGCCAATGGGCGCGCAAGGTAATGGTGTGATCGCCAATGGTGATGGAGAGTTGGACGAGGGCGTGGGCGAATAGGTGTGTTCGCCAACGTGTGAGGTAAATCAGAACAAGGTTGGCGAGTTGAGCCATACCTGGTGATGCCCCAAAAGGGCGAGAACTTGTGATCGCCATACAGAGGGGCAAAGAATAGTTTAGTTGGCGTGAAAGGCAACTGCCATTCGCTAAGTCTCAATGTGATTGCCAAGAAAAAGGAATTTCTTGTAATTGCCAAGATAAAGCTGGCAAGCTGAATGGTTGGCGAACTGAATATGTGTTGGCGAGCTGAAGCCTCAAGTTAACTAGGCGAACTGAAATTAGCACGGACAGAATGAAATAATAAATTAGAACTGTGCAGCAAAAATTGACTTTGAATGCCTCACAGTTGAAGACAATTAATAGAGAGAATGCTAAAGTCAATAAAGGAATTATCCTTATTTGTTGAAGAGTAAAACAAAGTCAATAGCAGGAGAAAAAGGCGTGTGGAAGGAGGACTTTCACGCCACTTGTGCTGCAGTTTTCTTCCTGCATTAAATGCATGAAAGACGTGAAATAAATGAAGGAAATGGGATAAGGTCAAGTGATGAGTTCTGATTGGCTAGCATAGCTATATAAGAAGAAACATTTGAGGAAACCGACTTATCCACATTCATCTTCCTCCCGAGAGCTATGCAACTGTAATGTTTATATTTTGATTTCCTTCCATTTCTACCATGCCCGATTTACTAAACTTCAAACTTTAAGTTGGCTAAACCAGTAAACTTGCTTATAAAACCTTTCCTCCATAGTTGATGAGCTGAAGGAATATGCAAAAAGGAGGCCAACATGAGACCGAAAACAATATGTTCTGAACGTGTAGTTGGCTATGGTGAGTTTCCTCATTTTCACGATTATCTTGGTTTTGATGGTAGATTTCTATGTTTTATGAAGTAATAAATATAGAAACAGTCTTGTTTTTAGTTAGATCCTTGGAGAATATGGAAACAAGGAAAATAATGGATTAAGTGACGACAATGGCGACTATAGTGATCGCCCATGTTGAAAATTAGTAATCGCTAATGAGGCGAGTAGATAATAAGGAACTCGCCAAGATAAAGTCTGTGTTCAAAGCGCGAGAACGCCCAATTCTAGTGAAGTGAATTAATGGGCGAGCTCAAATACATAAGGCATTGGGCGAGTAGAAATGTGGGCGAATTCCCACATGTAAGCCATTTATTGAATGGCGAACTCGATTGGACGAGCGAGTTAGTGCTCTGTTGGGCGAGTAGTCATTTTATTTATCTCAGTCTCGCCAAGTAATATGAAATGAAAATATTAATGGCATTTATATATTATTTGCAGCTGATAATTGGGAATGGCTATTGGCGAGCAGGAAGCAGGACGAAGTAAGGCTTCGTTAAACCAGGTAAGGGAGATGTGTGTGAAGTGAATGCACGTCCTGTGGAGTATAATTTCATTGAAATTATTGAGAAATGGTTTTGTTTTATGACATGCATTGTTTTGATAATGGTTTTGGATTTGGGCGAGCTAAAATCTGACCCTTTATGTTATGAGTGGGTATAGAGCGGGTGAGCCCTTGTGTTATAATTTTGGGCGAACTGTTATGACAGGCAAGCCAAGACTCTTATAATTTTTGGTGAACCCTTTTTATTATATTTCGTGGCGAGTGGCTCTGTTTTAAATAGAAAATTTGGGCGAGCCAATATGGGCGAACCCATTTAATGTGGTTTTGGGGCGGGCGACCCTGTTTTCATGAAATGGGGAGTTGACCATGGGAATGCCACATAAGGGCGAGTTGACCATGGCAACGCCATAATGGGCGAGCCACTGAGGGCGAGCCAGTTTTGCTTGTTGTTTTTAAAAGCAAAGGTTGGCGGGCGAACACAAGTTCTCCGCACTGGGTGAGCTGCCATGGGCGAGCCATGTTGGGCGATCGGACCGTGGGCGAGCAGATTTTAAACTTTGAGATTTTGGAAATGTTTTCGAGGTGTCTTGTAAACAGAAACCTAAACCTTTTTGGAAAATTAAATCATTTTGAGAAAATGATAATATGAGTGAGATAATTCCATAAAGGTTTTCATGAAATATAAAAGTGATTTTTGAGACTTTAGGCCCGGAGTTCATGCAGTATTATTCATGTAGTTGCGTGACCCACCTGGGGCGGTGGCTCGGTCGATGGACCAATGAGTGCACCTCAGGGCGTCACAGGGCTGATGGACCCACCAAGTCATCAGCAGTCTCGAGGTCACTTGGCAAGTGGACCCGAGGACCATCTATAGATTATGGCCATAGATCTAGCAGAGATAACCGTGAGGGGCAGTGGCCTACGGGTGCACCTCAATAGCGGTAGATTCCGTTCTCGCAAGGGGGAACGATGACAGCATGGTTTATTTGTTGCCTAATCTCAATTTACCAATTTCTGTTTACTATGAAGATTTGTTGAAATCCTATATAATGTTTACTACATTTTAAAGTAAACTGTTTAACCAATGATTTGAATGGTGTTTTAAGAGAATTGTTTACTATATATCCACTATCTTTTCTACTGGGTTATTGTTAAGAAAAGAATAAATGCGTTGTGATATATAGTTTTGCTTTATGCAAAGCAGCATACGTTTCCTTTACTGAGCGTATGAATCGCTCACTCCTTTGTTTTAACTCCACAGATAAAAGACACGGAGTTAGAGAAGTAGCTCCAAGATGGATGTTAAACATGACAGGTACAGTCTCTTCTCTTTTACATTTCAGACATAAGCATACAGTACTACTGTAGTGAAATAAGATAATAAGGGGATGTTAGATGTAAGGAATAATGAAAAGAAAATTCATATTCTGTATTTGATAAATAAATATTTATTATTTATCACTATCCTAGTAGAATGTTATTGACATCACAGACAGCCCAACCGATAAAGTTGTATAGAAATTCGTGAAAAATATGGTAACGGGATGTTACATTAGATTTCTTAGTTTACATATTATCTTGCCTCAAAATGACCCTTAGGCTTTGTAGATCTACTCGAAATATAATCAGTAATTGAGTGTATCTCATTGAAATGCGGATAATTTTTTGAAGATATCCGTTAAAATTGAATACAGGTTAAAAAACATGTCTTCTGTCTCTGCAACCACCGATGCCCAACCAACTCCCAACTCATCTCATCTGTCTCAAATTCAATCTCTGCACGTCTCTTTGTTTCATCATTCACCCAAAACACAGGCAAAGATATATATATATATACACACACACGTAAAAATACACAAACCTCTCTCTTTTACCAAATAATATTGATTAAAAAAAAAGTTGAAGTAAACTATAGAATAGAAATTTCCCACGTCAAATTTAAGACTTTAATATCCACACATTTTAAATTGTTGCCTTTGATAGAAAAAAATAATAAATTTTAATATTTTATTCGGATATTGTGGCGTGTGGGCTAGAAAGTAGTGGAATGGTGCATAGTTGATTTTTCGCATATTATTAACAATAACTAATATTAAAAGCAATCTTTCAATTTTATTGTTTATCTTGAATATCCAATTTTTGTGCCAAATGTTTCATCCTCATTGGCTAAAAAAAAAGGCCAATCGTTAAAAATACAAAATTGCTTTGGACACGCCTTATTATTATTTTTCAAGACTTTAAATATTTTTTTTTATTTTTTTCAATGGAAACTATTTTACTCCACCTCCAATTTTATCACGTCACTTGCTTATTTGTGTAATTACTTTGCTACCTCATGATAAGTTGTACTCGCCAAATATAGTTTATAAAAATAAAATAGCTATATTTATTATTTTTGGGTTGTTGTTATTTATGCTTAGTGTCATGATATAATGTGTTTATAGCTTACATTTTTTACGAAGCTTAAAAGTCTTATCTTATTGATGCTTGTCTTGGCTATAATTTACATGGTTCTAAGTATATAATCCATTATGTCCTATATGTTAGCTAACATGCAGGTTCGTATAAGCTACGCATTTGAAGAAAAGAGGCCTGAAGCGAAAAGTGCGCGAAGTAGGCTATGCATCATGAATGAAGACAAAAAAGTCCCAAAGCAAAAAATGCGTGAGATGGGCAACAAAAAAAGTTCTTAAGCGAAAATGCACGAGACGGGCAACAAAAAAAGTCCCTAAGTGAAAAATACGCGAGATAGGCAACAAAAAAGTCCTTATGCAAAAATGCACGGATGGGCAACAAAAAAACCCTAAGCGAAAAATGAAAGTCTCTAAACTAAAAATGTGTGAGACGGGTAACAAAAAAGTCTCTAAGAGAAAAATGCGTGAGATGGCAACAAAAAAAGTCTCTAAGCGAAAAATGCGCGGACGGGCAACAAAAAAAGTCTCTAAGCTAAAATGTGCGAACGGGCAACAAAAAAGCCTCTAAGAGAAAAATGCGCGAGATGAGCAACAAAAAAGTCCCTAAGCAAAAAATACGCGAGACAAGCAACAAAAAAAGTCCCTAAGCGAAAAATGCACGAGACGGGCAACAAAAAAAGTCCTTAAGCGAAAATACGTGAGACAGGAAAAAAAAAAAGATCCTTAAGCAAAAAATGCGCGAAATGGGCAACAAAAAAGTCCTAAAGCGAAAAAATGCATGAGATGGGAACAAAAAAAGTCCCTAAGCGAAAATGAGCGAGACAGGCAGCAAAAAAAGTCCCTAAGTGAAAAATGCACGAGATGGGCAACAAAAAAAGTCCCTAAACGAAAAATGTGCAAGATGGGCAACAAAAAAGTCGCTAAGCAAAAAATACGTGAGATAGGCAACACATGGGCTTGAAGCGAAAAATGCACGAGGTAAGTCGTGAATGAAATGAAAGTCCCTAAGCGAAAAATGCACGAAATGAGCAACACATAGGCTACAAAGTGAAAAATGCACGAGATAAGCCATGAATGAAATAAAAGTCCTTAAGCGAAAAATGCGCGAGATGGGCAACATATGGGCTTGAAGCGAAAAACGTGCAAGGTAAGCTGTGAATGAAATAAAAGTCCCTAAGCGAAAAATGCTCGAGATGGGCAACACATTGGCTTGAAGCGAAAAATGCGTGAGATAAGCCTTGAATGAAATAAAAATCCCTAAACAAAAAATGCGTAAGATGGGCAAGACATGGGCTTGAAATGAAAAAATGCACGAGATAAGTCATGAACAAAGTAAAGGGCTTAAAGCGAAACATGCACGAGTAAGCCACACATGAGAAATTTATAAGCTTGAAGCGAAAAATATGTTACGTAAGCCATGCACGTGAAAGACAAGAAAGCGCGTAGGCTTGAAGTGAAAAATACGCTATGTAATCCACTCAGGTGAAGTATAAGGACTTGAAGTGAAAAGTGTGCGAGATAAGTCTAATTATTACGTAAGATGAGTTTAAATAAGTGCAAGGTCAATGTGTAGTCGCCGAAGGGTTCTTTATAAAAGATTGGGCTCTTTCACAAAGAACCGGGGAGCACTTACTATATACATATATATATATATATATTAGAGCATGAAAATAAAGCAAGAAAGTGGAATTTTTCATTCATTCAGCTCTAGAGTTGTATTACAAAAAGTGTATTCCAGATTGACCTCTATAGCAAGAGGAGTATCGATATTAACAGGCACCTAGGCATGTGCATCCTAAGGCACTATAATGTTAGGAGCTTGATCCTTAGAAAAGTTAGCCTCTAGGTTATCCAAATCATCTTCGTCCAAGCCTGAGAGAACCTCGACCACTTCGAGCCAACAAAAAGGCTCCTAAGGGCCAGTGAGATCAGACAGATCTTTGTAAGTGCCTATCCTCAGAAAAGGTTCCAAATCCTCAGCATTTTATCAAGCTTTGACCAATCAGGAGCAATGCCAGGTACAAATCACATTTGATAAAACCAGTTAAGACTATATGCCTCCTTTTGTGGCACTTCTTGATGATGTGCCTTCACGGCCTTAACCCAGATTTGATTTTGTTCCTCTTGTCTAAGAGAAGGCCTTGGTGGCTCTATAATCTTGTCATATCTCCTTATAGCTCTTGGTTTCGATCAATTAGAACCTTGAGTTTGAAAAGAAAAGTGGCATACTTCACTTGAAGAGCATTCAGCTTAGTTGAAGTGGAGGAAAACATATCCCAGTAGTGCTCTGAAGAAGCAATCTTGGCCTTTTTCATCTCAAAATCGTCTTTAAGATGAAGCAATTCCAGCTACTCAAGTTCTCTTATGGTTTGCACTTTAAACACTAAGTGTTGAACATTAATAGCAATTATTTGTTGCAAGGCTTGCAAAGAAGTAAAACGATTAGTAAACTTACAAGACATTCCCGTTAATGTGAAAGAAAGGATTTGAAACTTACTTTCATCACTTCTAAAATAGCCATGTCTGTTAAGAGAAGCAATCTGGGGAGCACAGGCATGTCTCTCATTGACAGCTCCATGAATAGCTTCCTCCTATCTTTCATGAGGAGCTTGAATATATTGCACTTAGCCTGATTCTGCCCGTGTGACTTCTAGTTCCTCCTATTCACCGAAACTGATAATTGGTGATCCACTAATGACAAACTTACTCCTCCTGTTAGCTTTAAATTGACATATATATTTTGAAATGACAAAAACTTAAGTAAGCTTTAATGTTTTAATTAATATTGTAAATTTGCCTTATCACACATGATTTTCTCAATACATTTCAAGTGTTCATATCAAACATTAAGACCATGATTTAATGATGCATACTCTTATTGGTCTTAACACTTTATAAATGTTTTGAATATTTTAGAAAATCACTTGATGAATTTTTAGACCATGTTTTCATTTGAGAAAGTCAAGAAAAACTCTCACAAAAATGCCAAAATGTTTTGGGTTGGATTAGGATCAAAGACCACATCATTTCTAACTCAAAAAGTGCAGGAAATCACCTTCTGGAGAAAAGGGATCGATCCCCTAAGGGAAGGGATCGATCCCCTTTTGGTAGTAAGCTCCCAACAGCTAGAAAAGGTCCCTCAGCCCAGAAGATTCAGATCTGGAATGAAGGGATCGATCCCCTATGGGAAGGGATCGATCCCTTTGCCCGAAAATAGCCTATAACGGCTAGTTTTGTGAGATACAACGGTCAGATTCAATCTTGGCTCCACCCAACGGCTAGAATACATCCAAGGGACTATAAATAGAGGCTTAGAAGCTAAAGAAAGTAAGAGGAACCACTCAGCAACTTCAAATCTCATATTCCTCAAATCTACAAGCCTCAAACAACAAATCAAGAGCTACAAAGTTTCCATCATCTATCATTCTCTTATTCCTTGTAGTGCTTAGCACAAATCTTGTATAGGCTTTTATTTGTGCTTAATATTTGTAATCACTTGCCTATCTAAAGGCCTTCTTTGATTACTTCTCTTGTAAACCAATTCATTCCTTGTAAAAGGGGAGGTTTCTCTTTAGCCTATGAAAAAGAGTGAGGTTACTCTTTAGCCTAAAAAAAAGAGGGAGGTTTCTCTTGAGCCTAGAAAAAAGAGGGAGAAGAGGTTTCTCTTGAGCCTAGAAAAAGAGAGAGGTTTCTCTTGATCCTTGAAAAGAGGGAGTGTAACACAAATTCAAGTTAGTGAATTTGGGGAAAATCCTTGGAAACGTCTCAAGTTAGAGGACATAGGCAAGTTGCCGAACCTCTATAAATTACTTGTGTAAATCTCTCTTTCCCTACTCTCTTTACTTTCTTGCAATTATATTTGTGCTCATTGTATTGAATTTGAATTGCATGATTGAATAGCCTAGAGAACTTAGAAAATATTCATATGGGCTAGAGAATTTAGAGAAACCGAAAAACGAGCTTAAGATTAGTGAAAAACCGATTCACCCCCCTCTCGGTATAGCCTATAGAGCCAACACCTCCTATGGTTAAGGGATCGAGAGGAACTAAATCACTCATAATAAGCATGGGAAGAGTACGAGCTCGAGTGTTTTCTGTAACCACTCCTTTGAAGCAAACTCATTTTTTGACAATGAGTAGTTTCAACTTGAGAGGCGGAAAAGTGCTCGATATCCTTCTTCTTGCAAAAAGCACGCCCAACACTTTGGATTAATGGACCCTTGGGTTCTATAAGAGGACTTATGGATTTGTGAGAGCATCTACCATGCCTCAACCAGCAGATAGGATGTCTCTCAGGCCAGCCTCTCTTCCCTAACATAACCAATCAATCTGTTGACTGTACAATCTCTTTAAGATCGAGAAAATTTGATTCTCAGAGGATCTCCTCCCACGAATAACCTATTAGAGGCCTTCTAAATAAAATAAGTCATTGACTCAGAGAATCCATGGGACTTGAAAAGGCACTTAACAAAAGCAATAACGGCACAACTCCGTTCCTATTACAAGTTATGATGAGGCCCACTAGTTGAGCTCACGGGTAAAGATGAAAAGTCTTTTGCAATAGTTCCAAAAAAAAAGGTAGCGAGAGAATCTGAAAAGTTTATGGACCAATAATGATTGTAATTAGAAAAAACAAAAACATATATACTCTTCCACATGGTATACCTTGCGAAAGAGTGGAGAGCAATTGATGAGAGTCATACTAATGATTATTGGGCCTTGTTATAAGTCAAAGTGAAGATCATTGGGCATAAAGATATACTGAACCTAAGTGAAATGAGGACTTAGGAAGACCATGGAAGATCCATTAAGTGACCATTTAATATGTGGATCTTAAAGGTAATGACGCGCAAAATAACTAATATAAATAGGTCAGAGGTGTTATTTTTAAACCCTAATCTCTATTTGCTTATTAAAAACCCTACCAAAATCTTGTCTGACTTAAGCATCGAAGTGCACACGCAAAGAAAAGCCCCTGCGCCCCTCTGATCATTATCTTTCTTGCAGGGTTTTTGGAGACAGGTTAGGAGGCAGATCGAGATTCATACTTGTGAATAGGTAACAACAATTTGAAACTTAGATAATGTTTTAAATTCAATGTTTTTGAAGTTTTTATATGAATACTTTATTATTTGGATGTTTTGTTGAAGGATATTATTTAATTTGTTCGAATATAAGAAATTAATTAATGATTTAACTTAAGCTTATTTTATTATTTCGATTAAATCGGTTAATTAATCAAATTTAATTTACTTCGATTAATTTTGAAATTAAAAAAATTCAGTTTAGTTAACTAAATAAAAAGAAACTAATTTGATTAAATTCAATTTAAACTAATTTAAATTGAAATTAACCGAATCAAGTGAATGAAAACCTTTAATTTAATGCATATATGACAGGACATGCATAACTTCATACATCCCAATACTAATCCCTTAAATTAATTTGAAACCGTAAATAAATAGAAAAAAAAAAGAGGTGGTTTCAAATGGGTGTGAAAAAAAAAATAGGTATATTTAGAATCTTTCCTAATACAAACTATCCATCATAACATTAATAGCTGATGCATCGAGGAAATATAACTGAGCTTCAACCAGCAACATGTTTTAGTTCGAGATAGTAATTAATGTGCATGGCAGGCCCGTTGCAACCCAAATCCTAGCCTACTATAATTTAGCAGCCCAACCATTTGTATTTGGATTTGTATTTGTAATATATAGAATTAGAGACCCAATATGTTTTTCCAGACTTGAGCTGTGACAACGGGCCTCGAGTCATACAAAGTTACTTTCTCCGCCAAGGACTGTATATTGTAGGTATGCGTATTATTTATATATATATATATATATATATATATATATGAGTTTGTATATGATGCATTGACAATGTATAGTTTCTATACACTATCAATATATCAGAGGTTGACACCTCATCAATAAGCCCTTATGAGCAATTTAAAAAAAATATTTATATTTGCATATAATGGTTTATTGATGAGGTGTCAGCCTCTGGTGCATTGACAGTGTATAGAAACTATACACTGTCAGTGCATAATATATAAATCCTATATGTATATATATATGGTTAATGTATCAATTAACCCCTGAACTATACCACTTTTATCACTTTGATACTTACTGAATTTTCGTTGTCATTTTGGTACTTAAATTTTCTTTTCGTAACGTAATTTAATACCTAAGACTAATGCCGTTAGAAGAAAGCTAACGTGGCAATAAATGCCACATCAATGTGCATCGCATCAGCTTATTTCTTTTTCTTTAATATACATATATATATATATGCAACGCGGAATTCTAAAATTCAACTGGTTTTGCAAGCAAATTTATTAAAAAGAAGGAATCAGAAGTGATCGAGCCAGCCAGAGCCAAAGTCCCTTACTTAGGAATACGTACTAGCTACTACAATAGTATAAAGCTTGCAGATCATAGGATGATGATCAGTTTTATGGTCTTTAATTATATATTAAAGAAGGTATAAGTAACTGAAAATTTTAATCGGTGGCCTTGGAAATTAAGTGGAAGAATAAAGAAACAACTTTGATGGTTTCGCGTCGTACTGTGTATATGGCTTTGGTTTGCAGTGTTCAGAGTATGCGCTGCATTTTCTTGATATCCATATATATGGGAATATATTAAGAATGGTTAGGTCTCTCTCGGGTGTTTTCACCGAAGTCAATGGCATTCATTACAAGCTGATTTTCACTTCCAATTCCAAACTTGACACATTTAAACATGCATGCAAATTGTAGTCGTAGATGTTGGTATCTAATACAAACATAGTTAAATACTAAATGGATACTATTAATCACATTTCTGATTAATTCACAAGGAGGAGGAGAAGAAGATTTTGTTTGATGCATAAAGTACTATTACTATCTATATTAATAAATTGACGGGGTGATAGTGGGAGGCGGCTGAGTTGTGTTGTACAGGGCAGTGGTGATGGCCAGATTTTGGGTTTAATTAATTTGTAAATCTCGACTCCTATGCTATCTGTGCAATTGGTGATCAAGATGGGGCCACTGGGATCCCTCCGATCCCCTCCCCGCTTCACTTTTCAGTCTTCACCACTCATTGTTCAACATTTGTTGTGAAATCAACCGCATTATTCCAAATTTCTTCGTCGTGCAAGGACAAACTCCACATTTTACTACCCCACAAGTAGTACTCCCATGACCCATCGCATTTGAACATTCAACGTTGCAGCCGCCGCTGCATAGCTTCGTTCTTTGAATCATTTATCTAATATATATATATATATATATATATATATCTAATATCTAGACCATTGTCAATTCAAATTCCATTATCAAATTATTATCATTATTAGGCCGAGGAGTGAGTGACCTACCACAGCGGGCGTGGCCACGTGCATGGGTCCTTCATTATTGTGAACCACTAGCTTCGATTCGACCCACTCTATCATTCTTTGGTCGCTGGCCCCACCACCCCCTCTAAATTTCCATCCTCAGATCTTCTGCTGCCGCATCCTTAGGCTTTGCTTGTGTATTTTAATTCCACGAAGAAATAGAGAAGGACAACACTTAAATTCGTCTCAAGCCCCTGCAAATTAAAGTTTTTTTTTTTGCTGAGTAATTAAAGTTATTTTTATTACTATTTTACGGATAATCTCAAAAGTTCTGGATTGGGTTTGATACTTGATGCATTTATTTGTAACACATCAGATCAAACTCAAAGGAAGAATCAATATTCCAACAGTAGCAATAACCACTGCTATATATCTGCGCTGAATTAATTTGGAAACCAAAGAAGCATATATATATATATATATATATATATATATATATATATATAACACAATGGAGACGATTATTGAGAATAAATCAAATCACGTCAATGCATCTCTATGGAGTCGTACAGTAACCGTTAAAGGAAGAAAAAAGGTGAGGAAAGCAAGTAGTGGTAGAAATTATTGGGTGGAGGCCAAAAATAACCGACAAATTGAAAGCCAAGCTCATGGCATACGTGGGGAATTGATCGAGGGAGGGTGGGAGGGGGGTTGCCTACTTTTCTAAACACATTTCCAACGTTTGAATCTTCCGACTCCACTATTTCTTTATAAGATTACTATCAATCTGTTTTTCTCACTCTATATCCTATCCTTATCTTGATGGCTTGACGCAGTACATGTTATCTTGGTTAAGATCTTGAGTGCAAAAGCTGTTAATAGCAAACTAGAAAAAAGAGTAGAAACAGTTACTGCTTTACATTCATCGTGACATTCACTTATCAAGAGGTGTCATCTCTTACTTAAGAGAGATTGGTGCTGTTTTCTACATCATGTATATCGTGAGGCTAATCTCTGTGCAGATCAATTAGCTAATATAGCTCAAGCAAGCGGCGTGGAAACAACTATTCTGATGCATCCTCCTGACAGCGTTCTCAAATTTTTGAAGGATGATTGTATGAGGATAGGTAGACCTAGGACTGTATTAGTTTAAGCAGTTACTTTATGCTGCTCATATGTACCCAAAAAAACTGCTTATAAAAAAAAAATAGAAACAGTAACTTTCAATTGAACCATAAACACCATTATTATTGATTTTATTTTGTAATGATAATCAACCAACGTGACACTTATCTCTAACTAATAATCATCTCTCATTGTGATCTATTGGCAAAAATATCATTCATCGTGACGTATATATGCGTGATGCATAGCTGTAGTACAATTAAGAAGCACATAATTACTACTATTAACATAATAATAATAATAATACAAAGCTTATTCTGAAAACAAAATGGGCTAAACTCGCTCTAATTAGAGTATTACGCTCTGCTCTCGCTATTCAATCAGACAAATTAAAAGTTTAAAACAAACAAGGAAAATATGTCAGTACAATAGCAGACCAGTCATGCTTCTCCACTTAGCCAACATCTGCCACCTCGGCCGGACGAGGACGAAAATTACCAAAAGCAAAAATTCCACAAAATATTCTCCACCCACCCGTTTGCTCTTTTTTTTCCCCAAAAAAAGACTACTACTCCTTTAATAAGTACTGTACTTACGTAATACTAATATTATTAGAGTGCTGTTAAATACACTTATTTTTTTTCATCCCACATCTTATTCTACACAATAAATTGCTATTCATTTAGGAGGAAAATGAGTGTAAGAAGAAAAAAATAGGGTGTATTCTCTCATATTATTAATACAAGAAAATGCTCTAATCTCCGACCAGGAAATCCTCAACGTTAAAGTCGGAGAATTCATCTTCCCGGGCAAACAAGTTATCCGATAAGGAGAGATCCGTCGAATAGGAGGTAGCATCAATCTGAAACCCAAAAGCGTCAACGTCAACGTCAACGTACCCCAAGCCTTCAAAGGGCGTTAATTCCTCGCAGCGGATAACCGACGTGGGAGAAGAGCGCGGCGAGGAGTCAAAGCCATCGCTTTGGCCTTCGTCAACTGCGGCTTCCTTTTCCGCCAAAACTGGCATAGGGAAGTTGGTGACGGCGTTGGGACCCTTGAGCAAGAGGGTAGCTTTATCGTAGATGCTGGCAGCTTCCTCAGGGGTGTCAAAAGTGCCGAGCCATAACCGTTTACGTTTGGTGGGGTCTCGGATCTCGGCAGCCCAGCGTCCCCAGGGTCTCTTCCGTACTCCTCGGAACTTTCTGTGGCGAGTGACGTTAGATTGCTGGGATGGTCCTTCTCTTTCTGTGCTTGGTTGTTGCTTGACTAATAACTTGGTAGTAGAGTAGGCTGATGATGGGCATAATGGTTGAAAATTTATCTCTTTGACGTGCCTTTTCACTCTCCTTATGCTGTTTATACGTCTTCTACTTCTGGTTGATGTTGGTTGATCCTGTGTTTCGTCACCAGAAGAATCGGTGGCATCTGCGTCGGTGACGGTGATTCTAAGAAGCTTTTGAGGGATATTTCTGGCTGGTTGTGGAGTAGGTTTGTTGGTGGTGATGACATGCTCTGTGAATTTGATCATGTCGGCTTACGAGTAGTGCGACTGCGACAGTGTGCTCATCATGGGGTAAAGGGGAAAGCTGCAGCAAAATAGTTTATTGGGCTGGAATGGATCCCACTTCCGAAACATAAGCTTGATGACGAGGGAAGAACAGTGAGTATTGGTAGGCGAATATATAACAGAAAAATGCAGCAGTAGATATCAGTGTGGCCTTGGTTTTGGGCTTTGGAGGCTTGGAGGTGGGATAAAAGACAAACTAGTTCTACGAGTATATATCTAAGACAAAAGGCGGAGTGGAAAGTGGAAACCTTGCTTGTGTTGTAGTATTATATACATGGAGTTGACACAAGTACGCTAAGCTTAACTAAAGCAGCAGGGTCAGGGTATGGAGGCTAGGGACTGACGGGAATAACACTTAGACATTTAGACTACTAGTACGACTTGGCTTAGATACGCATAGAGATACCTAGATGGATAACTCACTTGCTGACAGAGAAACTAAGAGAGAAGAGGATTGGAAGTAGAAGTTTATAATAGTTTTGTACGTGAACTTCTTTCTTTTTTTTTTTCAAGAAAGAAAAGAGAGAGATGTAGCTGCTTCTCAACCAAGCCAACCGATTTCACATTTGCCAATTCCTTTTGCTTCTTTTTTTTTGTCTGCACTTTTTATTACGTTCGAGCTCCTTGGAGGGCGTGATCGATCATTATATCTTTACCAATCACCATGCATTACAGAATTAACAATGTGAATGTATATAGCCAGCTAAGATCACAGATGTACTCTCTTAACTTCCAAATCTTCGGCTATATAATGTCTTCCTTTCAACCTAAATCATGAGTAAAATCAAAATTCAATCCAGCACGTAGAAAAAGATGGTGGTGAATTTGAATTCACAAAACAGTGAAGGCTGATGTCAAAGCATCGTTATCTCCCTTTCATTCTCGCTGACGTATCAGACTGTAGACATCACGCAATGCCATGGTTTCATGATTTATGTTCTTCCAACACATTCTTCTATGCTTAAAACAGGCATCATATCTATCATTCTTGGAACAATTGAAGAGTTACGACTATTGAACAAAAAAAAAATTGAAGAGTTACGACTTAGGATGCAGACAAAGACGTCAGTTTCATTTTTTTAACCTTTTTGGGGGCCACGCCACGCGTATCTTTCCGGCGAGAGCCATGCATACCTCCTCTCGTTTTTTGCCTAAGCAGCCGAAAGCTTCTCCTCCAGTGGTTTCAATGTCTCCAACAGGATGATTTCCCTGCGTCATTATCCGTACCGCAGAATAACGATATTTCCACTTTGGTTAAGAGTTGAGACATGCATCTTTACCACGTTCTCTCAGCTTCTTCAATAAATTAAAGAGTCACTGCATCTTACTCCTGCAACAACTCAAATATCATACAAACTGCAACCAAACGCATCCTAACGGTAAAAAGAAGATTCAGCTACTAGCTACAGAACTTTCAAAAGTAAGTAGGGATCAGAGATGCACAAAACATTAACGAAAAGCAGAAAATTATGAAGATAAAACGGAGAAAAGAAAATATAATAATAAATAAACAAAAGCAAAACGTTCATAAAAGGGTTTTCTAGGAATTAGCATATTTTATAGTTTCAAATTTATTCAGAATCACCAAGATTCACCTCACTAGTATATAACAGTCTCAAAAGAAAATTGCAGCATTATTTCACATCCAATCATACCATACATTTTTAGTACATAGAAAGAGATTGGCAAGCAAGCCATTCACTCACTCACACAGCAACAGCAACATTACATTACAGTTTTCTCCCTCTATTGTCCTTGAATAAATATTCACAAAATAATGATGAATTCCTCGAGAACTTTTGAGCCCTCAACAAAAACATAATGAGACATAAGATTCTATCATAGTTCTTTTCCTTCACCTAAATGAAATTAGAACTAGAAAAATCCCATTTCTTTTTTGGGAATTACTGGAGAATTTATCACCATCAACCCATTGCGTACTTTTGCGTCCAGCTACGAGCAGTTGCCTCATACTTAGCCCTGTCAGTCTTGTACATGTGAGCAATTTCAGGAACAAGTGGATCATCCGGGTTTGGGTCTGTTAACAGGGAACAAATAGATAGCAGCACCTACAATACATAATAGAGTTGAAGAAACAAGCACTACAAACCTCCTTTGAACCAAACATTTGTAAGGCTTAATAACAAAGCTGCATAAAACCACATCAAACCATAAAAGCATGCACTATGTATCAATGAGCTGAAGTTTCATTGTAACTACTGTCAATGTTTAGGGTTTGAATTGAATTGTTTATTGAATAATACGTTTGTTTATATACACAAGAGCTCTAGCACTAAATTAGGAAACTACTCCTAATACTAATTGAAATCCCTAAACTTACGGGATCTCAATAAATACATAATTACAACTAAATATATGGACTTGATTCTAGGAAATATTTATTTTCCTAAAATAATACGGTTTCCCACACTCCCCCTCAAGCTGGTGAATAGGAATTTTCCATTCCCAGCTTGGATACAATTCTCTCAAATGCCGTGCTACTCAACCCTTTGGTGAGGATATCAGCAAGTTGCCCATGTGTTGACACATATGGAGTACATATCAAGCCACTGTCTAACTTCTCCTTGATGAAATGTCTATCCACCTCGATATGCTTCGTTCGATCATGTTGTACTGGATTATGAGCTATGCTGATTGTTGATTTATTGTCACAGTAGAGCCTCATAGGCCCTTCCCATTTAATCTTTAAGTCTTCTAGGATGATTTTCAGCCAAAGTAGCTCACACATGCCTTGTGCCATTGCACGAAATTCTGCCTCAGCACTAGAACGTGCTACTACACTCTGTTTCTTGCTTCTCCATGTCACAAGATTCCCTCCAAGAAAGGTACAATACCCGGAGGTTGATCTCCTATCGATGATCGATCCTGCATAGTCAGCATCAGTATAGGCTTCAAGTGTCGTACTCCTATTCCTCTTGAACAGAATTCCTCTTCCTGGTGTTCCCTTAAGATACAGCAAAATTCGGTGGGCAGCCTGCAAATGAACCTCTCTTGGACTATGCATAAACTGACTGATTAAGCTCACCGCATAAGCTATATCCGGTCTGGTATGTGATAAGTAAATCAGTCTTCCCACGAGACGTTGATACATTTCCTTGTCCACTGTGGCATCTTCCTCTGCTTTTCCTAGCTTGAGGTTTGGGTCCATAGGAGTACTTGCGGGTTTGCATGCAGTTTTGCCCGTTTCCTTGAGCAAATCCGTAACATACTTCTGTTGGGATATAAAAATCCCTTTTCTAGAGTGCGCAACTTCAATTCCCAGAAAATATTTCAATCTTCCCAAAGTCTTAATTTCAAACTCCTTAGCCAAGCATTGACTCAATATTTGCTGCTCCCTTTTGTCATCTCCAGTTAATATAATGTCATCCACATATACTAACAGTGCTGTTACTCCCCCTGAAGCAGAATGTTTGATAAACAATGTGTGATCCCCCTGACTTTGTTTGTATCCCATGGCCAACATGACTCTAGCAAATCTTCCAAACCAAGCTCGAGGAGATTGCTTCAGGCCATACAAAGCTTTGTTCAACTTACATACAGTATTGGCAATCACATTCCTTCCATAACCTGGTGGAATCTCCATATAAATCTCCTCCTTAAGCTCCCCGTGTAAGAAGGCATTTTTCACATCAAATTGCTGTAGTTCCCAACCAAAATTGGCAGCTAGAGATAAGATTACTCTGACTGTATTCATCTTAGCAACTGGGGCAAACGTCTCTAGGTAGTCAATCCCATAAGTCTATGTATACCCTTTAGCTACCAACCTCGCCTTGTATCTCTCAATTGACCCATCTGCCCTGTATTTCACAGTATAAACCCACTTGCACCCCACCGACCTTTTTCCTGCTGGTAACTTCACCAACTCCCAAGTTTTATTCTTCTCTAGAGCCTCCATCTCCACATCCATGGCTTGTTTCCATTTTTCATTAGACAATGCCTCAGATAAGGTAGTAGGAATGGTGGTGTTCTTTAGGCTTACAAGGAAGGCTTTGTAGGTTGGTGAGAAATTTTTAAATGATAGGTAGTGTGAAAGAGGATATAATGGCTGTTTTGTACACTTTCTGGTCCCTTTTCTAATAGCAATTGGAAGGTCCTGGTCATCTTCAGTATCAGTAATTTGGGCTTTGGTTTCACTCTGTAATGCTGGAAAGTTAGTAATTGTTACCTCATTTGAAGGACTTGAGTTAGACTCTTGAACTTGCATAGATCCTGGATTGGCCTTTTTCTGCCTTGAGTACACCAAGTTTTTACCAAATCTCACATCTCCAAGAGCAGATTCGGGGTTAGGTACTAGTTTGGGTTCAGACACATTTGGTGCAGTAGGAGTGGTCTTATTTGACTCAGGTTCAAGTTCACCAACAACTGGGGCATTTGACTCAGGTTCAGACTCAACAGATGGCTCAACAGACAGTTGGGGCATATGATTGGGTTGAGACAAAAGTGAAAGATCAGGCAACCCAAGAAAACCTTCCTTATCTTCCCTAAGACTCTCCCCCTGAAGATAAGGTTGAGTGAAATAAGCCTCTTGTTCATTGAATGTTACATCTCGTGACACATAAAATTTCTTAGACGGAGGATGGTAACACTTATATCCTTTCTGAGTTGAGGAATACCCAATAAAAACACACTTTAGAGCTCTAGGGTCTAGCTTCCCCCTGTCTTGACTGTGGATATGAACAAAGGACACACACCCAAAAATGCGAGGTGTAAGATTGTTTGTGGTAGAGAGGTTCGGATAGAATGAAGAAAGCACATCCATTGGACTTTTGAATCCTAGAACTCTAGAGGGTAATCTATTGATGAGATGAGTGGCTGTGAGAACTGCTTCCCCCCAGAAACTTTTTGGCACATTTTTTTGATACAACAGTGCTCGGGTTTGGTCTAAAAGGTGCCCATTTTTTCTTTCGGGGACTCCATTTTGTTGTGGTGTTCTCACACAGGAAGACTCGTGAATTATTCCCTCTCTTTGACAAAAAGGGGTAAGAATTTGATTGAAATAATCCTTGGCATTGTCTGAACTAAGTTTTTTAATACTCACACCAAACTGGTTTTTTACCATAGAGAAGAAATTAGGGAACACAGTGCTAACATCTGACTTATGTTTAAGCAAGAAAACCCAGGTAACTCGGGTACAATCATCAATAAAAGTCACAAACCATCGTGCCCCTGACACATTAGCAACAGTAGAGGGACCCCAAATATCAGTGTGAACAAGATAAAAAGGAAAAATGCTTCTTTTATTGCTTATTGGAAAAGGTATACGCTTGTGTTTGGCAAGTTCACACACCTCACAATGAAGACTCTCAATATCCAACTTTGTAAACAATGAAGGAAACAGAATTTTAATAACCCTAAATGATGGATGTCCTAACTGACAATGGTAAAGAAAAACTTTCTCCTTACTAGATAACTTAGACTCGGACATGAATGAGTGGGGTGATCTGCTCTCGAATATGTTTGACTTGTTTAATTCCGCAAGGTAGTAAAGACCATCCCGTTCTCTAGCACGTCCAATCGTCCTCCCCGAATCCTTGTCCTGAAATAAACAATAACTACTGTGAAAAGTCACATTACAAAGCAAGTCTTGTGTGAGTTTCTGTACAGAGACAAGATTGGTGGATAGCTTAGGAACATGAAGGACATTTTTCAAGGTTATGGATGGGTTTATTTGAACATCTCCTATACCAGCTACGGTTGCTAAGGATCCATCAGCTGTGGCTATTTTCTTATTGCTTGAACATGGTGAGTATGTGGAAAAATGTTTGGATGAGTGGGTCATGTGATCGGTGGCTCCTGAATCCATGATCCAAGATTGAGTAAAGGATGTTTCTGAGGCATTTAATCCAAATAAAAATAGAAGCTTACCTGAATACGCCAAAGTACAAGTACCTGTAGGTTTCTCGAGGTTACTTAAGAATGATCTCACTCTTTCCACCTCCTCTTGGTTAAGACTTGCTGGTTCCTGCTTGGCTTCTCCATGTGGTGCGTTGGTAGCAACATGGGCTTGCCCATTACCCCTCGACGGATTATCTCTTTGACCCCACTCACGGCTGGGAGGTTTCCCATGCAGTTTCCAGCATTTCTCACGAGTGTGGCGCCCCTTTTTGCAGTAGGTGCACCATAATCCATCACGGCCTTGAGCCTTGGGCTGACCACTCTTGCCTACTTCAATGGCAGCCTTCCTTTCCATGCTTGTCGAACCATTTTTTACACTTTCAGCTACCATGGCTGAACCATCTACAGTTTGAGGATCAAGCATCAAGCTCCTTCTACTTTCTTCACTCCGAATAATAGCCACCACTTCATTGAAGCATGGAATTTCCTGCTTTCCGAGAATTTGGATCCTGACTTGATCAAACTCAGAGTTTAAACCAACAAGAAAGTCATAAACTCTATCTCGTTCAATAAAATCCTTTAGTATGGCTGCATCATCCGGGCATTTAGTCTGAATCACCCTATAGTGGTCAAGTTCTTGCCATAAAGATTTCAATTGGTTGGCATATTCGGTCACAGTCTTGCTTCCTTGCTTCGCAGCCATAGTCTTGACCTTCACCTCGTACACTTGAGCTGCATCTCTGGCCTTTGAGTAGGTCTGTTGGATTGCATCCCAAATGTCCTTGGCCGTAGCCATGAACATAACCGTATCACTTATCTCGGGCACCATAGAATTCCATAACCACGCCATAATCATGGAATCCTCTTCATCCCATACTCCAAAACCTGAATCTCCTGGCTTCGGTCCCGTACCTAACAGATGGCCGATCTTCCCTTTGCCTTTCAAGATTGTACGAACAAGTTGGGACCACTTGAGGTAATTCTTTCCATCCAATCTGTAGGCAGCCTGAATGGCTTGCAATTCTCCCTGCGATTGAGTTTTGCCTCCTTCATCCAAAGGAACTACAGCAGTCGTACCAATCTCCTTGGTCTCTGACATCGTCCTTGGTCTCCAATGGGCAGAAATTAACAGATTACTTGAAGAAGAAAGAAAAAAACAGCAATAAAGGCTGATAAAAAATTTCCAGCAATGAAGGCTGGTAAAGCACTGTAAATGCTCTGTTTTGGCAGTAGAAAAACAGAGCAAAACAGAAAAGAAAAACTATGACAGGCCAAAAAAAAAACACCTAATTTCCCAGAAAAATCTTACTGCTCTGATGCCATGTCAATGTTTAGGGTTTGAATTGAATTGTTTATTGAATAATACGTTTGTTTATATACACAAGGGCTCTAGCACTAAATTAGGAAACTACTCCTAATACTAATTGAAATCCCTAAACTTACGGGATCTCAATAAATACATAATTACAACTAAATATATGGACTTGATTCTAGGAAATATTTATTTTCCTAAAATAATACGGTTTCCCACAACTACCCTACCTTTCATCATTGAAAAAATAAGCTACATTCGATACATACTAACAGTGTACTTATTATCCTGTAATTTAGATTGGGATGTCTAGGGGATATTTGAAATAAAGAAAGAAAACCATTCCAAGGTTCTTCATACACAAACAATGGCGCTTGTATTTACCCTAAGATCAACATGTAACCATGTATTCATAGGCACTTTCCTTTGGTGGTACAATCCACTACCGCATGAATTAGCAAATAAAGAAGCCATCAATGGCAAGGTACCCTCTTCATGTATCAATAAATAAGCATACCGAGATATCACCCCTCCAACAAAGAGATAAGCAACACATCTGTACTCCAAAGTCCAATCCCAATATGAGAAACTCATGGAACCATGTGTTGAATTACTCAACCAACCAAAAAAATAAAAGCTGTGTATAAAAGTTGAAAAATTATGGATTATAAAGAAAAAAGCAGTATACTATGCATCATTTGCAATAATTCCTAAAAAGGATATAAACGGATTTCGGATTGAATATGTCAAGCAAGTACATTGCATTCTTCTTAGCTCCATTAAAAAGCTGAGAATCATGCACAGAGTATTAATAATTAAATCAGCTGGATCTTCAATTTCCATCAAATACTAATAGCAACAATGACAAACAAATCACAGGCAAACGACTAAATCAAACCTTGGAAATGGTTAGTGCAGGGCTCCATTGTTCTTTAAGAATATCTAATCATATGCTTCCATTGCTATTAATATTAGGGTGGAACACTTTGGTCCTAAATGCAACCTGAAACACATAAAAAGACATAATCAAGTTGACCACTCATATCTCTAATAATAAGGAATATAACATTCCTCAAGTCTTAATTACGATTTGGCAATAACCCAAGTCCCCAATAACTTTAGCATAAAAGTTTGCACAAATGTTTTAATAAGTGTTTGTTTGTGCAAGGTATCTGTGTTTGCAATTTACAGGCCTTCTTCTTCACCATAAACTTATGACCACCTTCTTCCTCCCTTCCTATCCGACAGCACTTCTATTCTAACAGGGAAACCCCAATCCAAAGAGCATTATCTCCACAAAAGATGCCACAGATTGCTACAAGGTTCCCTCTTAAGGAGAGCTAATGAGAAAAGTTGCAATCAATATCCATGTCCCCTTTTGATCCACAACAATCTTAATAAAGTGGAGAACTACATTCATTATTAAACTAGAAATAAATGATGCCAATATGATCATATTTGCCACTCCCACCATTCAATAGCATATGAGACGGTATATGTAGCTATAATTTATGTGAAGTATTGCACAATTATCCCGACTTTAGTTTTGACATTTATAGAAATATAAAAGTAAGTCTTGGACATGTCAAAATTAGCAACAAGTAAAAATTGTTCATAAGTTGGAGGCAATAACATATTCATTGAAGTCGTGAGTTTGTTTCCACAGCAACTCCATCTAAAGCATAGTCAGAGAGCAGAGAGTTGCTCATTAAAGAAGAGTCTTCAGTCCCAAAATTCCCTTATCTCACTTTCTAGGTTTTGAGGATGATGTTATCACCATACATGTAAAGTTTTTGGCATTGTAGTAAGGCAAAGAAGATATAAATTAAATTGATGTTGCAGTATCCAGAGGAAAAGTACCTTAGGCGGCTTAAATGGATAATCAGGAGGGAAATGTATGGAGACTGGAAAAACTCCTCCGAAGTAAGGGCTGTCAGCAGGCCCCGTAATCGTTGCTTGCAAATGAAACATGTCTTCAGCTACAGGTCCTACATTTAATGAAAATGAACAGTGAAAAGCAGTTATATATCTAATATCTGTTTTTGAGGCCAAGATTGGGAAATAAGTTACAAACAGAGTCAAAATGAAAGCATTCGCAGTCGGGTTGCATAAAAGGCCACATCTTAATGGAAACAAAGAAGGCAACTAGGCAAGGATGAAACTTGAAAGAAATTAAAGTAAAAAGGAAACATCTTTAAGGTTAGGATGGTAAAAAAAAGTAGGAAAAAGGAAAGAAGGGGTAGAAACCAGCACTGCAGGAGGTTGGAGGGTCCTTCTGTAAATCCTTGAGCTCTTTGAGGATCCTTTTCGAAGCCATCAATTTCACAAACCGAATAATCAATGACCTGATTCATCACCGGATCCTCGCTTGATTATTCTGTAAAAGAAGAGAAAAGAAAAGAAAGCGAAATAAGAGGAGAGATGGAGAAACAGCTTACCAACAGGCAACACCGAATCTGAAGATTATAAATTAGGAGCTGATGAGAAAACAGAAGGGAAAAATGAAGACTTTCATAACGTTTAGGGCCGTGAACCTAATCGTTAGACTTTAAAATTCAAGAGTCGCCATCAATCATTCAAACTTAAGGTATGATTGGTCACCTATTCTTGTCTAAGGATAAGGCTTGGTCTACATTCAAAGATTCTTAGACTCGGGAGTACAGTTACGTGTAGGGAAGGATTAGCACCCTCACAATATCCATCCTAGAATGGTACCACTTAGTCTTACACTATGTTTGGATAAACATTAGTAAAGGAAATGAATGGAAAGGAAAGGAATGTAAACTAGAGGAAAGGAGAGGAAAGGAAAGGGTACATGTACCCCTTGTTTGGATTGCTAAAATTAATAAAGGAAAGGAAAGGAAAGTAATCCTAACAATCCTTGTTTGGTTAAACAATGGAAAGGAAAGGAAATGATTTATTGTAATGTTTTTTTTCCAATTATAACCCTTTATGTTTTAAATTTTATAAGATAATAAGGTTAAATTTGACATTCTATATGTTAAAATTTTTTTCAAGTTTCCTTTCCTTCCCCTTTACCCCAAATTGGGGTTTTAAAAAAACAGAGTAACTCAAGGGAAAGCAAGGGGTGCTCACTCCCCCTCTCTTTCCTTTCCCTAGCTAAAAAATCTTTCCAAACAAAAGAAAGGTTTACAACCTTCCTTTGTTTTACTTTGTTTTCCTTTCCTTTCCCTTCCCCACCCTCAATCCAAACATAGGCTTAGGTTATCTTCTAAATTTGCTTAGGTTAATCTTTAATTTCGATATGCTTAATATTGAAAAATATTTCTAAGTATCCTCCATTAAGCTGGTGAGATAACTTAAAAAAAATCATTCTCACCTCAAGAGTTTTCAAGTAGTACTATGTGACTTGCTTGAAGAGGCTCCGCCGTCGGATGAATTTTAGTATTTTATGAAAATCTCCTAACTTTGACTCCTCTACCCAAATTATCTTATTTTATTTTTATCATTTATTATTTTCTATTATTTTCATGACTAATATCTTTATCTATTATTTATTGTTATATTTATCTTATGAATATAAATTATCTTTATTTTTTAGAAAATAAATATAAATCATTTTATCAAAAATTCCTTTAAAATCCTCCATTAAGTTGGTAGAATTTAAAAGAAATTCTCTTACCTAAAGATTTTCGAAGTATTACTTAAGCGTAACCCTCTTCGGAATCTTATCATCGGAATACTCACTTTCATGAATTGACTCTTATTATTATTATATTTTTATTTATCATGTTCTTTTATTATTATTTATTATATTTTTAAAAAATGTACATGAATTATTTTTTATTGAAAATTCCCTTTAGCTCCTTCCATTAAGCTGGTCAGACCATGAAGGAAATCCCCTTACCTAGAGATTCCAAAGTATTACTTAAGCGTAACCCTCTTTAGAATCTCATCATCGGAATAAATCATGTCCACCTTCGTGATTATACTAATATTTACTAAATTTCCTATTCTATTATTTTTATTTTTAACTTTATATGTTTTTATTTGTATTTATTTTTGTAATCTAATAGAATTTTTATAATTTTCTAACGGTCATATTTCCTAAAATTAAATTCCTAAAATAAAAAAAATCCTATTCTACATACAAAATCCCTACTTATACATACAAACTAAAACATATCATAATATCATCATGCAAACCAATCACATTATTAAGTTGAATCAAATTGTTAGATTATCTTATCAATTCATTAAATCTCATGCAAACTATTTAATCAAATTTATTAACATGCAATAATATAAAAAAATTAATTATCATACCAATTCATTTTAAACCAGGTTATTGGATTAATTAACTAATCATGTAAATAATTATTAAATTAACGTACAAATTATTACAAGGTTAACATGCACATTATTAACTTATTAGATCTAATACTAATTATTAAATTAAATTTACTTAATTATTTAATTAATAAAAAAACAAACAAAACTTAGAAATCAGTCCCAATCCTAGTTCTTTCCAACTCTTTCTAGATTTTTTGTCTTTCGTTCTTCAACACACAGCTGCCTTCCTTCTTTAGCAGCTAAAAACAGAGCATGAACGATGGGCGCTTGTCGAAACAGGAAGGGCGATGGGCTAGCTGGGCAACACAGATGCAGTCAAAGCGTGAACAGGTGTAGAAAGCAATCGGTGGCAGCAAGGATGATGAAAGGTGCGTGAAGAATGACCATCCCAATCCCCCCCAACTCCTGAACATCATGCTTTTTTTATACATACACTGTTAGTGTTCTATTAAAATTAGGTTATATTAATTTTTATCCTTTTTTATTTTAATTTATTTTAATCCTAATTATCTATTAAATTCCTATCATAATCTAATTCTAATAGTCTAAATTTAATCTAATAATAACTCATCTAATTAATTAATAAATCCTAATTTATATAATTATCCTAAAAATCTAATTATCCTAATTATCCTATCCTAAAATTAATTTTATTTTCTTTTCTTATCTCTCTTCTTTTTTCTTTTTTTAATTATTCCCAAATCCTATTTTAATTTTAAATTCCTAATTAATGATAATTCTAAATCTAAAAAATTCTAATTTAATTCTAGCCTAATTCTAAATTGTTAAATTAAAATATAATGTCACCCAATCCAATTAATTATTTTTACAAATTAAAATCCCGGACAAAATAAGGTGTCTACAAAGACAAAAGCCAATTATGGAGGTGCAGAAACGAAGAAAGAGGACTGCTTTGCTTCTAGAATTTTCTCATTCGAAGTAAAGTATTTGGATTCGCGCAAGATTGAAGTCCATGCCTTCTTTTTCTTTTGCCATAACTACTCTAGAGTTTTTGGTTGCGTTTGGTGTATTGCTAGGAAAGTGATTGTATCGTAAAGTGATTGCTGTAAAAGTAATTATTGAAAAAGTGATTGCTAACAAAATAACATTACAGTGTTTGGTATACAGTGTAAAGTTTTGATTAAATTGCAGGGAATGTAACATTACAGTGTTTGGTAAACACTCACTTTGCTAGTAATATTGTGGTAAATTTCAAAAATATCCTTAAATATAAAAATAAATTTAATACATTATAATTAATTAAAAATTTAATTATTATATTAAAATATAAATAATTATAAAAATGCACCAAACAATGTTTTTAGGTATTATCATTTATTTCAATAGTACATCTTACATTCAAATAACTTTGAAGGATGTATTATCCAAATAATTATTTTTACATTATATTTATCACTACATTTTTATATGAAAAAAAAACGTGAAAAGTGCTCCTTTTCTTAAATCATAGATAGGGTCTAAATATTTTGAATTTCAATTTTTTTTGTGAATAATTTAACCTCACATTATATTATAACAAAATAAATTAAACATAAACAAATAAATTAAAATACAGAAAACAACAATATTAAATGAAAGAAAAAACATGAAAACAATAATATTAAATGAAAGAGTTCCAAGAGAGGTGATTGCCCATAACAACATCTCACATTTCTTGTTTCCAGCAAAATGATGTGCGACCAGAGAAAGAGAGGCGAAAATGAAGTGTGATTGGGGAGAAAGAGAGGTGACAGGGAAGAGATAGCTTAGAGATAAAGGACTGAGTTTTTGTGAGAGGGTATAATCGGGTTATTGTTTTGCTTATTGATTGCAAAGTAACTTTGCAGCCAATTTTGGCTGCAATCATTTTGCAGCCAAGGTTGCAATCACTTTGCAGCAGAGAACCAACTTTGCAATCACAAAAATCTTATCAAACACTGTAAAGTCTTTGCGTCCAATTAAATTGTAGTGCAAAGTGATTATTTCCCGCATACCAAACGCATCCTTTATTTCTATCTATCCACTCCTCCCGGGGAGTTTTAAAACTACTACAGTTTTTGCTATTTTAACTTCAAATTAACTAAAAAAAAACCTAAATCTACCTACTACATTTACAATTTTAGCCTTATATAATTTTATCCCCAAATTCTACCTTCCCGCCAAAATCTCTGTAGAAGGAAAACACCTCGACGATGGCTGCTCCTCATCTCCACCGCTCTTGCATCAACTGTTGGTCTCCATCGGTCTCCTTCAACTAGGCTTTTTTTGCGACATTCTGATTCCACTCAAAGCGTCCGAGGCTGGCAACGACACCGAAAGCCATCTCGTGGGGCACCGGTGGTTTTACACTGTAAAATCTCACAGACGTGCTCATTGGAAGAGCCATGCAAGGGCGCGGCAAGACTCACGCCCTTGCGCCCTTGTGGCCTCGCCCTCACACAGGTTAACTTGTGCGAGGCCAAGCCTTGAGCAAGTTAGCTTGCGCGAGGATGGTTTCCTTGCGCAAGTGAGCTTGCGCGAAGATGGCTTCCTCGCGCAAGACAACTTGCGCAAGGTGTGTATGCGCATGTCATCCTACGCAGCAGCTCGTGGCCTTGAGTAGGACATTTGTGTACGGCTCTGGCTTCACGTAGGGCATCTACTCATGATGTTTAAAGAAAAAAATAGAATTTAAGACTTGAAAAAGAAGGATGAGAGAAAGATGGAGTAACAGAAGAGAAGAGCATAGAGGGAAAAAACTTGATATTAATGTCATTTTATATTGGGATATTTTTGTTTTTAATTAAGAATATTTATTGTCAGTGGAGTTTTTTAATTTTACAAGTGGGATTAAGATGATAACATGTGTTTTTTAAAAATATTAAGAAAATAAAAAATAAATAAAATGGGACACATGTCATCATTCTAATTTCGCTTGTAAGGTTAAAAAACTCTACTGACAGTGTATAGAATAATTTTTTTTTAATTAATTGGAGTAGAAAGAGAAAAAATAGTGGTAGATTTAGAAGTTCCCCTCCTCCCGACTCCTTTAGTCATTTTAGTCCTTAGTTTTCCTTGATTTTACATTCTTATCCTCTATCTTTTGCTTTCTCTCTAGTTTGCCTCCCGTTCATAGATTCTTCCCACGTTCTTTTATCACTCATCCCCTACTGCCAGTCTGAGTCCGCCACCATACCATTTTCCATTTTTGATGAAGTTGTTGTCAAAATCTTTTCTTCAATCCCAACTATTTTTTTTTTACACTTTCTGGTGCTGCTGGCCCTTCACTCTTCAGTTGCAAATGCACACAACAGTTTCTATGCACGTTTAATCGCCTGACTTCCACTTTGAAGAATATATCTTATTCTTAGTTTCGTCACCACCACGACGAACTATGATGGTATTGATCCCCTAACCTGTCGAAGAAGAAGAAACCTTTTTTTGACCAACAAGGAAAACAGAAACTTACTAAACCATATCATACACTGTATGGATAGTAATACATTGTCTAACATGTCATCGTCTTCTGCTATAGCAAGAAAAGCATGGTGTAATAACATGAAGACATTTTGAGGCTGCTTGTAAACTTTTCCTCAAGCCGGCAAGGAAGAGATAAGTATGAAACATTGGAAGGGCTGCAAAAGCTCTTTAATTGAACTAAATGCAAATCAATTGCTGAAAATGAATGTTACAACAGATCCGGAAAAGTGAAAAAATCATAACACTACATCCCTCAGAAAAATTGCACAACAAACACTGACTTTAACTTTGTGAAGCCAGTTATACTGATAAGGTCAGATAATGCGATGGGCAAACCCTACTAAGCTTTCCTAAAAACACACCGCAGCAGCCTTTGGACAATCACGGGGTCTGCACGTTTGAATCTTTTTACTTGTTCTCTTCTGAAGATGGCCGGTTCTCGGAGTCTGATTGCCGGACTTCTTCAATCATTCTAACAACTTCAGCCATGGTTGGTCGCATGTCTGGCACATTCGCCACACATGCCATCGCGATTTGTAACATCTGCACCATTTCTTCTTCAATGTTTTGGAACCTCATCAACTCAACATCAAAGACCTCGGCTGTCCATTCCTCCCTGACAACAGATTGAACCCACCTAGGAAGATCAACCATGTCATCCCGTCTAGGTGACTGGAGTGGTGCTTTCCCAGTCAGCATCTCAAGAAGCAGGACACCAAAGCTGTACACATCCGATTTATGAGTATGCTTACGGGTTTCAATCACCTCAGGAGCACGATACCCTGCTGTTCGAGATGGAGTTGCAGGGACATTCATAAGAGGGGTCAAACCCAAATCAGAGATGCACCCGTCAAGATCTTGATTGAGGAGAACATTTGAGGACTTGACATTTCCATGAGTAAATTTTGGACCACCCATAGAATGGACGTGAGCAATTCCTCTGGCAGCTCCAAGGGCGATTTTTATTCTGGATTCCCAGTCTAATGGGGTTCTTCCACCTCCCCTGCTTCCTGTTGTCAAAATGCATAAAATATTACATGCTTAATTTCCACAAAGTTATTGTAGAAAATGTTTGAAACTGAAAGTGGGGGAGGGAGGATGTAATTACTACAAAAGAAAAGCAAAAGAGGAGAAGAACACGTGTACCATGCAAAAGTGTTGATAGGCTGCCGCCTGGGATATAGTCATAAACTAAAAGCTTCTCATCCTTGGAGTAATAATAAGCACGGAGTGGGACAACATTTGGGTGCTGACCGACCCTTCCTATAATCTCCATCTGCTGCTCAAAATCCTTCTTCCCCACAACCACTTCCTTCAACCTTTTCACCACCACTGTTGTGGATTCCTCCAGCACAGCCTTATATGCCGTGCCATAACTACCCTTTCCCAGAACTTCAGCTGAAGCCCTTAATAAATCCTCAAGGTCAAAATTATAAGAACATCCCTCAAAGAAAACCAGCTTGTTTTTCTCAGGCTCTTGCACCCCACTGCCAAACTCCTCTTTTGGCTTCTCACTCCTGCCACCACCGGTAGCCTTCCCTTTTAATACACCACTTCCTCCATTATCCCTTTTCTTCAGACAGCAGCATAAGATAATTAAAGCTAAAAGAAACAGGAGTATAGAGCCTCCAACTGCAATGGCAATGATAACTCCCAAACTCAGTTTCTTTTTGGAGCTTCTTTTTTGTGGAAACACTGGTGAGGATGGAGATGGTGACGGAGGGAGAGAGCATGCTTGTAGAGGCTGTCCACATAGCAGTGAGTTTCCTATAAAAGATGACTTAGGGAATCCCTGAAGGGTCACTGGGATCGAGCCACTAAGCTGGTTATAGCTTAAATTCAAACGCTTGAGCCTAGTAAGGTTAAGATTAGGTATTGATCCAGAAAGGTTGTTGTTCTGAAGGTTCAATCCAGTAAGCAGTGTCAAGTTTTGTATCGTTTTTGGAATATTTCCTGTAAAGGAATTGAATGAAAGATCCAATACATTAAGTTGGAGGGAAAAGGAAACAGGAAGATCACCAGAGAAGTTATTATGTTGAAGGTAGAGGTATCGAAGTGATGGAAGGGCTGTAATATCAGAAGGAAGATCACCAATGAAGCGATTAGATCGAAGGCTGAGAGTCTTAACTGCACCTAATTTACCGAGGGTGTTGGACGGGATATGGCCTATGAATCCAACCCCAGGAAGCCTTAGGGCAAGCACACTAGAATTATCAAAATTGCAAGTGATGCCAATCCAGGATGTGCATATCGGGTTGGTTGAGTTCCAGTTAAGATTCCGACGGTGAGGGACAGCAGCAGCAAATTCAAGAAGGGCTTGCTTATCTGAGTTTAGATCTGCAATTATTTGAGGAAGAAAAATGCCTATGATGACAAGGGAAGAAAACACTGAACTCAGGCTGAACTTCATAGGTTTTTGTTTGGTGCAGAGAATATGGCAATGATTATGGTGATGAAAACAGAAAATCTGTAGTCCTCGCTGATTTCCTGTTTTAAACAACCAAAAAACACATTAGGATAGGAGGCCTGCATAATGAAGAATTAAAGTTCAAAATTTATGTGAAAAAGAATGCAATGCTACAACATTCTGTTGGCAGCATGAAAAGTAAAAAAAGAAGGGGATGATACAATTCAAACACAAACAATCTGAGCTACCTGGAGCAAAGAAAAATGAAACAGCTAAGTCTCTGTAAGAGACCTATTATTAACTGGCACCATGCAACATATCCCGAAGGTCATTGAATTTTATGCTCAGGTGCAAAAAAGACTTGATTCAGCATAAATTCAGCAGTTGCTGAAATTCCAACTAGCTGTGCTTTTATAATTTTTCAAGGAAGGGGAAACATATCTAATAAGAATGTACTAACATTCTTTTATATGAGGCAGTTGCTGAAATTCTAACTGGTTGCTATTATATACATTTTGAAAGGAGGGGTAAAATATGCAGCAAGAAAGTACTTCGACATTCTGCTCTTTGAGGGCCAACAGCTGCTAAAATTCTAACTAGCTGCACTACGATTATTTTCTGAAAGGGAGGGGAAACATATCCAATAAGAATGTACTTCTTTGACATTCTTCCATACGAGGCACCATCAAAAGGTACAAATTAGCAAACGTATAATAATTTCTTAAAAGCAAGGGAAAACACATCCAAAAGAAAGCACATTACATCCTCTGCCGCAATGCACCTTAAAAGGACACTGGTTTTGACATCCAGTGTGCATTTGAACACTGTGTGCAGTGAGTTAAAAGGTTTTCTATCCAAAAAAAAAAAAACAACATATTCCATGAGAAAATTCTTTCAATTGCTTCTCATAAGAAAAATGGCATTCTCTTTATGTCTAGGATATCTTAGAAGGAGTAAACCTGAGAGATAAGACTTCGCATATCACATTTCAAGGTCCCCTAAAAGGGTGAAGGAAAATATTTGGAAGACAATCTTTGTTAATTGTTATCATACTAGCTGACTAAAGGGCCTGAAAAGGAACTAAAAGCTAATAACAATAATAGTAAAGTTCAAAGGTAAAGTGAAAAGGGGTCTTAAAAACAACAAAAAGATGACGGGGATGGCAACATAAGTGCTTTTCCATTAAAGAGCACCAAGGGAAGAATATACTTGGGGAAGAAAAAGATAGACTCTTTCAGACTTAAAAATAAAGCAGAATTTTTGCAGATATAGTGTGATGATTAAGACAACAGTTCCACAAGATGAGCTTCTGTCTTTAAAGTTTCAGGTGGCACGTTTTGTTCTGTTTTTTTAAGAAGTGAAACATTCAAATTTGAGACAGGTTGAGGGAGAGGGTAGAGCAGTTGAACCACCTAAAAGCTGCATTGCAAGAAAAAAAGGTGGAAAACATGAAAATGAAATCCACATTTACGCAAAAGCAAAATAAAAAGTGTTTCTTTAACGAAAATAAAAATAATAAAAAAAAAACTAAACTTTGATAGCATAGAAGAAACCCACAATTTGTTGAATCACCATTCACTAAAGTAATAAAATGGGCATATCATGAATTGATGTCAAAACCTGAAACATTCCCCAGAATGGCCCAGATCTACAAGCTTGATTATGAGAAGCAAAATCAACGCTGAGTATATATAAGCTTAAAAACAGTTGAATAAAGTGAATTTGAGAAAAAGAACTAGGAATGGTACCTGGGAAACAGCATCCAAATCCAATTGAAGACTGAGGGGGGCTAACAAGAGTTGGGTGAGAGTGAAAGTAAAGGGTGAAAGGAGAAGGCCTCAGCGGTCAGCCGCATTTGCTGAAGGAGAAAGGCAGGCTTTCAGATCCGGAATTTGGTGAAACTGAAATGACCAACTAAGCTCAAACTCAAACTCCGAGTGAAACTGAAAATCGAGCAGCTGCATATGTTACAAATAATGTCGGAACTCATTGAAACACGAGACTGAATTTAAGAAGTGGAAAGAAGAGGGATTTTTGGTCATGGGCTTTAAAGATACAAACACAAGTAGTAACTGGTATCGTATGGTAGTGTTATGGATACGGGGGAAAGTAGATTGAAAGTGAAAAATGAAAACAACCCTTTTGTGTTTGTCTGAGAGAGAGAGATTGCATTACATGAAGAAGCAATTGACCGAGTGAGCTATAGGCGCTATAAGCCTACATCTGATGAGATGACTGACGATGACTATGAGGGACAGAGAGGGGGAGAGACCTCACCTGAGTGAGTTCTGAGCTGAAGGAAAGCTAGTAAGCTGCTCTACATCTTAAGCAAATCAAATGCGTTTTTATTACTGTTAAGCTTCCTGCACAATCCAGTCCTTGTTTTGCCCCTTTATTACAACTCTACCACTACGATTCCTTTTCCAAAGCCCACTAATGCAATCTTTCATTTTTAAGGCTATCCATAATTCCTTACTCAAAAAAAAAAAAGAGGCTATCCATAATTCCATACACAGCATTATTTCTCCAATTGAATAATAAATGCTTTTATCAACGGTATGTTTTTTTCATATATATATATATATATATAAAGGGAACGTAAAATTGCGAAAGCAACTTGTCAATAGCTCTGCTGGCTGCTGGACGCTGATAGTTCTTGGTAGAAGATCCAAGCAGGTGATAACCTAGTTAGATGAGGGATGTATCCATACTGTTTTTGAAGGTACCATGCCATACATGAGCATTTTACTTCAAGCTGAGGCCTGGCCCTGAAGGTAGCATACAGTTTTTGAAGACTGACTTTCTCTTTTGGGCGTTATCTCTCTCCAGGACGGGTCTTGATCCAACCACCCCCCACCTTTTTTTTTAATTTTCCTCCAACAACTCCACCAAATTCTTTTAAATGCTTCTTCAGTTTAACCCAGGTAACGTCCATATATATCTACATAATTTCCTGCCTTGTGGGATTATAAGCAAATCCAGCCATATAGGACAAAACAAAAATTAGAGTACTTATTCAAAGGAAATTAATTTTTGGTGAAGGTTGGTAAAATTTGGTTATGCAGTATGTTCAATCTCGCATTAAAAAACAATGTATATTATGATTTAAGAAGGATATATATATATATATATATGTGACAACAACGTTCCATATATACCTATTTGATGCATATATATATATATATATATATATATATATTATTTGCATATAGCTAAATAGTTGAGAAAGGAAAAAAGCATTTATATAGATGCTTTTTAAATCAATTTTAAATTAATAGACAATACTCATGTGGTTTGCTATATTGAATGTTAAACTCTTAATTTCAATGATCATGATTCAATGTTCAACAAGTATGAATAAAAGATATATAAATATAAATTGACTAAAAACATATTAAGGTTAAAGGGTTTTATATATTGGTGACACTCTTTTTTTAAAAAATATATATTTTTAACCACAGTATTTTCATTTGTTTTATTGTCTGAGATTAATCTCGTTATGTTCGAAAGTAATAAAAGGTAAAACCTTCCAAATAATAATGATTTTAGGATTCGAATCATATTTAAGTACTTGAAGAAGAAGTCTACTTCTACTTATTTCAACCACTTGTTGGTTAAAAATATGCTAAATGTATATCACAACTAAAATAAATTAATTGAAACGGGACCGTTTGCCACCAAAAAACTACATTTCTAGCTAGCTTTTTTTTTTTTTAATTTGATTGAAGCCAATTAACTCTGGAATTCCAAATGTCCCAAGTAGCAGCTAAGAAAAGCAAAGAGGTTGGAAAGTTCCAACCCTTATGATGATGTTTCAACTTCCATCAAAAGGTTCATCATTGCTATATCCGTGGGACAAACTAGGCAGTCGGCAATGAAAGAAAAGCCATGTTAGGATTAGGTTCACGAAGGTATATATAATCCAATCTCCTCATATAACTATATATACATATAAATAATACTTTTGTTTTTCTTAATTAATTATTATTCTCTTCCATGTCCATTTGATTTGAGTTGCCAGGTCGACGCTTCTTCCCTTCTTTTTGTCTGAAATTTGTATCGTGCCAAAGTAGCATGAATGGAGATAGTTCATCATTTTTAAATGCTCCCTCAGCATATGAGCTTGATTATTATATGTTCATGTTCATGCTGGCTGCAGATGATGCGTTGAAATACGTGACAAATTATAGCATAAAGTGAAGGAAGAGACAAGAGCAAGCTAACTGAATGATATTATTGAATATTTGAATTGTAACTGGTACTACTCTACATTGGATGAGACATTGTTTTCATAAAATAATAATGAATTAATTGATCTTTTGTGTTAAAGTATACCATGTATATATATTGATGCAGTTATTATATAATAACAGCTAATAAACATGCATAAGGTGCAGATTGCTAACTTGTTTTTGGGCAGAGATTCCTGTTAGCTAGCTTCGAAAAAAATATTAATTGGTGTGAATAGCTGGGTTGGAAGGGAGTGACTGCTCAGTTTAAGTTGTTTACTTTATAACAACGCATGTATGCAATGATATCATGTTCGAAAACTTCAATCCTTCCTTCCACTTAATTTCAAAATATAACAAGATGAGTTGAGCGCCATTGCCATATGAATATGTACTGCCAATGCCATCCACAAATATTCCACACGTGTGTTTGGCGTGGCTGCAGTTGCAGGATCATCTCATCAATGGTTCATCTGAGTTTGAGTTATACGAAAAACAGGTCTCTTGTTTGTATAGAGAGGATGAGGAGAGGAGTACTGTTGTTCCATTAATTTCATATGATTTTTAAGCTTTATAAGATTTATTTTTTTATGATGATCAATATATAACTTTAAGAATTTGAATTAATTATTGTAGTTGAAAAATTATGAAATTGCTTATGAAGATCAAGTCAAGAAATTCGTAATTATTTCTTGGCAACTACATTTTGCTGTGAATATTGCTTGCTAGCTTTAAAATTATGAAAGTGCTTTTGAAGATCAAGTCAAGAAATTCGTAATTATTTCTTGGCGACTACTTTTGGTTGTGAATATTGCTTGCTAGCTTTTCAACCTTCTGCTTCTTAAAAAAAACAAAAGCCACATGGTGTTGGTATGGTAGGTCACTATAGGCTGGCTAGTATTAATTTGGTGTAGGTCCTTGATTTTTATGCCAAGATTTAAAAAAAGAAAAAAGAGAAAAAGCATATATATATATATATAATTTGAAGAATAACAAGTAATAAATATAGTTAATTATAAGAATAAGAATAATAATTGGACTTCTTTTATTTATAATAATGATTTATTATTATAATTACTAGTAAGTAGAGATTTGGAGTAGGATGGTGCTCCAATTGACTTAGTAGTGTAGTTTATAGGTGCGAACTAAAAAATCAGAACAAGCAGTGAGTAATTAAAAAGAGAATGGAAAATACAAAGAGAGAGAAAGAGAGAGAGAGAATGAAAAGGCCACTAAAGAGCAATATAGACGAGAAGGAACCATGCCCAACCCAATTGTCAAATATAAATGCTTTGATAGTCACTTGACAGTAACATTTCTCCTACCTTCCTCCCTTCTATTAGGGAACAACATTTCTAATTTTGTTTTTCTATAAATCTTTATCCTGTACAAAAGCAGAAATTAAATTGTTGTGCAACATTATTCATTCTTATTCCAGTATTCCTCTTATGCTTCTATGGTCCTCCTGTTAACGCTTGCTGCTTCTTTCAGTTGGTGGGCGCTTTCTCTCTTTCTTTCATTCTTTCCGTGGACGAGGCCTTCATTCTTTTAACACCGCAAATATGTGGGCTTCTTTGGTCTAAAAATGAAAAGCTTGGGCTTTAACTCAGGACGAAGAATAAGGGGCTACAAATAAAACCCAATGGACCGCACCCACTTCAGTCTTGGCAATAGACAGCTGCTGGCTACTGGCTGCCGTTGGATCGTTCATTAGTTCCATAAAAAATGCAAGTTTGCACGTTTGCTTCCCGAAATCTTATTCGCCAAAAACAAAACATTGATCTACATACTATGAAGCAACTATTTGTTCGACAGATACACAAATTCACCAGCCTAGATAATTATACATGAAATTCATAGTGTTCCATCACAAGTACAGAAAAAGCAATCATGACAAGCAAGCCACCTCTAACCAGTTAATCCAATAGCGAGTCAATTAATTATATTAAGAGATCGAAAACCTTCTCCTCTTGGGCTTGGTAGCGTCCACTCCAGGGTTATCATCGATATGAGAAGTGTCCTTGGAGCCATGTCTGAAGGGATTTAGCTTGCCTAGAGTCTTGGACATGGAAGAGAAGAAGGTCGGCTTTTTGGTCCCTGTGCTCTTTGAACTAGTTCCAACTTGATTATTCTTCTGCAAGTCCGAAATGTACATCTTCATCTTCATAAGCTCGTATCGCAAGGCCTCGTTCTCCTTGGCCAGCGACACATCTACCTGCAACTGATTCTTTGTCGTCACAGCATCTGCCTCGTTGCGATCACCCACCCCACCACTCCTTAGCTTCAGCTGATCATAGTACAAAGCGTGAAAAACGATTTGCACCGGCAAGCGCTTGTTTTGGGAAGCATGAACTCGAGCTTGGTAAGACAGCTTCAGCGGATCCATGGAGCTGCATAGCTTCTCTCTTTCTATCTCGTCCAGATTTGGGTGAGCCTGCGTGATTTGCAACCAAAATTAATATAGCTATCACGATATATATACATATAAATATATATATATATATCATTAGTACTGGAATTGATTATGACCATGATCATAAATTCATAATTAAAAATTAGTCATTTACTAGCAAATGGTATTATATACTATTAATTACTACAAGTAAATATTAAATATTAAAAACATAGGGCATGCAGGTATTCTATTAGTTAGTTTAGTAATCATAATAATTAACCTTGAGATAGATGTCAATGGCCCGATAGAGATCATCCTCCTCCTTCCTGGCTCCTTTAGGGACGAGATTGGCGATCCCGTTGAACCTGGAGATGGTGAGTTCAGCAACAATTGCTATCTCCGCCAGGTATGCATCTATAGTCTTTGCAACTCTCTGCATCGCTGACGAACTAACCTCCCTAAAATCTCCACTGTTAAAAACAGCCATGCTCTTCTCTTTCTCCACGAACCCGGAGATGATCCTCCTGACGCTATCCAGATCGAACAGCCTCTCCCCATCATAAGTAAAGGACAGGACCAGAAGATCATCAACCGTGACATGCTCCAAGATCACGGAGATCCGTTTCTCCAGCTCGTTCCTGCAAGCACTGGAGGCTTTCAGGAAAATTGCACAGCGGAGAAGGCAACACAAAAAGTGGATTGGAAAAGCAGCTTTCTCAGCGGGTAGAAGAGTCACTATGGACTCCAAAAGCTCACGCTGCTGGATTCGAAGATCAGAATCGGTAGGATCGGAGCACTTTATACCGTTGCCTGAGTGATCGCGTACCAGATCTCGAAGCCATCTCTCTGCGTAAGTAATGATAGCGCTGGCTAGAGTTAGAGCTTTTGCGCCCCGTTGTTTCATTGCGCCAATGACCCTGCCAAACAACTCAACGTCGAGGATCGATAGCTCTTCTGTCCACCAGTTTGGAGGTGTGCGGCATGGGAAATTGGCCTCACTACAAGCCTGTGCCTGCAGGAATTCCATATATTTTATCTCCATATTGTTTTTGAAACATATAACTACCGAACAATTAATTCAACTTCCAAACCCTTGTTCTACGTAGAATAATTCGTTGAGTTTATATACTATTAATTACAAATAAATATACTTAATTCCTGAGTAAAATTATTGAATACTATATCGGACCAAAAAAAAATTTTATTGAATACTATTGCAGACGAAAGCATATCTATTTATTAGCATAAATAATACTTATGCATAATATGTATACACGCACCCTGGTACTGGCAACATCAATGCATCGTTGAACAATTTTCAGCTCCTCTGCCATGGGAAGCAGATCTTCGCATGATTTAAGGACGACAACGGCGCCAGAGAGGCTAGACAGCGCAACTTGTGAGAGGAAATCTTCGGTGCGCCCTGCCAGGTTGCTGTCGCAGTATTTGTCCGTCATTTGGAGATACTCAGCAGCGCATCGGAGAGCCGCAACGTTATGGACTGTAATCTCGAAATTGACACCGTAGCAGAATTTTGCTGCCTTCTCGAAGATCTCAGGGCCTCCGGGGATGTCGGACAGGTTGATTCTTGTCAAGTCTGCTTCTTTTGTTTCCATTATCAGCTTTCTTATGTAGTTGCTCTTTGCCACCAGCATGAACTGCATACGCATGCCGTGATAATTTATCATAAAGTTATTGTATTTCTTCTAGTGATGATCACTACTTAATTTGATATTTCTTTAATTGACACTAAATCATTATAAACACACAAAAAAAAAAAAAAGCTAATAGTAGTATTAAATTATACCTTATGAAGATTGAAATTGGCTTCACCAACTTCAACTACAACATCAGTCGGGATCTCTTGGGAGAAAACCCTGAAATATAATTTTAAACCAGAAATGATACTTAACAATTTATCGATTCCTATGCAAATTAAGGCTTATAAGTGAAGTAATTTACCACTGCCCGGTTCTCTCCATGGCAACGGACAGCCTGCTATTACCCTTGACAGGAGTAGCCATAGGCTTGCTATTGCTAGTTAGGAAAGAAGAGGTGCAGAAGAATAAGATCTCTCTAAATTGAGAGCTTTTAATTTTACAGATTTTTGTTTCAATTATCTTTTGAGGTTGCCTTTTAATCCTATTTTGCCGCCTCGTGACTAATTTTGGATATATTATTTTTGTTGATGGACTATTCTACCCTAAATCCTAATTCCACTTCAGGACAAAAGGTATCCGGCTAGCCGACTCTTTTCCTTGGCTACCATATAATTCATATGTATAATTAGCCTAGCTCAAGTTCAGTAATGCCTGCAACTTTGCCAAGTGAGGCAGTACTGTCGTTCTCTTCTACTCCTACTTTTATCATACATGTTGGTTAATGGTTGTGGACTTGTGGTATGGCAATGCTAAGCCGACATTGTAGACTTGCACCTATCACTTATGGTTAGAAACAACATCAAAGTATTCGTGGTAATTTAATTATATTTTTTAAAGTATTAAATTTAAACTTTAAAATCCAATTTTATATTGAAACGAAAGTTTCATTTCTAAGAATAAATCGATTTATATGTAAGAATCTTTAAATTATACCTATTTTTATTATATTATTTTTGTTAAAACAAATCAGATGAATTTAATATTATAATTTAGATAATCTACTTTTGAAAAATTTATTGACCAAATTTATATGGTTTTTATAGCAAGAACACACAAATGTTGCATATTCTCGACACAATTTTGTTTTAAACAACATATCAGAAAAAGGAAGGAAAGAATGGAGGAAGCAAGAGGTTCCAACTCGGAATGCCGGCTCAAATGAAAGGCGTGTGTGGCGGCTCAAGGATAAAGTGGGCAGATCAACTGAATTTGACATATTATCCATGTGTTTCTTTCTCAGCTATTACTATTACAAATACAGTCGCATCATCAATTAATTATTAACAGTGGGCATAACAGCGAAGGGTGTCATAAGTAGTCGATGGATCATTGAGAAACAGCATGCAGCAGACTTGAAATTGACTGGTACCGTGCAAACAAGTGGTTGCTACTTCTCCAACTGTTGATGTCATAAAACAAAAGCTTTGGCTGCGGTCTTGCCACGCTTCGCCAACCCCACACCTCTCCTCTCCTCTCCATGGCCACAAGATACGTTCTTTGGACTCTGGCTGGCCCGCCGCCGCGGTCAGCAGACAAGATAACAACCCAGCGAAATCAAAGTCTCGGCCATATTACCCTATAGCAGCTCCACACGTCAGATTGAAGTGCCACATCGGCCCACTCTTGTTCAAGATACACTTGCATATCTAGTTATCTACCGACGTACTTAAAAAAATTGATTATTCATTTTCTCTCCTTTATGATTTTCTTAGGGAATTAGAATAATTGTCTGTAGAGCCAGTCCGGTGGTTCATCGCATCCCCACCACCATTTTAATTGTGACAGTGAAATGACAAAATTAAAACTTTAAAATATGAGTAAAAATGAAGCGAACTTATGGTTCAATTTTTGCCTTACATCTTTTATAATTTTAATCACATAAATCAACAAGATGTGATGTATATTTGCCTTCTGATTTCTGATTTGGTTTAACAAATTTCTGCAATTGTTATAGCATACACTACTGGCTTAAACTTGATGAGTACATAAAGATAAGGTTAAAGTTGATGGGTGCTATAAGCCTACAAGAGGCTTATTCCACTTTACCTTAAAGTCTTCAACTGAATCGTTTCCAAGTTCATAGGCAACAGAGATTGAGCTAAGGAAACTACTTAGTTGTATAGTAACTATAATTTTACATGGTCAAACACTGGGAATCTATGGTGAATGGATGGGATGAAGAATGCATCAGATTAGAGATTGTGGGGTCGGCTTGCATGGGGGGGGGGAAGCAGGAGGGTCCAATATTTTGAAACGTCCGAAGTTGTATCAATCAATAAGGCGCTGAGGAACCAATAAATGCCGCTCCCCTCTATCTTCCTAGATCTAAATTGTGGATTGCTCTCAATAATGTCACCTTCCGCTCCTTCAGCGTCAGAGAGGGTAGGGTAGGTTTTGGAACTGCGTGTAAAGATGAGGTTGTCGAGTTTGGTCTAAAATCCTTTTCAAGGTTCTCCCACGGACCTTCTTCTGCTTCCAAGCCCTGAGCAGACTTTCAAGCCCATTAACATATCTAAATGGTTCTCTCGGCTTTTCTTCCTTGTTGGTCAGAGTTCTCTGACGGAGCCCAAGTTTGATTGTTAGCTTCTGGTTCTGTCTTGTCTTGGGCTGAAGTGTATCCATAAGAAGGCTGCTGCAGCTTGGGAAATGAATGTGGCTGCTATTGCTTCACCAAGGTCCAAGGCAATGTTCACTCACTGTTCACAGGAAAAGGCTACTAGTACTATCCACAAGAATTGTACGAGTTGCAACGGCTATCCCAATTCTGATTCCATTCCCACCAAAAAGAAATAGCAACATGGACAGCCTCCAGGTTCCAGGCCTTGAAATGTCTCAAGGAGTCAACGTGGACTGTCTTAATTAAGTTAATCCATCAATTAAGGGCTAGTTTGGTTGGCCGATTGGCTCCAGCGTGGGCCAGTCGGCCAACTAAAAGACAAAAAACAAAAAAGTAAAATTATTTCGTTGTCTTTATTTTTTAATTTTTTTTAAATTATTTTATTAAAAAAATATATCTATAAGTATTTTTTCATTGTTTTTAATTTCGCTGGAGTCAATCGTACCGTCCATCCAAATTAGTTCTAAGATGATATTAATCAAATACTAGTATACCAGACATCATTGAAAAATATTACTAGCACTTTTCTTGTACTTTGCTTTATATAGATACATGTTCTTATTGCATTGCTCCACAATCAGTAATTAAAACAATAAAGGCATGAAAATTGACGGCCACTACAAGCCTACACAATTTTTGGAACTGGTGAAGCCACCATCTATGACAAGGTTATGGCCACTGATGTACTTGGACTCTTCACTGGCCAGATAAAGAGCGGCCTCGGCAACATCTTTAGCTTTTAGAGTCACACCCTTTAGATTGGCTAATAGTAATCCTCCCACAAATTCCTCCATCTTCTCTGCTTCCAAATCCGTGCATTCCTCATCTCCTTCACAACTTCTCCATGCATTAATAAGCATGGGAGTGGCCACCCCAAAGGGAGAAATGCAGTTAACCCTGATGCCATACCGGCCTAGCTCGCAAGCAGTGTTCTTTGTAAGCCCTATAATGGCATGCTTTGACGCCGTGTAAGTATGAGGCCCAAGCCCTCCCATGAAACCTGCTACACTTGCCGTGGATATTATGCACCCTTTTTTTCTTGGCATCATTACTTTCGCCGCGTGCTTCATTCCAAGAGCGGCTCCTCTCACATTCACTTGCATTACTCGATCAAACTCATCACCATCAAAGTCAGTGATGCTATTCCTCTTGGATTGATTCCCAAGAACTCCGGCATTGTTGAAAAGAATGTCGAGTTTACCATATGATGAAATTGTTTTATTTACCGACATTTCTATGTCCTCTTCTGATCTTACATCACAATGTACATATGCTGCTGAAGGGGCCAACGAGTTAACTAAAGCCATGCCAGCGTCATCGGAAATATCAGCAATTACAACTTTGGCTCCGTGCTTCACAAAAAGTCTTACCGTGGCCTCTCCAATCCCTCTGGCACCGCCTGTTATAATTGCAACTTTCTCCTCAAGCCTGAAAAGTGGCAATCATTGAAAATGCCACAGATTAATCTAGCCAAGCTTGAACTCTAGAAATGATGACTGCTTGTCCGCAACTTACAGTGAAAGAGTAAAGTTTGAGAACATTCAATTTCTAAACTAAAAGCAACAGACAGTATACATATGAAGAGAAAAAAAATTACCTTCTTAGTGAGAGTTGAGGGATGGTATTTTTCTCTACGAAATCAACACCCTGAATCATATTATCACTATCAGGTATAGCTTGAGCAGGCATGGTTATAGAACAGAGGACAGACAAAGAGGTACGGAGAAAGAGATGTCTAGAGAGAGGCAAAGATGAAAAGAAGTGAGAATATGCATGTGATTTATATAGAGCAACAAAGCTAGTAAGTGGCTTAAAAAAGAAAACTTCTAAATTTACACCCTTTTTTAATCTTCCTTCTTCAACTTTGCACAAGACAAAAAAACTCTTTCGTAAAATGACAAAAAAAACCCCACAAATCTACCTCATATTTTTTTCCCTTTCTTCTGGCGACTCATCAGCCATTGTTGACCCATCGGCCGTTATGGCATCGCGGCTATGGCCGCGCACAGTTTGTGCAGAGCTCCTTTGCACGAGACCAGTCTCGCGCAAGGAGCCTGTGCTAAACCCACTCTCGCGCAAGTAGCGTGGTCTCGCGCAAAGCTAACATGTGTAAGACCATGGCTCTCGCACAAGCAGACATGCGTGAGACTGTGGATCTCGCGCACTGTCGCAGCGATGGCCACGAGGTTACATTAGTCGGTGGATCGCTAGCAGCCTCAAACCCCTCCTTAAACCAATAAAACTTTTACCTGAAACGAAAAGAGATGATAAAAAAGGTTGACCCACGACGATGAAGATAGAGATGAAAGAGAGGTTGAAAGGTTCTCATGCGTTTTTGACGTTTCTGTCTGATGAGAGGAAAGTCGATTTGGGATTACATATTTTTGAGGTTAAAATCGTAAATATATGGAGTAGATTTATTTTTTTTGTGTGTGTGTTGTAAAGAGAAGAAACTGTGGTGTATTAAGAATTTCTCCTTAAAAAAAATGTATAGTAAATTGACCACAACACCCTCCTGTTTTTGGGAAGTATTCTTAATTTTTTTGTGTTGTTGTAGGTTACATGAATGAAGGGAATGGATAGGGATGGCCGGACAAGAATTTTGTTGCTTACAATATTTTAGTAAGGAAATTAAGCAGAGAACTCAGCAGTCACCCTTGGTCAATGATTTGAAACTACAACCTAATAACTTCAATGAATCAAGTCAACCCTCATAATCTCTACAAAATCAGCATCACTAGGCACTGGGACATTCAACTCCTACTAAGCTTCTCAGAAAATGATTTTTGTAAAATAATTTCTGTAAAATGATTTCTGAAAATTTGATTTTCTGGAAAAACTAATATTTTCTGTTGTTTGGTTGATATGCTGAAAAATATTTTTTATTGCATGTTGTTTTAACTCAAAATAAATTAGGTTGAATTTTAGTAGGGCCTTTTTTTTAAGAGTGGCTAGGTTTGAAAATTGTCTTCCCCTTTTGAAAAGGGGAAGACAATTTTCCAAAATCCTTAAAGATTTTTCATTGATTGAATTTCATTTTTCATTGACCGAAAATGTTTTACAGGTGCCAAATACTGAAAAATGTGAAAAATATTTTTTGAAAAATGAAATACGCGTACCAAATGGACCATTAGCATTATTATATCCCTAACCTTATATTAATTGTTATACCAAAAAAAAAAAACCTTATATTAATTGATTCTTCTGTGCAATGCATCTAGCACCTTATTGAAGGCTTGTACGGTGGGTTACCTTTTCTTTTAACCATTTTGAAATGATTTACTCACCACGGTCATTGAAGACAGTAAGACTTGAATTATGATTTATGTGATCTCTTTATTTTTTAGCTTGCCCCTTTTCAGAGGTTTTATTAGCTAATTAAGGCAGTTTTTCTTATGCATATATAACAAGATGATGATTTATAGGTTATTATTAAAAGGATCAAAGGTAGGATAGGAATTTTCTAGTCAAAATTTGAAGCTTTAACATAACTGATCCCACATTACTTTCTTGACATTTTACAATTCTCAGCTCCAACTAAATTGGAGAGGAAATTAAGTTTCTTGGGCAACTTTACTTGAACTTTAGGTGGCTATATATTGTTTCTGGCATTTCAATGCACTTTTGCATTATGTATCATATTGGTGGAGATATATATGGCTATTGAAGAAGTTGTTGGATACACATGCATTAGGAGATAGAATGATACAGTTACGTATAGTTTTGGTTGGCACACGCAAGGGGATAGAAGCTGCAAGCTAAGCAAACAAAATGGAGCAACTTTTATTAATGAAGGGTGTTGATGCCAAAAAGGTTATTAGGCTTGTTGATGATGAATCAACTCTTTCCTCCTTGGATCAACCTACAAAATAAGGACCACTGGGTTTGTTCCCAGTGGGACTTTCTTCGATGCTTAAGTCAGAAAAGTGTTTAAGAGAATATCAAGACTAGAGAAGATGAATATGTGTTTTCATACCTTGTCTCTTCTGTCTTCGGGCATTTTATAGGCAATCTTGGATGTAACAGATGCTATGATCGGTCACGCCCATTTATGTAATTAAATGGGAGTTATGGGCAGTTATGCTTGTTGGGTATTAAGTGGGTGGTTACGTTCATTAATGGTCGATTACGTAACGACGAACATCAGTTACGGTGAGCAGCAGTTACGGCGAGCATCCGTTGTCATCCAGCAATTATGATGTGTAATTAAGTGGACCATGCGTAATTAAACTCAGTGAAGTGGGCCTATTGGGCCTTTTGATAATGATACTAACAATGGACCAGTGAGCTTATTGGGTTCCAAACAATTATACTAACATTATGCCCCCTGACAAATGGGGATTACAAAGTGATCGGTATTCGCCATAGACCTTTATTCCTTTCATATTCTTTGAATTCTATATCCTTTGTCAAGGGGTTTAAGGGCTTTTAAATTATGGCGTTTAAGACGATAAGAATCTAAGATCATGGGCGAGAAAGTCCCTGGAAAAGGCCGGTCGGGCCTAGAGTGAGTGGAAACTCGAGAAATGGGCAAGCAAATGCCCAAAAATTGTTAGTGTTAAGGTTTTGGGCGAGTAAGACTCTAACATACGGTCCCTAAGCCCATGGCGACCATTGAACTGGTGCTGATATGCCCAAAACTAGTGTCGAGATTTAGGCGAACATATGATCAAGATACTAGTGTTATGCCTGAGGGTGAACAAGTGCCCAAGATCACCTAAAAGTGGAGTCGCAATAGTTTTTCCCGAACTGGGGACTTAAGCAAATGAATGACCACTCATTGTGGGGTAATTTTCCATTCTGGGAAGTAAAGTAATGAGCTGTGCTTCATTTTCTTCAGTAATTATATTGGAAGTCCTTAGTGTATGACCCTAATTTCTACTGGGATTACTGCTTCTGTTCCAAAGGCGAGGCAGAAAGGTGATTCTCCTATCGCTGAGTGAGCTGTGGTTCGGATTGCTCAAAGTATCCCTGAAAATTCTTCGACCCAGGCATTAGCCATGTCATCTAACTTTTTCTTTAAAGCAGTCAGTATTTTCTTGTTTGCAGATTCCACTTAGCCATTAGTTTGGGGATGTGATACTGATCCAGGACAGAGTTTGATATGTAAATTTTCACAAAAGGCTGACACACTCTTACCCACCAACTATGGACCATTGTCAACTATCAGAGTTTGGGGAAGACCAAACCTGCAGATGATGTTTTACCAGATGATGTTCTGCTAGATGAACTTTTTTACTGTCGCTTAGGTTATGGTAGCCACTGCTTCTGCCTTAATCCATTTGGTGAAATATTCACAGGTAACTATTACATATCTTTTTCTGGCTTTGGCGATCGAGAAGGGACCTAATATGTACAATCCCCATTAGGCGAACGGCCAAGGTGCTGTTACTAAATTTAAGTTCTCAGGCGGTCACTTATTGACTTGGGCGAGTCTTTGGCATGCGTCACATCTCCTCACCATGTCAACATCATCTTTCTTCAATGTTGGCCAGTAAACTCCATGTCTCAATACTTTATGGGTTAAGGCCCTGCCTCCTAGATGCTATCCACAGATACCATCATGGATTTCTCTGAGAGCATACTATACCTCCCCCGAACCTAAGCACTTTAGATAGGGTAATGAAAAGGATTTCCTATACAGCTCGCCATCGATTATAACAAATCTAGAGGTTTTTTTTTTTGGATTTTGGCTTCTTCTACCTGGCTCAAATTAGTTGGTCCATTCTCCAAATATTGTAGGATTGGCGATCGCTAATCATCATTCAAAAGGTCAAGAACTTGCTGGGAACTTGATATTTTGGGGGCACGACGATATTCTATCATTACTCCTTCCACTTCAGGGCTATCATTTGAAACCATTCAAGACAACCTGTCCGCTCTGGAATTCTCATTTCTGGGTATTCGTAACAATTGCACATATTCAAACTATCTTCAAAGATCGGCGACCATTTTATGATATTGTTGTAAAGTAGTATATTTTACCTCGTATTCTCCAAGAACTTGCTTTGCAACTAATTGTGAGTCTATGAATATCAGCAGATGAGGTACCTTTATTTTTCTGGCGAGCTCCATTCCTGCTACCAGTGCTTCATATTCAGCAGCATTGTTGGTAACTCGGAATCCGAATCGGATACAATACTGAAATTCTTTTTTCGCTGGTCCGATAAGAATTATTCCGGCGCCAGCACTTTCTTTGCTTGATGAGCCTTCAACATATAGCTTCCATTGTTGTTTTGCAAAATCACCTTTGCTTATTTTCTCACTGCTAGTTTCTGTAGTAGCAATAGTGAATGTGCATTCTGCCACAAAATCTGCTAAGGCTTGGGCTTTGATTGTTTTCCAGGGTCGATATTCTATACTGAATTCACTTAGTTCAACACTCCATTTCACCATTCTTCTCGAGGAACTTAATTTCTATAAAACATCTCTCAAAGGATGATTAGTCATTACAACAATATGGTGACTCTAAAAGTAGTGCCTTAGTTTCCGAGCGGCAACTATTACTACGTAGACTATTTTCTCAACATGGCTATAATTTGGTTCGCCACCTTTCAAAGTTCTATTAACATGGAATACATGTAACTGAGTTCCTTCTTTCTCCTTGACTAATACAGCTGCAACAGTTTCTGCCGACGCATTTACATACAGGAAAAGATCTTCCCCAGGCTCCGGACTGGCGAGGAGAGGTGGCTAGCTCAGATACTGTTTCAACTCTTCAAAAGCCTTCTGACAGTCTTCACCCCATCTGAAGAAAGGCAAACATTTTTCAGCAGATTTTGAAACAAACCTGCCCAATGCATTTACCCGACCGTTTAGGGTTTGAACTTTTTTTGGCGAGATTGGGGGTTTCATGTTTAGGATCGCCTGGATCTTCTCTAGGTTCGCCTCTATCCCTCTATCGGAGACCATAACCTGAGGAATTTCCCAGCCTCAATGGCGAAGATGCATTTTGTAGGATTAAACTTCATTTTGTATCTTTTTAATGTGGAAAATACTTTCTCCAGATCCTCTATATGTTGCTTCAAACTTGAGCTTTTTACCAACATGTCATCAACATAGACTTCTATTGATCTCCCAATCTGATTGGCAAACACTTTATTCCCCAGCCTTTGATATGTTGCACCTGCGTTCTTTAGTCCAAAAGACATTACTTTATAACAATAGATATCGTCCTCCGTGATGAATGTCGTTTTCTCCTTATCGTCGGGGTTCATCAGTTTCTGGTTATAACCCGAGAAGGCGTCCATGAAACTTAGCACCTTATGTCCTGCAGAGGCATCTACTAATCTATCAATTCAAGGCAACGAGAAACTGTCTTTTGGGCATGCCTTGTGTTAGATCGGTGAAATCCACACACATCCTCCATTTCCCATTAGCTTTCTTCACCATGACAACATTAGACAACCAGTTTGGGTAATTGACTTCCCTGATGTAGCCCGCCTTTAACAATTTTTCTATTTCTTCTCCTACAGCTTCAATCCTGTTAGTTGAGGACTTTCTTTTCTTTTGTCTGACTAGCTTCAATTTAATATCTACATTCAGGTTGTGACAAATAACACAAGGATCTATGCCCAGCATTTCAGCTGCTGACCAGGCAAATATCTCAACATTCTTCTGAAGTAACAACTTTAATGATTCCTTCTGTCCTTCTAATAACCTCCTTCCAATTCGAGTTGTCCTATCTTGCTCGCCACCGATACTCACTTCAAGAGTTTCTTTTAGAGGTTGGTACTATTCCTGCTCTCCCCTCGGATCAAGTCCTTCCAGTGGCAATGATTCGTTGTTTTCCTGTTGCTGCATTGCAAGAACATCCCCAGAAGTGGACGGTTCTTCTTTAGTAGTTAACTGAATAGAACGAAGGTGTCATCTTCTCGCCATGGCTTGATTGGCTTTCACATACCCTATACCAGTCGATGTTAGGAATTTGATAGTTAAACAATAAATAGTTGTAACCATGCTGGTTCTTTTCATTATAGGTCACCCGAAAATGGCATTGTAGGCTGATGGCTGGTTTACTACAACGAAGTTCGTCATAAAATTTAGGGTATGTTCTCCCTGCCCCAATGTTACTGGTAGACTAATTACCCATTTAATTTTTATGGGTTGATTAGCAAACCCATAGATTGGTCCTGCTGGCTTCAACTGGTTCTCATCTAGTCCCATCTTTAGAAAGGCACTCCAGGATAATATACCCACAGCACTTCCATAATTTATTAGGATTCTCTTTACTTGGTAATTTCCAATCAAAGCTGAAATCACAATTGGATCATTACCATTATCAAGCAAGATATCTACATCCTCCTCTGAGAAGTTAATCTGCCAACTGCACTCAGATCTAGGCTTCTTCGACAGCACATCAATCAACATGACACTCCTCAAATGGGCTCTTCTCTTGTTTCCAGAGGTCACCCAATCCTCTTCTTTTCCAACTATTGTTGTTATTACACCTGTAATTAGGCATTTACCAGCTGCCTTGTCTTCTTCTCGCGGATTGTTCCCTCGATCATTGACATAAGTTCTCAAATGTCCTTTCCTAATTAGGAATTCTATCTCATCTTTCAACCTTTGACAGTCTTTGATAGTGTGGCCGTGGTCCCTATGAAAGGCACAATATTTTGATCTATTAGCATTCGAATTGGGTCGCCCAGGCTGTGGTCGTCTAACATATGGCTCATTTGCAATTGCGTTCAGGATTGCTTCTCTAGTTGTTGTTAGAGGAGTGTAGGATTGGAACCTTCTCTTAGGTGATTTTGCTTTGTCTTCCGATTTATTGTTCATTCTTCTTGCTCGCCGAAATTTCGATTGATCGTTCTTCCTTTTTGGTTTGACATGGGCTCTTTCCATGTTTCTTTTCCTGATCTCCTCTGCTTCAGCCAACATATTGGCTCTCTGCAACACTTCGTGTAAGGCCACTAACTGCTCGTCACATAATGAATAATGGATGTGGTCGTTGAGCACCCCTGCTCTGAAAGCCTGAACTGCAAAGCTGTCGTTGGGATCTTTGACATCAGCATAGGTGGCAGTAAACCTACAGATGTAATCCCTTAGCTTCTCTTTGAGACGCTGAACAACTTACATGAGACTCGTCGAAGTTCTTCTTTGTTTCTTATTGGCTAGGAAGTGTCCAACGAACAGCTTGCTAAGCTTATTAAAATTGGTAATTGAATTGACCAGTAAAGAATAAAAATAGGATCTAGCTGATCCTTTGAGTGTAGTCGGAAAAGTCTTACATTTTACTGCATCACCGGTTCTATAGAGGTCCAAGGTTGCCTCAAAGCATAATATATGATCTTGCGAATCACCCGTGCCATCATATTTTTCTTTTGGGATCTTGAAGTTGTTGGGGACCACCTCTTCTTGAATTTTTTCAACAAGGGGACTCTCGGTTCACCTAACACAGTGGACAATCTCCTGTTTTCCCTTCTTTAGCTCCTTCAACTCTTCGAACATGGTGTTTAACCTCTCGTGGACAGTCTGTTTCGAGCGATTTAAGGCCATTCTGGTCCTTTTGGTGGGTACTCCTGAGGAATTAATACTTCTTTCTTCCCTTTCTCTTCTTCTCCCAGAACCACCATGGTTGATAATGGGATCAGGCTGATGGTATAAATTTGTGTTTGGTTGTGGGGAGTTTGGTATAAGTGAAGGGCGAGTAGTCTCTTGTGTTTGTTGGAGATTATTTTGATCGGTCATTTGGAGTTGGTCGATCAAGGTTTTAATAATTTTAGCACAATGCTCTAACTTGGCATTCAGAGCTTGGTTTTGGGCGAACAATTGATTATACTGGTCGGTAGTTATCATTTGAAATGGAGGTGATAGGTGAGCTATTCCTGTTGTAGATTGGGGGAATGAAACTGCAGTGGGAGGTAAGGTGGTGTTTTGTGGTAGTGTGGCGATGGCGACTGCTTTAGTGAATGGGTTTTGGGCGTTGTTTGCTGTGATTTCAGGTACTGGTAGAAAGTTGGTTGTTACCATCGGTTGCAATGGTGGTTGAAAGGATTGAATATTTTCAGGATTAGATGTTTGAGAATTCGACATGGCTTTTTCTTCTTTCCCACAGACGACACTAAAATGTTGATGCCAAAAAGGTTACTGGGCTTGCTGATGATGGATCAACTCTTTCTTCCTTGGATCGACCTGCAAAATAAGGACCACTAGGTTTGTTCCCAGTGGGACTTTCTCCGATGCTTAAGTCAGAAAAGTGTTTAAGAGAATATCAAGACTAGAGAAGATGAATATGTGTTTTCATACCTTGTCTCTTCTGTCTTCGGACCTTTTATAGGCAATCTTGGATGTAACAGATGCTATGATTGGTTATGCCCATTTATATAATTAAATGGGAGTTATGGGCGGTTATGCCCGTTGGGTATTAAGTGGGCGGTTACGTTCATTAATGGTCGATTACGTAACGGCGAGCAGCAGTTACGGCAAGCATCCGTTGTCGTCCAGTGGTTATGATGTGTAATTAAGTGGGCCATGCGTAATTAAACTAGGTGAAGTGGGCCTATTGGGCCTTCTGATAATGATATTAACAGTGGACTAGTAGGCTTATTGGGTTCCAAACAATGATACTAAAAAAGGGCGATATGGTATGGGATAGACAACACAACTAAGCAATAATATTTCTTTTTCCTATTGCTGCTGACACTAGCCATGTTTGGTAATTACAACAGAAGATTTGGGGGAGATTCTCAGAAGACATGAGGAGAATTTTGGAATACATGTATAATTTGGTGCTCTTTCATTATTGCACAAGTATCATGACCCTTCAAACTTGAGGTTTTCAAAAAGGATACTCAAATTCTAAGCGTGTCCCATGGGGAACAACGTCAAGAAACATTGCTTACCAAGTACCATGCATGCATGGGTTGTTAGAGGGCAAAATCCACCGAGCTAGATTTCAAAGCGTTAGGATAAGTGATTCCATTCAATCAATTATTGTCTGTGACAGGTTGGCATAAAATCCAATGACTGTAAATTTTTATTTCTCGAAAATAATAACCACATCACGTATGATAAATGAAGATGAGCTCAACTCGTAGATGTCAACGACCTTCCTTTTCCTATATATGTGTGTGTGGGGGGGGGGGAGGAGGGGGTGCTAATTTGACTATTTAACTATATCTAGCATAATCTCAAAATTAGTGCTTATGCTAGTGATCTTGGAAGGAAATTTTAGAACTATTTAATGAGTTGTTAATTCTGATTCTTTTTGAGCCATCTAAATTTTAAATTAAAAATTAAAAAAGTATTCTGAGAAAGCACTTGAAAGATGTACAACACTTAGTATTTTATGATGACATGAAGAGAATAGTTAAAAGGAAAATCTCAAAGTAGAATTATTTATACTATAGTTGGTTTATATACCATATTTAAGAAAACCCTTTTTCTCATCAAGCTGTCAAGCAATGACCATTATCAGATTGTCCACATATATTTATATATATATATATATATATTTATATATGATGCACTGACAGTGTATAGTTTCTATATACTGTCAATGCACCAAAGGTTGACACCTCATCAATAGGCCCTTATATGCAAATATAAATATTTTTTTTAATTTGCCCATAAGGGCCGATTGATGAGGTGTCAACCTTTGATGCATTGACAGTATATACAAACTATATACTGTCAGTGTATCATATACAAACTCTATATATATATATTATACACACATATATATATGAGTTTGTATATGATGCACTGACAGTGTATAATTTCTATACACTATCAATGTATCAGAGGTTGACATCTCATTAATTGGCAAATTAAAAAATATGCTAAATCTTTAAAAGCAAATATAAATAATTTTTTTTAATTTGCTCATAAGGGCTTATTGATGAGGTGTCAACCTCTGGTGCATTGACAGTGTATAAAAACTATACATTGTCAGTGCATCATATATAAATCTTATATATATATATATATAATACGATACGCAGACGTTACACAGAATAAAGTATACCCATATGGTTTGTACTTAATATATATAATTATGACAGTTGTATATAATTGTAAAAATCTAATTGATTAAATTTTGTAGTTATAGACCTGGGCCTTAACCTATCATAAATTAATCCAAATGTTGGTAAAGCCTTGCCTTTATCAATCAATATTCATTAATTATGCCCAAGTAATCAATCATCTGTTGGCCCAAACGTCCAAGTCCAAATGAAGAAAAATGTGCCTGCAAGCAAGGAGTGCATCTATAAAAGCAAATGCAGTAATGCACTGATTTATTCTTTTTTTTTTTTTATCTAAGGCAAAGGGCCGGAAAGACACTAACTTATATTCCCATATTTATATTTATTAATTAATCACTCGGGGATGTAAAAATAATAATAATAATAATAATAGTAATCACCGGGGGGGGGGGGAACGGAATTTAAATCCATGTTTATTTACATTCATTAATGCACATTTTTTACAGAGACATCTAAAATCAGATTGACAAGGGAAAATCCAAATTATTAATTAACTTGGCCATGCCATGGTTATGTCCTTTTTTTTTGGTTACATGTGATTATGTTCTTCATCAAATTGTTAAAAGGACTTTCTCCTGTCCTGCTCTCAAAGCAAAAGAAGCGAAGATGGTGAGATAGAAACTCCTGTTACTGTTACACATGGACGCGGTCCAGAACTAACCCTTTTCCTTTGTCTTCTATTTATTTAATTCTCCGCGTTGTAAATTTCAAGTGGAAATTAAGGCTTTTATTTAAGGGTCAAGGTTTCCGCGTTGGCTTAAATAACAAGTAGATAGTAAATTGAAGCACCGTAAATATTAAATATAACTTAATTAAAGAAGGGAAAGAAAGAAACCTGAAACAAGTTGCATGTATGAGAACGTGAAGTTTCACAGGAATTTTTTTAATCACATACATCTTCATAAGTTTTACAATCTAAAATTAATTTTTTTTGAGTTGAAAGTGATAAACAATAAAATCTTTTTAACAATGATGATTCCAAAAGTTTCATAAAAAATTAATCTTAAATATTAGCTCAAATGTTAGTATCTTTACTTTTAATATATAAAAATTAAATGAATATGAAATTTGAGTTATAAAATTTGAATTCACTCTTTCCCGAGACTACAAATTTTTACCGTAAAATAAATGTTTTGCAAAAAATTGCTTGCTTTAAGAAAATTTTTTTATCAAATATGGTGTTTACTTTGTATTTTAAATTTAAAAAATTGAAATATTAAAATATCAAATAAAAATTTAATAAGATATATAATTAAAGTTCATCGTTTCTTATCATTATATTTTGCATTAACCATTTTATGACGTAAATTTCATCTATAAACTTAATTTGTTATGTTATGTTAATTTCTTTTGATTTATATCTTATTATTATATAATAGGGTGTTAGATCTCTAAAGCCCAATAAGACAATGGATTCACAAACAAGCAAAACAGGCAAAGCCCAAAGCTTTGCTCCACGCCTTCGCCCATGTATAAACGCCCAATAAAAGGTGGGCTACACAAACCCACATATTTATTTACAGCTACAACTACAAGGCTCCTAAATTGGAGGGGAAGCTCGACAAGGCCATTATTCATCAACACTCATTGAGCTCTCCGTCTCTACTGTCAACCCTTCTATTCTAACCTTCTCTTCCCTTTCCTTCTCTTCAGATTTCAGTCTCTTTACAGTTGATAAATTAAGGCAAAGCCATTGGAAATGCTAACAGCGGATATAACTCCAAATCAAACTATTTACATCAAGAACCTCAACGAGAAGATAAAAAAGATGGTACTACTATCTGCCTTAATCTCTCAAGTTTTGTTTGGCTGCTGAGAAACCGAGGAAAATAAGGCAAACTAGAAGCTACTTAATCCTTTACTGAACCTTGCCCCAAGTAGTTGTTTTTGTAAGATGGAAAGCTTATGTTCTTTCAGGGTTAAAAACAGAAAAAAAAAAGGTTTTTTTTTTTGCTTTTTCTTTTTTAGGCTTTAATCCTAATGGTATCCCTCTTACTAGGACTTCAAGATTTCGAATTAACACTTTCTTCTTCCTTTTTCAGAATTAAAGAGATCCCTTTATACTTTATTCTCTCAATATGGAAGGATTCTGTATGTTGTTGCCTTAAAGACGCCCAAGCTCCGTGGACAAGCATGGTTTGTGTTCGTTGAGTTGACAGATGCCAGCAACGCATTTCGTCAAATGCAAAATTTTGCGTTCAGTAGACAGAGGCCTAGGAAGAGACATTAGAACGTAGATGTTTCAGTTTTCTTAATTATGAAATGATTTTTTGATTTAATATATCAGTAATTGATCCATTTGTATTGCAATGGAGCAGGAGAAAACAATTTCCTTTAGCAATATAATATTAACATTTCTGTTAATTTTTATGCGGATAAATGCCCCCACTGAATCACTGGCTGCTCGTTTTATGGCGCTGTTTTGGTGCCAGATATTTGACTTTTGGGTTTACTGTTTGAAAATAAAATTGCGAAAAGTGGTAAAGAAGAAAAAGAACAAGAGGCAATCTATGGAGTTGCCTTTTGGAGACAGAAAATTTTAGTTTTGCTTTGTTCTGGTTTTCTTGACTAAATTGCATCCTAGATGTAATCTACTTTTCTTTTGGTTTTGTTTAACTGTTCTCATATTTGGTGACATTCTTTTGATGCAATATGCAATCTTCAGCTGAAAGGAAGCAACGTGCAGAGGAAGCACAGCAATCTGCAATGTCGAATGGAACAGGTTCTCAAAGTAATGGAGGTCCAAAGGTAGTTTGCAGGACATTTTTGATTGATAGTTGCTTTCTCTGTCTCTCTCTCTCTCTCCTGAAAGCCATAGCTTTACCTATTGGAATTGCAGCTCTTTTATCATGCTTGTTTTTCTTAGATATTATATACGATATGCCTTTTTCACTGCTTTGCGGCATTCTTTTTTCAAGAGAAATTGAGTTTGCTTACATGCTATTTGTCTTACACTTCTTTGGGGCATTATTTTTTCAAGATAAATTGAGCTTGCCATGCCTATATGCTATTTGTCTATGCCTCATAGGATAAATTTTGTCTGACTATGTGCAGGGACCTTTCCATCATGGAAACTTGAATGCCCAAGATCAGGCTGCACCGAAAAATATTCTGTTCATACAGAATTTACCTCATGAGACAACTAGCATGATGCTGCAGCTGCTTTTTGAACAGTACCCTGGATTCAGGGAAGTTGGAATGATTGAAGCACAGCCAGGTATTGCCTTTGTAGAGTATGAAGATGAAGAGCAGTCTTCTACAGCCATGCAGCACCTTCAGGGTTTCAAAATCGCCCCCCAGTATCCCATGGCTATCACTTTTGCTAAGAGGTAACCTACCCTTTCGTCAGTTATGTTTTATTTTTTTGGTCCTGCCTTGGTATAACTTTGTATGGAATGGATAAGTCGTAATTGCAAAGATTCAAGTAGATCTTAAAGAAACTAATCCCGAAAGCCTTATCTCGTTTTTCTGATGGTTCAAAGTAGCCAACCAAGTTTGATGAGTGTAGCAGAGGATGCACTTTGTGATAACTGGTTCTGTTTCTGAAAGTACGTCGGCTGAAGAGATGCAGTAAGCTGTAAAAATTTTCACGCTATCTGCTGTTTTATAATGGTTCATAACTACATTTTAAACTCCACAGTGGATGCTAGACCTGGATGATAGCTGGATTTTCCCTGTCAGTTCCTAGGGAAGGCATTAACTTGGACCATTACAAAAAACCAAAGCAATAAAACAAATTGGAGAAAAGAAAGGGACTAAGAGAGGGGATGGTTTAGATCTGATACGCCTTAGTTAAGACTGGGTCTTTTCGTCACTCTTTAGTGGTTGGCATCTGGTACAGATTGGGAGGCTATCGACAATTACTATAATAATAATAATAAAAATCACAGTTTTAAAAGAGATTGTAGTACGATGACAGACCAGAGGGGGCACAGCACCGTAACCAGAAATGGACAGCATGATTATGCTGTGGAATCAGATTGAAACGTGAAACAGAAGCGCCAAAAAGAAACGTGAAAAGGCAAGCGTACAGCGTTTTCAGTACGTCAATTTGGGGCGGCCCGTACCATGTGCACTTCAATCCGTCCTTCCGCGCATGTTTACTGCCCCGAATGACTTCTTTTCTATCATTAGCATTTAGCAAGCAACTGACGCTGGACAGTTTCCTTGTTTTCTCTAATGACCCTCCCCTACTTTCCTCTTTACTGGCCTGTCCCCTCCTACTACTTAGGTCACGTTTGGTAATCTGTAAGTAAAATGATTACGGCGCAAAGTAATCGTTAAAAAAGTGATTGAAAGAAAATAATTGTTGAAAAAATAATTTTACAGCATTTGATATACAATATAAAATTTTATTTAAATTGCATGGAAGGTTACTTTACTGATAATGTGATTACAAATTCTAATTAAGTGTAAAAAAATTTTGTACATTGAAATTAATAACAAATGTAATTATGTTATTAAAACGTAAAGAATATAAAATTATAATTATTGATATTGATTATCATTTGTAGTAATAAATTTATATACATTATTATTAATTTATATAATTAATTTTTGTATAAGTTGCACTGAAAAAAACAATTTATGACGTTATACTGGTATGTCGGCACAGGGCCTTCAAACATTCTTGCTGCCCATCAAAGCATTTACTCGAAAAAAACAAAAGAATCCATGAAATTGGAAACTATCATTCATTTTAAAAATATTGTAAAAAGAAGAAAAGTGATTAACGATTTTCAAAACACTACTAGAGAAATAACAAAAATAAAAAAAAAAGCCTCGAGTTTCAAGTTTACAGGCAGATGACGCGATGATTTTTAGCTAGTAAACCGGACGCAGAAAGAGAGAGGTAGAATGGAAGATATTTCGAAAGCAGCTAAACTTCATAATTTATACCAGTAGGAGAAAGAGTAGCAGAGGAAATCCCCATCGATGCCAAAATCAGTAAGCCCAGTCCAAACAGCATCGAACTCTTCATTTTCATAATGTTAAACTCTACAGTCTCTTCGTTCATTCAAACTCTACTTTCTCTGAAAAACTAATACCCTCTGATCAGCACAACCATAACCAGCCATCGTTCACACGAAGCTGAGGTTTCTATCTTGCCTTATCCAACCAAAAGATGTTCCTTTTGGAATCAGAACCACATAAGCTGTACTTTTTTTTCTACTTTTTTAACCTTTTCACTTCAAAACAAAATCAAAACTGCTCCTTGATTAATACCCGGATGCAAAAAAGAATTTTATCTAGCAAATAATTGAAGCCCAGATTGAGAGAATATGAATCAAAAGGTAAGTAGTAGAATGAGCAACAAATGAACGAAAACAAAGAGCCAAAAGAAGAGAATTATCTTTAGAAACCAAGAAGCCATATTTTCCTGAAATTCTGAGATCCTTGAGTTCTGAGAATGCTGGTGTTTGATTTCTATATGTTTTGGTTGATCCCCACAAACTTCATGCGGTTTTGTAGAAAGGACGTAGAAAGGCTCGAGGATGTAGAAAGGATGAATACTGAGTTTCAAAAGCTAAAGAAACAGAGAAGATAGAAACAAGGAGTAGAAATTTTCGATGATGGGGGTAGTTTTGGCTAAAGTGCTTTGCAGCGTTGGCTGTAAAGTGCTTTGCAGCCAATATCGGCTGCAAAGTACTTTGAAGCGGGGAGCTACTTTGCAGCGGGGAGTTACAAACCAAACACTGCAATCACTTTACATTGATTTAAATTGCAGTGCAAAGTTATAACTCTCACAATACCAAACGCCACCTTAGAGTCGAGAGTCAGTCTGCAGAGAAAGAAAAAGGAGCAAGGTCATTTGGTCAATCACAATGCCTGGAAGCCCAGTATAGTCATTTGCCATGCAGGTCTTCTTCCTCCCCAAGTAGCTGATCCTACTGTTTTCTGTTAACGGTTACCTCAGAATCTTGCAAGCCCCACCAGCCAATTCTCTTCTACATTCTATCCTATTAAATCGAATTATCCTAACCTTCCTTCCATAATCTTCTCCTTTTCATCGGATTCAGACACTCCAATGAAAAGCCTCAACAAGAAGAAAATGCAAGCACTTTCATCCGATTCTTCGGCCAATCCCTTTGATATCTTAACTGAAGAGATCGTATGGAAAATCCTTGATCATTTTGACAACGACCCTTCTGCCAGAAAATCATTTTCTCTCACGTGCAAGACCTTTTACTTGATAGAGTCTGACCACCGCAAGACTCTCAAGCCTCTACGCACCGACCTCCTCCCAAGAACCCTTCACAGATACCCTTTGGTTTCCCATCTCGATCTCTCTCTTTGTCCACGAGTTGATGACAGGACGTTAAACATGATATCATCAACCTTGAAAGCTACTTTGCATTCAATAAACCTGTCCAGATCAAGGTTTTTCACGAATGTCGGGTTATCAAGCTTGTTTGTCAATTGTTCGGCTCTTGTTGAGGTAGATTTGTCTAATGGAATGGAGTTGACTGACTCGGCGGCCTCAGCAATTGCAGAGGCAAAGAATTTGAAAAGATTGAGGTTGGCAAGGTGCAAATTAATAACTGATATGGGGATCGGCTGTATAGCTGTTGGTTGTAGAAAATTAAGGTCGCTTTGCTTGAAGTGGTGCTTGCGTGTTGGTGATTTGGGTGTCGAGTTGATTGCTTTGAAATGCAAAGACATTAAGACTTTGGATCTCTCTTATTTGCCAGTAAGTTCTATTTCTGTTTAACTCTGTTGGTTTCTCTTACTCATGGCTGAGAAAGCTGTGGAAAAGAAAAGAAAATAAAGTTTTTTTGGTCACCAGAAGGTGAAACAATCAGGTCAATTCTGCCAAATGTTTATTGTTAGGTTCTAGATTAGTGTGTTTCGGCTTGTTGGGAAATGGGACATGTTTTACTTTCCAGGATACAGGTCTAGTCGCAAATCACAGTTAGCTCATTGCAATATGATGTCATTATTTCCCCTTTCTTTATCTTCGGCCAACTAAGAGGTGAAGAACGCAATTTCAAAGGCAGCACTGGTATGCTTGGTTGAAAACAGAATAACGTGCTATTTGCAATACCTATCGTTACTATGTTGTTGATTAATAACTTTATGCTGCCCATTTTTGGTCAATTGTTCGATTTCTCAGAGCTACAGAGTCTAATTGTTTCTATTCTGAGATTGCTTGGAAAAGACTAGCCAAATAACTTATACCTCAAAAGTTTCCTAATGAGTTATGTGTTATGATTATGAAAAATTCTAAACCCACCTCTTCTTTTAATTTTCCTACCCCATTCTCCCCAATAAATCACTGTTCATAACACAGAGTTGGGGTATGAATAGTAAAAAAAAAGGGGATATATTTAGAAATTTTGTAGTGAAGTTAGATGGGGTGGCGATACCTAAGCGGGATCATTTTCGATACTTGGGATCAATAGTACAGATGGATGGAGAGATTGATGGTGATGTGACCTATAGGATTCAGGCTGGATGGAGTAAGTGGAGAAGTGCTACAGGTGTGTTGTGCGATAAAGGAATTCCTACATGGTTGAAAGGCAAGTTTTATAGGACAGTTGTTAGACCAACATTGTTATATGGTAGTGAATGTTGGGCGACTAAGCGGCTACATACACAAAAAATGAGTGTAACGGAAATGAGAATGTTACGGTGGATATGTGGATATACAAGAAAGGATAGAATGAGAAATGATGATATTCGTAAGATGATTGGAGTGGTACCTATCGAAGACAAAATGTGTGAAAATCGTTTACGTTGGTTTGGACATGTAAGACGTAGACCTGTAGATGCTCCAGTTAGGAGAATAGAGGCTATGAATGTTGAGGGAAGGGTTAAGACTAGAGGAAGACCTAAAAAGACTTGGAAGGAAGTAGTTTGGAAAGATATGAAGGTTTTAGAATTAGATGAGCAAATGGCCTTGAATAGGAATTTATGGAGGCAAAGAATACATATGGACGATCTAACGTGATTTTAGATATTGGTTCATATAGCCTACCCCAATCTATTGGGATAAAGGCTCTGATGATGATGATGATGATGATGATCCTTTAAGGAGCAGGTTACGGACAATCTGTTATTTATGGGTTATGCATCTGTGTTAAGTTGCTTAAAGCAAATCATTGTTTCTCCAATAACCATTCATTAGTTGAGCAAATGATAGTTGAGATAGTTTTCTATCACCAGTAGAAGTTGCATTCTGTAGAAAGAAGCACCTTTTTGGATAAAGTTGCCAAACACCTGTAGTGAGATGAAAATTTTACTGCTAGTTTTCTTAGTTCTCTGTTTCAATCTAAATTGGATTTATATGCTAAAGGAGCAAAAGGAAAGACAAAATGTTGATTTTGATGCAGAGCAGAGAGAGAAGATCCTGTAGTTAGCCTAGATATAATTTTGCCTTTGAATGGAAGAGATGCAACATAGTGGCTATTGATCATTCCTCATGTATGCTATATAGCGGCTATTGCAATCCACTCTTCCATTGATTTTAACGCATGATCACTGCATTTTTTTTCTTTTCTTAATTCTTGGTAAACAGAATGCCAATAAAGTGAGAAATTATCATGAAACCTTGTACGCTTTTGTACCACAGATCACAGAGAAGTGCCTCAAATCTGTTCTTCAACCACAGCATCTTGAAGATCTGGTTCTAGAGGGATGCCATGGCATTGATGACGAAGGCCTTTCTGCACTCGAGCAAAGTTGTAAGTCACTAAAGGTACGCTTTCCTTTTTGTTCCTTGAGAAAAGGTAGGCTGCTGAGGCTGTCCAAGATTATTGCTAGCAGATCAAACTATAGAAAAAACATGCTGGAGTCCTGTCAGCACTTGAAATAATTTTCTTTTACTAGGATATAGATTTTTTTTTCATTTTTGTTTCTTATATCAAGATTAAAGTCTCAATAAGCCATAATCATATGCTAGCTCATGTTGAGATGTAAGAATCTAATTAATACTAGGATCTTAATTAGAAGTTCTATCCACCTGGCTGTTGAATCAGGTCATGAATTATCCCCCACAGAGTAATGAAATTTCAAGTGACAATTTCTCTGAATTTCATATTTTATAGATGCTTAATTTGTCAAACTGTCAAACTGTAACCCACACGGGCTTGTCATCTATTACAAATGGTGCTGAACAACTACAGCAGCTCATATTGGCATATGGTTCTGCTGTAAGTCTAAAACTCCCTAATGTAATTTCCCTATTAACACTAAATTTATCTTTTGGCTCATTGCTTACATATTTGATGGTGATGCAGGTTACTGCTGATCTAGCAAAATGCCTGCATACTTTTTCAAAGCTGCAATCAATTAAATTAGATGGTTGTATGGTTACTTGGTCAGGGATCAAAGCCATGGCAACTTTGCATGCCTCAGTCAAGGAGCTGAGTTTCAGTAAATGCTTAGGAGTGACAGATGAGGGTCTCTCTTTCCTTGTCCAATCACAGAAAGAGCTGAGAAAATTAGACATCACTTGCTGTCGTAAGATAACATATGCCTCTATAGACAGCATAACGAATTCATGCACCTCCCTTACTTCTCTCAGGGTGGAATCTTGTAGCTTGGTTCCGAAGGAAGCCTTTATTTTGATTGGAGAGCGTTGCTCTTATTTGGAGGAGCTGGATGCCACAGATAATGATATTGATGACAAAGGTTTTACCTTGACCATAACCTTTTTTATGCATGAATGAAACTTTCTGTGAATGATTTATGTTCTGTTGCAGGTTTGAAGTCCATCTCAGGATGTTTAAAACTATCTATATTAAAGTTAGGGATCTGCTCTAACATATCGGATGAAGGACTTGCAAATGTTGGAAGTTGTTGCTCAATGCTTCAAGAGCTTGATTTGTACAGGTTTGTAACTTTCCTATAACCTTTAAACTTTTCATACTAGCTAGGAATGACTGCCACATGTATGGGTGTTTAATTGAGCACCTTAAACTCTAAGGGCAGGCATTCAGCACTGCCTACAGCACTAAGTTTAAAAATTGAGTCAGTGACAAAGATCCTGCTAGTCCATACTGCAAAATTTTCCCGATTGTCATGCATGAGGGTCCAAAAGAAACAAGGTGATATCATGTTAACCAGCAGATGTTGGAATGCTGCTGCACCCTTCGGCATAGTACGTAGTTTCTGTTTTCTATGTTGATCTTATTGTGTTTCTATTTTGCAGGTCCACTGCAATAAGTGATGTGGGCATTGCTGCCATTGCTGATGGTTGTCCTGCTCTTGAGATGATCAATGTAGCATATAATAATAAAATTACAGATTGCTCATTAATATCATTGTCAAAATGTTTGATGTTAAAAGTGCTTGAGATTCGTGGATGCCCTGGTGTCTCATCAATTGGTCTCTCAGCCATTGCTGTGGGATGTAAGCAACTCACAGTGCTTGACATAAAGAAGTGCTTCAATATTAATGATAACGGAATGCTTCCACTTGCTCAGTTTTCCCAAAATCTGAAGCAGGTATTTTACAATCTCGTTTTCTTTATTTCCTGTAGATTGGAACATTACGGTGTAATATCGAACTGATAGTGTTGTTCAATTCTTTTCATTGCAGATAAACTTGTCATATTGTTCTGTTACAGATGCTGGGCTTGTAACACTAGCAAGCATCAATCGCCTAGAGAATATGACGATCTTGCACTTGGCTGGTTTGACTCCGAAAGGCCTGGCAGCAGCCCTGTTGGCATGTCGAGGATTAACAAAAGTGAAACTCCATGCATCCTTTAGATCATTAGTTCCTCAATCCATTCTTGGATACACGGAAGCTCGGGGGTGTGTGTTTCACTGGAGGGACAAAGCATTTACAGTAAGTGTTTCTTCACATCTAAAGCGAAAGCTTGATGGCTCGGAAATGTGAACTGACATAAGAGGACATTCAGTTTCATCTTTCAATTTGTGTACGTAGAGGCCAAGTCAAGAGAACTTTCCTACTTACATCACTGCCCCACAAACAGCCTGTTGTTAATTTTATTTTATTATTAAAAGATAGATAAGCATGGGAATTGCAGTCATGCAATACGAAGTTATGCTTTGCTTTCCATGTGTTCAAGTTTTCATTTCTTCCTTATTGAACTTATATCATTCAGAATCAGCAGTATAAATACACTGCCATGTTCCAGTAATGATTTATGATCCAGTAAAAACTCCTATGATCCTAAGGATTATGTTATTATGAACTATACTGATTATATAACTATAAGTGATTTTCAGAACTTGGAATTATTAAACTTGACTTTAGCTGCCCTGCATATTTAGGAATAACTATCGTTACTTTGGTGAATCCCAGGCTATGCACAGACGAAACACAGGAGTTTAGAAGCTAAAATTGGTTGTGGACTATAGAAGATATTAATACAGATATGATGTTTGATGGAAGTAAGATGTGTTAATGTATGGTTGACGGAAGGAAATGGATCCCAAGGGATGGAAGCTGCGTTTTGGAAGGAGTACTTAAGTTCCATGGTTTGCATGCATCGGTTGGCTCGTCTATGCTTCTTTTCTGTATAAAAATGTAGCTGTGAAGCCCAGAAGTGATTGGGTGTGGTTCAAGGGGAAAAAGGGTCGATTCGAATGTCAAAATGAGTTTCAAGTTGAAATATCAGCGTTGTTTGCATGACTCAATGTCAAAAGAAGAACTGTACTGATTATATCAAGCCTCAATCAGTCCTAATCGAAAATATATTATATTTTTATATTATTAAAAAGTAGGAATAATTATTATTGGTTGAGCTGTGTCAACCTATTATTATATGTGCAATGAAAGAAGTGGGTTGGTCTAGGCTCAGTCAAAGTCCCTAACTCATTAAGTGGGTCTAGACTTCGTATCAAATGCATTTTAATAATTAGGGCTTCCCAAACTATGTCATCCGTTTAGCGTACTTAATAAGGACAAACAAACAATTTTTGGAAACTTATGATCTCTGAATTAATGTTCTCCAATTAGATGTGACCTCTCCACCCTTTCTGATCTCTGACTTCTTCTAGACTCATTTTATTTGAAGGTTTGCCTGCTCTGCCCTACTGTCATTAATTAGAGCAGGCCAAGCCTTTAAGTTGATTGATTTAAATAAAATCACAAACATAGTTAGTTGATTGATTAGTTGTTCTTGCCATGTTCGTCTTTGGGATTCATGTCAGTCATGAATTGTTTAACCCTTGGATTTTGGTACCAACAGTTGCTCTATGCGATGCAAAACGTCGCGCAACATATAAACCTCAAATTTCAATAGTTCAACAAGGGCATTTTTTTTTACTTGAAAATGAACAGAAAATAACACAAAAAAAGAGTGGATTTTTATGCTACAATTAAGACAATGCATTGTTGGAAAAAGAGACAGTTGTTAATGGTATATTTTCTTTTTAGTTCAAAATAGAGATTTATAGGTCCTTTTAGGGATAAATCTTGAACAAAAACGTCACTGTTGACTACCTTCTTAACGAGAAAGAAAAACTCACAACAAATGCGGGAAGTTCACAACTTATTGGGACAAAACAAAACATGCTTGGAAGATACTGCAAAGAATGATTGAACAAAAATAGCCAAATAATAAAACGGTAAATACCATTGGCTAGGAGTCCGGTCTTGTAATGAAGTTGACAAAGCAGCTGGCTCTGCCTCTGCCTCTGCCTCTTCATTGACCTGGATGGCTTATCTTGACGATAGACACCACCCACTTTGCACGTTAAGAGGCTGTGCTGCTTCTTGATCGCAGCCTGCAAAGACTTTGGGGCAGTCACTGCAGGAAAACACACGCGCGTGCATTTCCTGTAAAAGTTTCATTTCAAGTTCTAAGCGCAGGAGAGAGGCAAAGGGGCAGAACAAGAAGGCTGTCACAAGTAATCCAAATCCTGAAATATTAGTGTTCATTTCCTATGCGAAGCCCAAACCAAAAAATCACTGCTACTATCTACAATGTGAAAGGAGGCAGATATTTCATGACATGTCATATTCCTTTAAATTACAAATTATTAAATAATAATATATTCGGATATAATTTGTATCTGAACATAATGAATTCGTCATAATTTAAATTAGAATTGAATTTTTTTTTATATCTAAACCGAAACACTTGATTCGAATGGAATTTTCGATTTTCTCAAATTTTTTTCTCAATCCTAAGCAGAAGGGTAGAACAAGAAGGCTGCCACAAGTGATCCAAATCCTGAAATATTAGCGTTCATTTCCTGTGCGAAGCCCAAACCAAAAAATTACGACTACAATCTACAATGTGAAAGGAGGCAGATATTTCATAACGTGCCATATTCCTTCAATAGATTTCACCAGCACAGCATCAGCCGCCACCCAGTCAAAACCACGAGCTTTGACCAAAAGCTTGTACAAAGTATAGACACACCCGCTCTTAGCCCTTAGCCAAATCCCACTATCTCTTTTTTCAACGGTGAAACTTCCTTAAGCTTCCCAGAAACTCCCTAACACAAAAAAAAAAAAAAAAAACAAACTTGTGTAAGACGTGAGCATCTTCTCTTCTTCACTTGTTTCGTTCTTTCTTTCTTTCACCCCCATCTTATATCAGTCCCTCCCTCCATATTCCCATAACTTTCTTTCTTCTCATCTCTCTCTTCGCTTTTTTTTTAATGGCCTCCTCTTGTAGCAGCCTTGACACGTCCGCCAATTCCTACCCGCAAAACGCCTTCAGTTTCTCCACACATCCCTTCATGACAGCCTCTTTCTCTGAACATCTTGCATCCGGTGTCAACGACGATGAAAACCCTTCCTCCGCCATCAACGGCGGCCTTGATGCCAAGTGTGGAGGTGGGTTGTCGTTGTCCGATCGGATTGCCCAGAGAACTGGCTCGGGTGTGCCTAAGTTTAAGTCGCTTCCTCCTCCTTCACTGCCTATCTCTCCTCCTCCTGTGTCTCCTTCTTCCTACTTTGCTATCCCTCCGGGGCTCAGCCCAGCTGAACTTTTGGACTCTCCTGTTTTGTTGAACGCTTCTAACGTAATTATCTTCTTACCCCTCTGATTCTGCTTTCTATCTTGTTGTATGCTCTGTTTGGGTTAGAAATGAAAGAAAAAAAGTTTTTACTTTTTTAAATTGTTTACCGAAACTTTGTTGACTCGAACTCTTTCGTTATCTTTGAAATACGAAAAGTTCAGAGATTTACTTTGTTTAGATTTTCACTGACTTTTTGGAATCCAAACAGAGCATAACACTTGTCTTAAAGCTTTCCTTCCGTATAATCTGTTTTTGTTGTTGAAATAATGGGTTTGTTTGATTGAGTTTTGACACTGTTGGCTTGATGGATGTTTCTTATCTTTTTGTTTTACGTACAGATTCTGCCATCTCCTACCACTGGAACATTTCCAGCTCACGCTTTCAATTGGAAATCCAACTCTGGAAACAACCGGCAAAACGTCAAACAGGAAGACAAGAACTACTCTGATTTCTCTTTCCAAACTCAACGAAGACCAGTCACCTCTTCGTCAACCAACACAATTCAAACTGTATGCAATCATTTCCAATCAATTCAAGTGAAAAAAAAAACCCTCTTTGATTCTTTTAAAGATTTTTTTAAACATTTTCATTCAATTTATTCCATTTTTCAGGCACAACAAGAGGCTTGGAGTTTACAAGGGTCCGCAAAGCAAGACGATTTTTCCTCAGGAAAGAGCCTGGTAAAATCTGAATACACTCAGATGCAGAGCTTTTCCCCTGAGATTGCCAGCATTCAAAGTAACTCACAAAGCAACACAGGCTTCCAATCAGATTATAGCAATTACCAGCAGCAATCTCAGTCAGTTAGAGAGAGCAAAAAATCAGATGATGGATACAATTGGAGGAAATACGGACAAAAGCAAGTGAAAGGAAGCGAAAACCCAAGAAGTTACTACAAGTGCACGTTTCCGAATTGCCCAACGAAGAAGAAGGTTGAGAGGTCTTTAGATGGGCAGATAACTGAGATAGTTTACAAGGGTAGTCATAACCATCCTAAACCTCAGTCCACAAGGAGATCATCTTCTTCGTCGTCTTCTATTGCTATTCAGAATTCGAGTGCTGCTAGCTCTGAGATTTTGGATCACCCACTTGCAACTCATGGCAGTGGACAGATGGATTCTGTTGCAACACCAGAAAATTCCTCTTTATCAGTCGGCGATGATGATTTTGATCAGGGTTCCCAGAAGAGTAAATCAGGAGGAAATGAGTTCGATGAAGACGAGCCTGAGGCTAAAAGATGGTAAGTTTAATTTCTTAAATTCTGGGCTACTATCTGTTATATTCATAAATTATGAAAATGGATGCATATAAATGCAAAATTTAACATGGATATAGACATGTAGTATTTGGTTTCTGTTTGTGGTGAGCTAACATTGATATTACTTGCTTCCAGGAAAAGCGAAGGTGAAAATGAAGGAATTTCAGCACCTGGGAGTAGAACTGTCAGGGAACCTAGAGTTGTAGTTCAAACAACCAGTGACATTGATATTCTGGATGATGGATACAGGTGGAGAAAATATGGGCAAAAAGTGGTTAAGGGAAATCCAAATCCAAGGTAACTTTGAGCTTCATTAAAGTATTTATACCTTTTGAACTTTTGAATGGGTGCTAATTCAAAGTTCTAGATGTGGTTTTATGAAAGCAATTTGATTTTACTCCGTTTCTTTTATTCAAGATTGTTATTTTTTTTGGATAAAAAAAAAGATTGTTATTTTTCGATCGTCCCTCACTCTCAAACACATCATTCATAGGATGTCTTAGTTTTTTTATGCCTTAAAAAGTGGGTTCTCTCTCTCTCTCTCTCTTGGATAAACTAAAGTTCTTTCAAGAAACGTAAGTTGTAGCTTTAAAGTTTCTTTAGTGGGGGAATACTCAGGCTGCAAAGTCACCTGTTTCTGTAATGGTTTTGCTGGAAAAAGTATTTGCCTTGTGCTCTAATTAACTGTTTGATGCTTATAGGAGCTACTACAAATGCACGCATCCAGCATGTCCAGTGAGGAAGCATGTTGAGCGAGCATCACATGATCTTAGGGCAGTGATCACAACGTATGAAGGGAAGCACAATCATGATGTGCCGGCGGCTCGCGGCAGCCATTCTGTCAGTAGACCTTTACCAGACAATAACAACAATAATGGTAACGACAATGCGGCAATGACAATATGGCCATTACCTGTTAACAATCACTCTAACAATTCCATGACCAACCCTCTTCGCATTTTGAGGCCTCCAACAGATGAAGGGCAGTCACCCCTCACGCTGGAGATGCTGCAGGGCACTGGAAACTTTGGATTATCAGGATTTGGGAACTCAGTGGGGTCTTTCATGAATCAGCCACAACATGTAAACAATATGTTTTCCAGAACCAAGGAAGAACCAAGAGATGAGGTGTTCATCGAGTCGTTACTATATTGAAATTTGCTCAGAAATGGAAGATTTTGGGAGTAGAGGGGAGTGAAAACCACAAGGATAAGGAGCTTGGGTTCATTTAATTAATTGCATTCTGTTTGTTTGTTGTATATTCCACAATATTTGTTTTGTATAATTCAGGTTGGTATTATTAAGACCCTGTAAAAGCTTATTTATTATTATACTATTTTTTTATTGTTTTGAGGTCTCTCTATGGGTAGAGAATAGAAGAACAGGAGAGCCTCAAATCATTTCCCTTTTTTGTACCGCACATACTAGTGATCCATTTGCTTTAGAAAATTCCTTTCATGTTAGCCGCAAAAAACGAATACTGGATATCCTCGAGCTGTGCAGTCTGAGTGCCTGCAAGATTTTGCAGTTCTTTTGGACTTGAAAGCAAAATTTGATATCGACAACTTTATGAACCAAAAGGTCATTTTCACACTTCCCATTTACTTTCCATCTGCCAACCGAGAAAATCCCATTCAATTCAAAAACCCATTCTCCAGGTTTTCATTTTGGAGTTGCTGGCATCCATGGATTTCGATCGTCATTAGTTACATAATCAAAGTTTTTTAATTGAGGTTTGAATGAGTCAAAAATGCGGAGCTGAGGAAGGATATCTTGGTGAACAAGTTGAAGGTCAACTTGCTATGGAATTGATGCAGGTGGATCCTTCCTGGTTGCTCCCCAACGGGGTAGTCGAAATCACTATATCATCCCTTGTCGACATTCGCAGGTATTTAGAAAGGGCAAATTAGTACATCAAATCAAAAGCCATTAAAAGTCTGTGTACTAGAAGCTTTTTGTATTTTCTATCTCCCAACAGCCAAAGAGGTGGTGGGACATTCCGTGGTGCACACGGTGCATTTAAAGAAAAGTGATGGCCGCCAATAGGCAAGTGCCAATGGGCAATGGCCCCACAGCCCGCTGGCCAACACCGACCTAACAAGGCCTATCTATCTAGTGTTCTGTACCTTGGTCCATTTCTAAAGCTCTGTTAATTAATTCTATTTTGTTTTGTTTTGTTTCGTTTTCTTCCTTAAAGTAGCATTTACTTGAAGAAATTGAATCATTGTGAAATAGTTTAATGCACGGTGAGATCCCAACCATTCCCGACCTTAAAGGTGCAAGCCAATGCTTTGCTTTAAGAAGCACAGAAATTATGGAAGCAATGGCAAATGGCCAATTGGCAATGTGCTACAAGCTTTTGTCACGTTCATTTTAAAGTTTAAAAATGGTATCCCAATCAAGACTGCAAGTAACAATATCCTTATCTTTTACCAAAAAAAAAAAGTAACAATATCCTTATCATAGGTTTTTTTTTTTAATATTAACCTATTGTCAATTTGATTATCCAATCACTTGAATAAACTGTAACATCCGATCACTTACATAAGATGTAAATTTATCTGATATACTTTATGAATAAGCTAAAAATTGGATAAAAATATAGGATTGCTTCCGTTAAAAAAAAATTAAAATCAAATCTAATTACAGTAAAAAATAATTTTTACTCTTTACATATATTAGAACAAATATTGATCTTTAGTTCTTTACAAATATACAAGAAAATTTGGGCATATGGACTATGGTCGTTTATGTAAACAACAAAATTATATATATTTTGAGCCTTTAGCCATAAATATATGTGTGGATTATAATCTCATTGATTTAACCTTAAAATTTAAAAACTCTATAAGCGGGGTTACAAAGATGTCACATGATGATTTTTTTTAATTAATATTTTTTATTTTTAAGAAGATACAACAACCTTGTAACCTTGGTTATGAAGTTTTTAAACTCCACTTTTATTTATTATATATAAAACAAATCTTGGCATTTGGTACTTTATATAGATATATAAGCAAATTTAAGTTTTTGGCTCTTTATATATATATATATTAATAAACAAGTAAGCCAACTTTAACCCTCTGGTTATATATATATATATATATATATATATATATATATATATATATATATATATATATATATATATAAGTAAGTCAACGTTGGTCATTGGGTTATATATATAAGTAAATTTAGGCTTTTGATCATATATATATATATATATAAATATATATATAAAAGTAATCTAAACTTTTGGTTCTTTATATATATACAAGTAAATTTGGGTCTCTAGTCTTTTATACACACACGAGCAAATTAAACCACTAACCCTATATATATATATATATATATATATATATATATATATATATATATAAACAAATTGTGGCCTTTGCTTCTTTATGTATATACACACACACACACACATTTAGTCCTCTAATTATTTTTACATATACAAGCAAATTTGTGGCTCTTGTTCTTTATATATATATATATATATATATATATATATATATATATATATATATAAAAGGAAATTTAGGCGTCTAATCATTTATATATATACATGCAAATCCGCTCCTCTAATGTTTTATACACATACAAAAAAGCAAAATTGACCTCTGATCTTTTATATATATATATATATATATATATATATATATACACACACACACACACACACAAGTAAATCTAAATTTTTGGTAATTTATATATATCCAAGCAAATTTGAGTTTTTGGCTATATATATATATATATTCAAGCAAGGTAACATTGGGTCTTTGGTCCTTTGTATATATAAAAGCAAATTTGATCATCTGGTTTAATACACACACAAAAGTATATTTGGACAGATAGTCTTTTGTGTGTGTGCATGTGTGTAGTATAATTTGGAAAACAGTTAAAATAAATTGGACCATTACAGAGACTTGATTCAATAGTTCCTAAGAGGGAATCATTGAAATCTTCAAATCTGGTGTCTCTTAATGTCATAAAGATTGAAGTGTTTAGACCTTCTTTTGAGAGCGGTTTAACTGCGACTTGAATTAATCCTATATGAATATACTTATATTTTCTTTGAATATGTTTGTTAATTGATTCTCTTTCTAGTAATTGAATCTTTTTTATTTGGAATAGGATATCTAATCTATTTTAATGCTTCAATCAGAAGTTTGTAATTAATGACAAGTCTTGGTGTTTCTCGTTCTAGTTCTGCATTTTTATTGACATAAAAAGCTGAACAGTTCCAAGGAGATTTACTTTTCCTGATAAGTTTTTTTTAGCAATTCTTGTATTTCTTTTTTACAGTATTGCTCCATTTCTTGATTCATTTGGATTGGTCTTGCTTTTGTTGGAATTTGTTTTTCATCATAATCTTTTTCATACGGTAATTCTACCACATATTTCTTTCTTTGCCAAAAAGCTGTTGGTAAATCAGAGCAAAGTTTGGTTCAAATCTGGTTGCTCTGATACCAGTGTTTCCGGAGGATCTACTGTAGCAGTAATGAATTTGATTTATAAAATTTGAAAGTGTAAAAGAAAATTTGAAATTTTGAATATGATTGATGAAATTTGGATAAATAGATATGATTGATAATAAAACTTGATTTACATAATAAGAAAGAGTGAGAGCTTTCAGAATCCTTAAAAATTGAAACTATCCATCCTAAAAACTCTGCCCCTCTATGGTTTGAGAATCCTTTTTATAGCTAGGATTCTTTTACATATGATGCTTCATGATTCTAAAGTTTGAACAAGCCACGCCTTTGTCTGTTGATGGAGCTTTGACTGATGGGAATCTCACTGTGCTTGTCAGTGGGCCACGCCTTTGTCTGTTGATGGAGCTTTGATTGATGGGAATCTCACTGTGCTTGTCAGTGGAATCTTTACTGTAGCTTTGAGTGATGGGAATCTCACTGTGCTTGTCAGTGGAATCTTTATTGTTTGCTTTTTCTATTTGTCTTGTCAGTTTTGATTGAAGGTAAGACTCCGAAGCAGTCATCTTCATTGTCTTGAGCTAAATCCAGCGAGAGTAAAGATCCTGTGCTGCTTTCATGATTGCTACTCTGTTCACTGTTCTCTTCATCATCTGAGTTGACTGATTGGAGGATTTGTTTCATCAATTCTTTGTATTCTTTCTTTGTTTTGGCCTGTGCTAACAGTGCACTGGCATGTGACTTGGCTTGGAGAAACTGTGTGGTATCTGATGTTTGAGCTGATTTGTAAAATTCTGGGTGTTTTTGGAACCAGTCTTTGACACTATCTCTTAAGCATTTTGAGTAGTCAAATTTCTCCCACCACTTTGTTTTGAATCTTCTAATGATTTGTTTGTGACTTGATACTGGATCATTCATAAATTCATAGTGCCATAAAGAAATCCAAGACAGACTAAAGATTGAGCAAAACATCAATGATTTCTGGAATCCTTGTTGAGTTTGTTCTTCTTGGAAATATTCACTGAAATATTCATAAGCTTCCCATACTTGAAAGGGAAGGATTTCATGATTTGGTCTGTACCACTGCCACCAGTGAATAAACCAGACTGAGAATTGGTATTTAGTGTCTTTTTTGAAGTAAATGAGCCATGAATGGCGATTGTGTTGGTTTTCAAAGGTGAAGGTATTGAACCAAGCTTGTTGATAATCCCAGTAATTAAATGTGGGGCAATGGTTAAGTCTAGTGTTATAGCTGGCTGGGAATTTTTTGAGACTGTTTGGATCATTACCCCAGTCAATTGGTCTAAGGACTTTGAGAATTTGAGCAGTTGAATGGGTGATAAAGTCTGGTTGATATTTGTTTGCATAATGTTTGATTGCCAAGGAACCTGTTTCAATCAAAATATTTTCATAAAAACTTTGAGGTTTTTGTTGATCTCATGATTTGTAATGAAAACCATTGAAAATCTTTTTTATAACAATGTTTGGATTTTCATGAAAATATTCCTGCTCAACAAGAACCATATGTTGGAATTGCTGTTTTGAAAAAATATTTTTGATCTGCTTTAGGACGTGGATATTTAATCACCACTCCTTGTTTTGGGAAAATAGTTTGGAGAGGTTGGTTTTTTGAAATCATGACCTCTCTATTTTTTGAAATAGATTGTATCTCTGAAGAGGTTTGTGGTAATGACTCAGAGAATTGATGAATCATTTCCAGTTGTGACTCTTCAAAATTGGATGATGACTCCTGTCTTTGGTGTTCTTGGGCAAAAATCTGTTGCCATGTTGGTATAGGGGATTGAGAGATAAGTGATTTTGATGGGGAATGAGTTTGCTTTTGCTTACCCTTGTCTTTTTTCTCTCTTTCTTTCTCTTTTTCTCTTCTTTCTCTGGAAGACATTGTGAAGGATTCTGAAGAAACTCTCTCGTGAGGAAATTTGGGAGAGAGTTAGTCCCCTTTCATAAACTCAATTTCGAAATCAAAGATTGATAAAATTGCTTGCCATCTTGCAAAAATCTGTTTGGATGCCATATTTTTCACATCTTTTTGAAGAATCCCTTTTGCAGATTTGTAATCAATTATGAGAAGAAATTTTTGATTTAACAAGTCACTTTGAAATTTTGTGATGCATAAAATGATGGAAAGAATCTTTTTTTTATTGTGGAATAATTCTTCTGGGTACTATTCCAGTGTTTGGAAGTATACTGAATTATAATTTCTTTGTTATCTTTTAACTATTTGAGGATTCCTCCGTATCCTATGTCAGAAGCATCGGTTTCTACGACTTTGAAGGTATTTGGGTCTGCTAAATGTAGACATGGTAATTCTTTAATTTGGGCTCTAACAGATTGAACTGCTTTTGTATGGGCTTGAGTCCATGGTAGAGGATTTTTCTTAAGTCTTTCATGAAGAGGTTTAAGAATTTTATTGAGATTTGGATAGAAATCTAAAATATAATTCAGACTTCTTAAAAACCTTTGAAGTTGGGTTTTATCTAAGATCTAGTCAGGAAACTTATTAGCAAATTGGATTGACCTTTCTATTGGAGTAATGGTTCCTTGATAGACATAATGTCCTAAAAACCTTACTCGTGTTTGAAATAAACTAATTTTGGACTTGAAAACAACTAAACCATTTTGTTTGAAGGCTTTAATGAAAATTGATAAATGTTTAAAATGTTGATCAATAGTTGTTGAAAATATTAATACATCATCAATGTATACTATCATAAATTGAGAATATTGGTGAAATATTTCATTCATTATCCTTTGGAATTCTGATGGAGCATTTTTAAGTCCAAATGACATTACATTCCACTCATATTGTCCAAACGGGACTGTAAACGCTGTTTTATACCTATCTTTTTCTGAAATTTGAATTTGCCAAAATCCTAATTTCATATCAAATTTTGAAAAGATTTGAGCATTGCAAAGTTTTTGAAGTAAATCTTTTTTATTTGGAATAGGATATCTAATCCATTTTAATGCTTCATTCAGAGGTTTGTAATTAATGACAAGTCTTGGTGTTTCTCGTTCTAGTTCTGCATTTTAATTGACATAAAAAGCTGAACAGCTCCAAGGAGATTTACTTTGCTTTATAAGTTTTTTGTTTAGCAATTCTTGTATTTCTTGTTTACAGTATTGCTCCATTTCTTAATTCATTTGGATTGGTCTTGCTTTTGTTGGAATTTGTTTTTCATCATAATCTTTTTCATACGGTAATTCTACCACATGTTTCTTTCTTTGCCAAAAAGCTGTTGATAAATCAGAACAAATTGTTTTCTCAATTTCTGTTTGCAATAACTTTATCTTATTCTGTATTTGAGGATTTTGTAATTGTTGTTGGATTCTTTTGAAATTAATATCTTCTTTTAAATAGAATATTTGATTTTGTTTGTCTTTGATTATTATATTAATTTGTTGATTTGTAATTGTTTTTGATTTTAATAAATTTATATTTCTTATCTTTGGTTTTTCTGTAAAATTTCATATTAATTTTGATCCAAGGATTTTTGTAGATATTCCATTATTTGTTACTTTATATGGTTTGATTAGGGATATAAATGGTAATCCTAATATAACATTTTGATTAATATTTTTTATTATTAAAAATGGTGTCTTGAATGTAATTTGGTCTTTACAGATTTCTGCTTTTGTCAATTTGTATTGGATTTAGAGTTTTTCATTGTTTGCTGCTTTTAAACTTTCAAAAGTTTTCTCACAATATTTTGTTGGAATTATTCCTTCTTTAATACAATTTTGATCAGCTCCTGTGTCAAATAGAGCTATTGTTTCTACTAAAAAGTCATTATTGATTAAAATTAATATTTTTATTAAGTATTTCTGGATTGAGACTTCAGTTAGGATATTTAAAAATTCCTGTGATGGTCGTTTGTCTTCGTCAGAAGATTCACTGGAAGTTTCTCCATTTGAGTTTGGTAAATTTTTTAGTTGTTGACTGTGTTATTGTTGTTGTTTAAGCAATTTTATTTCTGTTTTAATATTGTGGATTTCATGTTGGAGGTCTTGGATAGTGATTTCTTTGTTGGATGTTTGTATTTTATCAAAGATTATATCTTTTAAATTATAAGATTTTGAAGTTGATGATATAAAAGTTGGTGTAGAGAGGGATTTTTTTAATTGTTCTAAATAATCTTTCTTAATCTGGGGATCTTGTATTTTATCAATTATTTCCATCATCAATTCTTGGTCTTTTGATAAGACATTGAGTGTGTCTTGGTCTGAAGATGTCTCTATATCATCCATTTGATTAACTTGTATATCTGATGAAGATTGTGATTCAGTATCTGAAGTTTGTGTCTCTGAAGTTGTATATGTCAAAAGTTCACAAATTTTTTGGTTTATTTCTTGATCAAGTTGTATTTGATTTAGCCTTTTCTTTATTTTACAATATTTTGAAATATGTCCTGTTTTTTCGCATCTATAGCATTTTATGTTTGGATTTTTCCATTCCTTTTTAGGTTTGTTCTCTTGGCTTTTAAATTTTTTTTAGCTTGAATTTTATTTCTTTTGGGTTTTTGGTAATATTTGTCTTTGGAAAAGTTTCTTTTGTATTCAAATTTCTTTGTTTTACAACATTTTGTTGAAGAACATTCTGCATTATAGTTTATATCAAATTGTTTGCAAAATGTTCCTAATTCTTTTTTAGATTGTCTTTGTTCTTTCTTCAACTGTTTTTGTAATTTGATATCCTGACAAATTTTTAATCCTTCTTTTTGGGTGTAACTAATTAGTTCACCATATGTCAATTTTTCTTAAGGAATTATTCATTTGAAATCTTTTCTTATTTTGTTTCTAACTTTTGCCCCTAGCAGATTTGGTAATCCAGTTAGAAATTTTTCTTTCCAAAAGGGTTGGTTATTATCTGTCCTTTGCATTACTCTGGTGATAAAATTATCTTCATACCATTTAAATTCGCCTAATTTCTTACATTTGAGATTAGACAGAAGTTCTGCATTTTTATCCCTTAAGTGTGATGGATCTCCAATGAAATGTTTAGCAATTGCAAAGATTAAGGTTGCAACAGCATTTTGTATATGTTGATTTTCTTCATCTAAGATTGGATTATTATCATTATCAGTTTTGATTGCATTAAGTATTTCTTTTTGTTCTTTGGAAGTGAGATAATTATCCCACCATCCTTTGAGTTGTCCGGAAAATCCAGATACTAATAAATCAGCTATTGCCCAATCAGATATTGTTTTTTGAGTTTTATAAACATTTGATACCATTGTCATTTGTTGCAAAAGATTGAGAATGTTATATTTAGACATTCCATTTATGTTCCATTCATAAACCGTATTCGCATTATATTTGTTTTGAATTAAGGGTTTCTCTTCTAATACTAAATCTGGTGCAGATGTTTTTGGGTAGTACAATCTTTGTGGTTCTTTCCAATGAAGCTTTTGAATTATCTGTTCATCAGATGATTGAAATTGTTCACTATTAGTTTCCGAATCTTTTATTGTATTAATTGACCTTTGTTGTGTTCTATCAGGTGTATCTGGTATATATCTTTCATTTTCTCCAGTTATTTTTGAGTTTAATGCATTAAGTCTTTGTTGAATTTCTTGCAGGAAATCTGATTGAGTGTTTGATGATATTTCATGTGGTTTAAATAAATGTTTTGAATTTTTTGTTTTTTTTGTTTTTCTTCACTTGTTTTGTCTTTTTTAGAAGTTTGGATGTTTGAATTGTCTATTTTTGTTTCAATTTTTTCTAAATGTTGGCTTATTGTATGGAGGTTTAGATTTGAAAAATTATTTTGCTCGATCAGGAGTTTAATATCTTTATAAGTGACTTGGGAGTTGTCTCTTTCAGGATTTGTGACTTTGAGTGGGAATGCTTTCAATCCAAATCCTTTATGTTCATATTGAATTTCTGTCAATAGTAGATGTTGAGATTCAAATTTGAGATTTATTTGTTTGCCATACTTTAACTGTATTATTTGTGTTAATACACTTATCATAATATTGTTCATACCATTTAAAAAATTTTATTTGAATTTTATGTGTATTCATGAAATCATAATATTCTTCTTGGATTTCTTGTTTACTATCTTAATGATTTTTAAAGAATAGTTCATGTTTGATTATATTCTTTTTAGAATAAAATTCTTTTCTTATTTTTTCTTTATCAATAGAAAATTCTTTTTGTAAAACGTTTAATTCTGGATTATTTGTCATTGAAGAGTAAGTTGGGGAAATTGGTAAATTTTCATCACTTTCTGATTTGGTTTGGGAAGACATAGGTTGTCTTTGCCTTTAGTAGATTGGTTTAGGAACACTTGTAGATGTATTTACAGATTGAAGATTAGTGGTTACAGATTGAAAATCTTGTAAAGTTGAAGGAATGGATGATGTTGAATATCTAGGAGTTTGAAAGCTTGAATTTGATCTTAAACTTTGATATGGTAGATGTATCGGAATATGAGAGGGATGTCCTAAATTTATAGAATTTGTTCTATTAAAAGAAATCTTGACATCTCCATTATCAGTTTGAGAAATGACTCTTAATTCAGTTGTTTCTTATGTTGTAGGTTGGACTGTTTTTTCTAAAACCCATTCATGTGGAAAAGAAACTTCATTCCAATTAATTGGTTTGGGAATATGTATCCTGGATCTAGTCATGTCTGTTTGGAAAAGAAGTGTCTCTCCTTTTGGGCTATGGATTAAGGCTTTTGAACCTAAAGCTGAAATCATAGCTTTATAATATATTCTATAAGCTAAAGCCAAAGGCACAGATCCTGGTTTCATTTTATAATTATGGGTTTTTATTTGAAGAGTTAAAACATCTAAAATGTTTTTATCTTGTAAAGAAACAGTATAATTTGGAAAACAGTTAAAATAAATTGGACCATTACAGAGACTTGATTCAATAGTTCCTAAGAGGGAATCATTGAAATCTTCAAATTTGGTCTCTTAATGTCATAAAGATTGAAGTGTTTAGACCTTCTTTTGAGAGTGGTTTAATTGCGACTTGAATTAATCCTATATGAATATACTTATATTTTCCTTGAATATGTTTGTTAATTGATTCTCTTTCTAGTAATTGAATCTTTTTTATTTGGAATAGGATATCTAATCTATTTTAATGCTTCATTCAGAGGTTTGTAATTAATGACAAGTCTTGGTGTTCCTCGTTCTAGTTATGCACTTTTACAAGCAAGGTAACATTGGGTCTTTGGTCCTTTTTATATAAAAGCAAATTTGATCATCTGGTTTAATACACACACAAAAGTATATTTGGACAGATAGTCTTTTGTGTGTGTGGGTGTGTGTGTGTGTGTGTGTGTGTGTGTGTGTGTGTGTGTGTGTATATATATATATATATATATATATATATATATATATATATAGAGAGAGAGAGAGAGAGAGAGAGAGAGAGAGAGAGAGAGAGAGAGAGAGATACAAACATACAAGACAATTTTTTTTTGAGTAGTACATTTTCATTAAAAGTTACAATCACAATCAGCATATTACATTTCATTAACATGTAACTATGAAAATCACATTACTCAAACTAGATAAATTAGTAAATAACTATAACAAACTAAATAAACTAGTAAATAACTAGACTAACTCAAGCTCACACTTGGTGAGACTTGAACCTGAGACCTCAAAATCTCAGGATCTCCTCTTTGCCACTAAGCTAATATCTCATTGGCTACAAGCAAGACAACTTTAGACCATTGGTCCCTTATATATATATATATATATATATATATATAAAAGACAACCCTAAGCCTCTCGTCTTAATAATAATTTTTGAAGTTTTATTAACAAGTGTTCTTAAATTATTTTTAAAATAGTTTTTTTAAGATAGTTAATGCATTATTTATAGTAATATTTTTGCATTAAATGCAATAATTAAAATTTTAATGCATTGAATGGAGATATTAATTAATTTTAAAATGTGTACTTAAAACTCTTATTAGCAAATGAGAATGGCGGGCTTAATGATGTAAAATCTCATTATGTTTTTGAATAATGATGATTTATAGCTACAAGAACTCTCGCATTTGAATTCTCGCCAAAAAATGCTTAATTGTGTAAAAAGAAAATGTGAATTAAATAGTAATAATAATTCTCTTTATTACTAAAATCATTTTATCCATATTTGTAATATCCATCCAAAATTTCAAAGTAAATTTCTCGGGGGAAAAAATGTAAAGAAAATGTAAAAAAAGAAAAAGAAATCTAATCCGTTGGAAAGAATGAGTGTATGACACATCATCATTGTTCACCCTGAGCCAGCTGGACATCCTCGTACAGAAAAACATCCCACAGAAAAGACACGTCAGATTCCAACTTTAACCTCCAATCGTCCCCTTTATTTTCTACTCCTGACCTGCAACTTGGCGCCAAGGCATTCCTTTCAATTCTTTGTTCTCATGCAGACTCGCTTCCGCATCATAACCGTCAATGGAACCCTTAACACTGAAATCCAACCTCCTCAAGAACATCCTCGTACGCATTCTTTCCTTCGGCGTCCTCATCTTTGCCGTCCGTTTCGCTTTCTTAGTCGCCATCAGAGGCCAATCGTGCGTAGCCGGCGACGACTTCTGTCTCTTCAACGTCCGCCATGTTTCCTCCGTCACCGTCAGTTCTAAAAAATATAATATCGGTTATTACTCTTCTGTTTTCCAAGATTTGATCGCCGAGGGGTATCTTTCTCCCAATTCAAAGTCTCTATGCATTGAAACAATGACAGGAGACGAAGTCCTCGCCTTGAAAAGAATCGGCGTTTCGGAATCCATCGGGATTTCCGAAAAAGCATCACCGCCTTTGATTTTACGTGGACAAGCGTGGAATCAGCCGTTCAAAGGGAACACCTTTGACTTTGAGTTTTCAAGCGGTTTGGAAAGGTCAAGTTTTCCGGTGGAGTTCGGTTGGGAGATCTGTCGGACGCTGAAACCGGGTGGGTTCTTGGTGGCTCACGTAACGGCGAAGGACGCGTACAGCTTGCAATCGTTTCTTGATTTGTTTAATTGCTTGAGATTGATCTGGTCTCGTGAAATCGACGGCCCTAATTCTTCCTCGACGATCCAGGAGATCGTGATGAAGAAAGAGAGGCAGAATTCACCGCTCCATAGCAATTCAGTTGATAAATGCTCTGTTCCGGAGTTGAAACGGGAAATAATCCGAAATGCGGAGCCCTTGATCAAACAAGAACCGTTAAAACCATGGATCACATTGAAAAGAAACATTAGAAACATCAAATACTTGACTTCAATGGTGGACATTAGTTTCAAACGAAAGTATGTCTACGTTGATGTCGGAGCAAGAAGCTATGGATCAAGTATTGGGAGCTGGTTCAAGAAACAATACCCGAAACAAAATAAAAGTTTTGAAATATACGCTGTTGAGGCGGATAAGGCATTTCATGAAGAGTACAAGATGAAGAAAAGGGTTAAGCTATTGCCTTATGCGGCGTGGATTAGAAATGAGACATTGTTTTTTGAGATAACCAGGGATCCGAGAAAGAAGAACGCAGTGGTGAAAGGTAGAGGAATGGGGAGGATACACCCGGTTCAGTCATCAGCTAGTTATGTGGAGGATGTGGACAAGATTCAGGGGTTTGATTTAGCAGAGTGGTTGAGAAGTGTGATGTCTGAGAGAGATTTTGTGGTGATGAAGATGGATGTAGAGGGCACTGAGTTTCATCTAATGCCGAGGTTGATTGAGACAGGAGCAATCTGTTTGATCGATGAGGTCTTTTTGGAGTGTCATTACAATAGATGGCAGAGATGTTGTCCTGGCCAGAGGAGTCCCAAGTATCAGAACACATATGCGCAATGCTTGGACTTGTTTAGTTCTCTAAGAGCTAGAGGGGTTCTTGTGCACCAATGGTGGTGACAGGATTGTTTTTTCTTTTTTTAAAACTTTTTTTTCCTCATAGATGTTGATTATTCTTCTCCATCTTATCTGAACGAGCGGTCCATTGATCTTTTGTTTTCCTTTTCTGTTAAATCCTAAATGTAACTTCAGAGAATTTGAGTTGGAAGTATACTGACATGGATTCATTCAAAATATTGTTCTTAGACATAACGCTTTTGTTAGTATAAAATAAGATTTCCTTCTACTTCTTTTTGGTGAAGTCTTCATTAGGCTGTGGCTAGGTGTTGGCAGGATTGAGGGGGGCCATGGTTGGAATTTATAGCAACTTTTATGAGGTCCTGCATTAACTAATGGGGATGATTATAGCGAACAACACGTGAGCTATGCATAATATTAATGTAGCAGTCTTTTGAGTCTTGAGGGATTGTATCAAATTCAATGTCCATGATATGATTTCAAGCCTACTTACCAGCAAGAACATGACTGCTCTCCAGTTGAGGGGCATTGGATTGCCAGTGATGAAAAGTGGGTTTCCAACAAGCATACGAATGTAAAGAGCAAATAAGATTTCATAGCTTAGCCCTTGAACCCTCCCCCATGAGTAAGAAAGAAAACGAACAAGTGGCAGTTCACATGGAATTTGGGATCATGTTTAAAATGGACAAGATTTTGATGTAGATGGCGATGCCAACTTGTTGGGCAGTAAAATTGAAAGAAATAAAATGATCATTAAGTAAAAATAATTTTAATAAAATAATACTAAAATATTTGAACAAAGGGTTAAAAAGGTAAATTTTTAGAAACTTTTGTTTTGTCTATAGTGAATTTATTTTTAGTCTTATATGTTGGAACCCACCGCACCATAGGTCTGGTGGGTTCCAAAAAGACCCTTAGAGATTGATTGGTTTAAACAAAAATAATTGAAACCACGGCATGCCTAAACCCCTCGTCTGATAGGTAGCCTCGAATATGAGCTTTTAAAATTGAAGGATAAAACGTAGAGAAAGTGGGTGCTTGAGAAACAGTATAGGGTATTGCAACCCGCACGATTCTCCTGTACGTACATTTCGTTGTTCTAACTACTCCCCCTCTCTCAAGTCTCAGCCATGCAACCCTAAAGTTTTCGATCTCTCCGGCGGATTGCTCATCCCGTGCTGCCTTGACTCAATTGCAAGCTTAACTCCTCCGCTGGCTGCTACAATGGTTAATGTAACAGTTATTGGTAGCACGGTATGCCAGGCACACCTCGATGGAAAATTACAAGGTATCTTCCACGGGGATAATCCACTCGACTTTGCAACTCCTGTCCTTTCAATTCAACTTTCCATTCTAGCTATACTTACTGCCATATTCCATTTATTTCTTCAGCCTCTTGGTCAGAGTTCATTTTTCTCACAAATGTTGGTACGTTTATTCTGTTTTCTCATTCATTTTCCAATTAAGGTTTATTAATTTTGATGGATACATGCAATTTCCTCATGCAGACTGGTATTGTATTGGGACCAACGATTTGGGGAGACAACAATGCTGTCGGTAAAGCCATTTATCCCTACAGAAGTATTCATGTAAACAAGAAATTCGCTCTCTTTGGGAGCACGCTGTTTCTGTTTTTACTTGGAGTCAAAACGGATTTAGGCATGGTTAAGAGAACAGGAAAGAATTCAGTGATCACTGGCCTTGTATCTTTTGCGATGCCCATTACTTTCAACACAACCCTTGCTTCCATTTTAAAGAATAACTTTAGATTGGATCCAGAGCAACAGAAATCAATATTTTTCATCGCAGCATTTCTTTCCTTAAACTCCTTTCACGTCGTAGTCAGCATTCTAGCTGATCTGAATCTACTCAACTCAGAGCTTGACCGGTTAGCCACATATGCTTCTTTAGTTAGTGGATCGCTTTCTTGGTGTTTGGCGATTGCAATTTTCACATTTGCGAAAAGTAGCGTGGGAAAATCGGAGTCTGTGATATGCATGTTTCTGTCTCTAGGCTGCTTGGTGATACTCATAGTGTACGTCTTGCGGCCTGCGATGTTGACGATGGTTAGGCATACAACCGAAGGAAAACCAGTGAAAGAGGGTCATATCATGACGTCTTTCTGATGATTTTAGGGTGTTTGCTCATCAGCGAATCAATTGGGTATAATATGATCATCGGGCCAATGTTTTTCGGCGTGGCAATGCCAGAACGACCGCTGTCACGTCTCGCGTGCGAGTAAAAGGCCTAAAGGACCACAGCAGGCCAAATCAGGTTCCAACCGAGGTGATGAGAGGCTGGCGTACCAGTCTGAGACAGCCTAGGGTGATGGGCATGTTGCTGAGGAAGGCCAGCAAGAGTGTGCGACGAACAGCACACAGGTGCGCGAGACAGACGCTGGTTGTGTGAGCCAGTCGGGCAAGCGAGGCCCCAGGTGTAGGCGGAGGCACAGGCATGCACACCAAGCAGGCAAGCGTGCGGATGGAGCAGGCAGATTCGAGGAAGCAGCTGAGAAGAGCTCCTGGGTGGAACAATGCCAATAGGAGCTAGCAGGCTTGGGCGAGACCCAGGAGGCCCCGAGTGTGTGACCAGGCGCGGGCCCTGAGCGGGAAGGCCTAGAACCCTCTCGGCTTAGTGCGCACACCACCAGGTCCAGGTCCAGTTCGACCCCAGAAGCTTCCAACCGACCCAAACAAATGTCAGATGATCCTGGAGGTTGTCTACCCGCCAGACACTTAGCCTGACCACCACCACACGATCATGTGAGGGCTTGTCTATATAAGGGGTGCCTTCCCCCACATTTGTACATAGAAGAGAGCTAGGTGAGAGTCTCCAAGTATGGGTGAGGAGTGAGCTACTGAGTGATAGGTTGAGACCTTTGTGAGTCTCCTAGGCAAGCCAAGGCTAGTGTGTCGGCCGAGTGTGTTGAGACCAAGGTTGAGTCTTCTTGTTGTAACAGTTCCTGTACATTATTGAGTTGAGTGAATGTAATTGTACAGTTTCCCCACATCAGTGTGCATTGTGTGTGTGTGCTACAGTGTGCTTGTGATTTCCACTCTACAAAGCACTCTGAGCATTGAGTAAGCTGATTTAGAGACGTGTGGACGAAAGCTTTCCACCTAAGACCGCACGGTTGCTTGGCTTAAGCCCCGAGCACGTGACACTGCCCCTAGGATCAGCATTGGTTAACAAACTTGATCCTTTCGTTTCCTATATTCTCCTACCAAGCTATTTTGCCATACCCGGATATGATGTAAACATTCTGAGGGTACATTCACTGACTATGGTTGTAATCAAGATTATGGCTTTTTGTAACTTTCTTGGAAAACTTTCCGCAGTTGTCCTATCTTCGCTCTACTGCAAAATGCCCCCTAAGGATGCTATTTGCTTAGGCCTTGTCATGAGTGCCCAAGGCATCTCGGATGTCATGATTCTACAGCACGCACTGAACGTTGGGGTAAATAATACACGCTTTCCATCATTAACTTCATTTTCTTTTTGTTCCCATGACCAAAATGCAATCAAATCATTGCCTTTTCGGTGTTGGCAGCTCATTCACCAAGAATCATATACCATCATGTCGATAACATTGGTTTTGATCACTGGGATCATTACTCCCCTATTGAAATTTCTCTACAAGCCATGCAAGAGAAGTATTTCCCATAAGAGGAGGACCATTCAACACGCACATCCAGAGACAGAGCTCCGAATGCTGGCCGGTATTTACAGTTAATATCAGACTCCTATCATCAATCTTCTCGAATTATCACATCCAACGGCTAAAAGCCCCATTTGCTTCTCCGTGGTTCACCTCCAAGAGCTCATTGGCCGATCATTTGCACTTCTCATAACTCACCGGCTAGACAGAAAGAGTTCAGTTCTAATGCAGAATTTCGAGCACATGATAAACACGTTCAGATTATATGAGCAGGGTAACGAGGGTGCTGTTCTTGTCAACTTATTCACTGCGGTTTCACCTTATGCCACAATGCATGATGAAATTTGCAGCCTTGCCTTGGAAAAGAGAGTTTCCTTGGTGATTGTCCCTTTCCACAAGCAATATTGGAGTTTAGAAACTAAAATGGAAGAACTGTCTGGGCCTATGGTCAGAACAATCAATCAACTAATCCTCCAAAACGCCCCTTGTTTTGTTGGGATCTTGGTGGACCGTGGCTCGTTAAGTGGAACAAGTTCCATGTCAAGTAAAAGTTTTTACAGCATTGGAATGATCTTTGTGGAAGGGCCCGATGATCGGGAAACATTAGCATATGCCATGCGCAAGGGAGAACACCCCAACGTAAACATCACGGTGACCCGCTTGTTTGATCCTAACAAAACATATGAAGGCAGCGTCAATCAGGAACTAGACAAGCGCATTGTGAACAACTTCAAGATTGCGCACATGGGGAAAAAATACCACGCCTACAAGGAGGAATTTTTGTGTGATAGCGTGGAAACTGTTGAGGCAATCCGCGTTGGGGTATTCCCAAATCGGTTGTGGAAGGGGCTGGGTGTGTGTTTATAAGTGTGAGGGAAAGCCTCACCTCTTGAGTTAGCTTTTGGGGTGAGAAGGCTCAATAGCACCCAACACTGGTATCAGAGCCCAGGTTACCAACATCTCTTCCTCTGTTCCGGGTAATAAAAAGGCTCCCTCTGCTCTCCCAAGGCTTGATGGTTGAAGGAAGTGATTGTTGGGGTTCTCAACATCTCCCAGTGTTCACTGTTCCAGGCAAAAAAGTGCTCTCCCAAGGTCCGATGTGTGAAGGGAGAGATTGTTGGAGTATTTCCACATTGGTTGTGGAAGGGGCTGGGTGTGTGTTTATAAATGTGAGGGAAAGCCTCACCTCTTGAGCTAGCTTTTGGGTGAGAATGCCCAATAACACCCAACAATCCGATTGATGGAGAACTGTTATGATCTCATTATGGTGGGAAGATGCCATGACAACAATTTGCCATTTTTCATGGGGCTCACTGAGTGGAATGAGTTTCCAGAGCTAGGCTTCATGGGGGATATGTTAGCCTCATCAGACTCCAGGTGCCAAGTCTCGGTGCTGGTGATGCAACAACAAACAATTTCAAATGACAAAAAGATTGAGAATGACTATGCCAATTATGATCAGTCATGCATTGTTGTAGTCATAGTTCCCCAAAAGTTTAGCAGAGTTTACCCGCAGTTTTAGGAAATTATACTTCTGCTACTAATTAGAATGCTTCTTTTCCTCTTTTTCTTTCTCTTATGTACACTATTAAAGGCTTCTTTCTCTCTGTATCCCTAAAGTTTGTATAACATTCCATATTCCAACATGTCATCATCATCATCATCATCATCATCAGAGCTTTTATCCCAATAGATTGGGGTCCATATTCCAACATGTAATACCAATATATGGTTTTCCATTATTTTTACTTATTAGTATAATTTTTATGGGGGGGGGGGGGGGGGGGGGGGGGGGGGGGGGCGGAAACAGCAATAATGAAAGATTATTGGTTTTAGCAATTTCTTCTATAAAATAGACTGCTGATTTTCGGTGGAATTACCTTCTAACAACGAAGCCCAATTAGCAAATGTTAACATATAGGCCCTTTAAGTTAGGATCACCAATTGCGGATTATTGGGCTGATTTTGAGACTCGGAGAGTAATAAACATAACCTCATATGGGGAAACTAGCTAGAGATCATGCCACAATATCAGCAGGCTGCTGTGCTGGGTCAGCTCAAATCAGAAAATGCTGGTGTGGAACATTGTTGACAACGAAAGGGAAATGGAGAGCTTTATATCAAATCAAAATCCTTGTAAATTTAACAAATGCTCGACCCTGGAGACCAAACCTACCTTTTCCAGTTGAACCCAAATCCCATACGAGGTTAAATAATTAGATATCCTCTATACTTCAAACTTCATTTGGGATTCACAAATTCAACACAGTTTCTTACATTATATCAATTATAAAGTTCACTTGTATACGGAACTATGTACCAATTAATATTAAGACTTGCATTGGACTGGTGATATTATCGAAACCCACGACTCCCGCTATAGGCTATAGCTAGCGATTAGTTTGTATATAGTATATACGCAAAGCCTTATGTCTCCAATCTAAATAATTAAACCCGCCAAGTTGTCCTCCGGGAATTGGCGACTGAGCCCGTGAACTCAGCCTTGGTTACCAATTTTGTCGTCGCCAACGTTGCACAAGGCTCGAAGCAGAGTTCATGGGGATCTCCCAACTTAATAGTTTTGTTATTATTAATCAAGTAAGCATATCATGAAATTGTGTTTATCCATGCTTGATCATGAAGTATTAATTGTTGGTAAAAATGCAATATTATTGCTCAACCAATGAGATAATTTATATCTAAATGGGTTGAGCATGCAGGAAAGAACAATAATAGACGTGAATGATGCATGTGATTATCTTTTTATGTTAAAGCAAGCAGAAACAGTTGTTAGGAAATATTATAATGGAAGAAAGAAAGGGAAATCTATGATCTGCAAGCAAAACCAAAACCAAGGAGGTCTTTCGTCATTGTGTGGTCCAAAACACTTAAATAATTAAAGTGTAGAGTTTGAGAAAGGGATGTGTAAGTTTGGTCTAACATTAATATTTATTTATGGGGGAATCCATTTTCCATGTGAGGGCTGAGTTATGCGATAAATGTTTAGGGGCATTGCCAGCTAAATGTTTCTGCAATTATTTTTATTTATATATTTATATATGTAGCGTGGAGTTGTCGCCGTTTATCAACTTTTGGATTTTTGCATTAAGATACATAACCAAATTTATTCATTATAAAGGGTTGGGGCTTTTGTCTTCTCAATCCAACTTCAATCCTCTCTTCCCTTTTTATATATTTTCAGTTAATACAACTTACCTTTCACTTTTAATAGATACCAAAATCAAAGTAATTAGGAAATGATCATATATTTCACTGAATTCCAATTAGAAACGTTGATATGTCAAAGAAGATGAACCATGTTAATTATAAAGAGAGAGGGTCAACTAATTATATATCAATATAAGATGGGAAGCACCATGTAAACAGCTGTAGCAATAATTTAGAACTTGACAATTAATAAACTAATTAATCTTCTTCTTTGAAAATGGATGGTTCAACTCTTCATCCATCCACAACTGGCTAGCTTAAAGAATATATGCAAACTTACAATCATTAATTGACTTAAACTTTAATCTATTAAAGAGAGATGTACATCTTTCTGTTGGCCAGCTAATTATAAAATGCGTTATAATTTGATTATCACCGAAACCATAGATTAGTTGTATATTTCTTAATGTGCCAATTGTAGCACATATATTTTTTTAGTTATATATTTCTATGATCATTAAACAAAAAAGGAAAAGAATAAAAAATTTTACGATGGGCAACTTCTCAAAGTCTTTGTTCTTCATTCAGTTAATTTCATCTAATAATCATATATTGTGAGTGGTTTTGTCACTTTGTGATTATAAAATAAAGATCATATTAAATTCTAATACATGACTAATTACCACAATGAACTGCTTTTGAACTTCTAAAAATTTAATAATTAGTTGGATGATTAATCTTAATTAATTAAGTTCATAGTCAGATTTTGTTATAATTATAAAGTGTAATTTTAGTTTGTAGTCTTATTATGTGAGTGCTTGAGTTTAGTTATTAAATTTAATGATTTATTAGTTTAATTAGATTATAACTTCCCAGGTAATATATCTCTTAAACAAAGTGTATCTTAATGCTATTATGAAACAAATCAAAGTCAATATTTAATGATTTATTAAACGTACTGCAAAAGAAAGAAAGAATGAAGGGTTTCAAACCCCGAAAATTTTTCGAAAGTCGATCAAATACACTCAAAAAGAAGCTGATGATCATGATCATCAGCTTCATGGCAGACATATTAATCAAACAACAAATTATTAGTTTGAGAATATGACAGCACTTGGAAAGAGAAGGAAAAAGCGAAAAAGCACTTTTTACTTACATCTTGAGGGTGTACATACAAATACCATTAATGAGTACAAATATATTTCTCTCTCTGATCTAGTGATCATATAGTTTCCATCATGAAGCAAATGGAGGAATTTCGAATTGAATCTGCCAACACTATATGCAGACCCAAAAAACAAAGTATATCCACAAAAAACAATACCCCACGAATAATAAAAAGCGTCCCCCTTGCATGATTGAACCAACTTTGATTGTGTCCATGGAGACGTGCGATGAGATCTCGCGGCACGGAAAAATATTGTTAGTCTTCGGAGATGCTTGCCAGATGTGGCCGCCATACTCCGACACGACCGTTCCGGCGATCCCTACGTGAGGAACATTTCTTCTCAGAAATATTGACATTTGCTAGGTAACAATCACAATCTTTATCTGATGAAACTTCATTGTTGCATTTTCTGCTCTTCTTGGAGGAGGACTTTTTATGGTGTTTACCACTCTTTTTCTTCTCCGGTAACGATGACGACGGGATCAAAAAGTATATGCCGCCTCTTTTGAGCTCGGATTCCGGGGAGAGGATCAAAATCTTACGCACAACGCCTTGAGAGGATGGTTTGCTTAGGACATGATTAGGGTTGGCTTTGAGGATCTCACCGGCCGTGACCGGCCCCGTAATTTCTTCTACGTAGCCATTCAGATGGACTATACGGATCAAGTCTAGAGCTCCACAGGGAAGAACACAAGCCAAACAACACCTTAAACTGTTGCCCATTTCTCTTCTTTCCTCTCTTTTTTTCTCTTTCTTTGCAATGAATTGTGACCACTAGACAATGTCATATATAACAACAACCGTACAGATTATCTGCACTAAAGTAGAAATATTATATTTTATACCATATTCAAAATTACAAAGGTGTCCTACTCCTATATGACTACTTGACCATACTCTATAAGTATCTTCTTAAGGGTACCCATGGCATTAATTTAATTTCCTCCAACATGTAATTGACTGAAGCCGCCTTGTGCTGTAATTGTAATGACAAGGAAAGTGGGGTTAGGATTTATCAGGTTATAAGAAAGGCCAATGGATTATTATACATGACTTGAAATATGTCTTGCTTACCTTGCTCTTGCAAGTTTGGCCGTCAAAATCTAAGTAACACATTGCCGGTATAAGAATCTAGGAAAATTACCTACACAAACTTAACTAATTCAAATGATAAGATGCTTTTCCATATAAAAAAAAATGAAAGTCGTCAAAGGAATAGAGAAGTGATTTTAAGTTTAATTTCCTAGCTACTTAAGTAGTATTTTAAACTTTTTTTTTGGTCGAAACCCTCTGGTTTTCATCTTCGGTGACTATTCTGGAGCTGGAAGAAGCAGAGCGTGGTTAGACTTGTTCTCCTCCCAACACTGGCACTCCATACACAAGTTAGGATTCGAACCCTGGTCTTACTTAAGGGACGAAGGCACTCCATACACAAGTTAAGATTCGAACCTTGGTCTTACTTAAGGGACGAAGGCCGCTTGCCACTCGTGCCAACCAGTTATTGGTAAGTAGTATTTTAAACTTTAACAATACTTAAATCTTATATATATACCCCAAAGCTTGTTAAGAAAATGTCAATGGTCATTAATTGCTTAATTTAATTTAACAGATATTTAGAAAAAGAAGGGAAACAAAAAAAGAACACCCATTATATGTATATATTTTTTGTAGTGCTGCTAGATATGTGGATTTTTCTCAAATAGATCTAACTCTAGTCATTAGAAGCGTGTTTTAATCAATAAACAATTACTAACACCTGACTTAGCTCGATCAACTCGAATCATATATTTATACGAGACACAAATCTCATAGTGAAGAAAACTAAAATAAATTTATTAAGTAGATTCACATCATTTTCGAATGTCTAAATCGTTTTAATCCAATATTCTTAATTACTCTCAATTGTTTAAACAAAGTTACCTCAACTCTCACTCATAATCACAAGTAACGAATTTATTAACCATATTCCAATTTACTCCCTGATATATACTTTATATAATCAAAACTTAACGCAAAAAGACAAAAATGGCTAAATCTTTATAATTAAAAACAATTTAATGCTCATAGTTTTACCAAAAGGGTTTCTTGGGAATTAAAAGTATAATACATGGGATTAATTAAGTGGTGGTTAAATTTTTATTAATACTTAAAGAATATTGTGAATAAAAAAAAGCTAATATTAAGGGCAAACAATGGATCCCACAACAACATGCCCCGTGAAGACTTATCGCAAATATAGGCAGAGGTTGGCAAAGAACAAAATCAATAGTCTTTTCAGTTTTAATATAAATAAATAATTGGCTTTGGACTGATTTAAAGTGATTATTAGGTACGGAATGAAATTTCAAGAGTACATGTTATATACTTAATATTTAATTCTAATGGGTAGACATTAGAATAGTGATTAGTACTGTAAAAAAAAAAGAATAGTGATTAGTACACCGGCGGTGAGGTGAGCTACAAACAGAAGGGGTGGGGAGGTGGCCTCTGGTCACGACCACATGAATCATTGGACCAGTCTGGCCTAAAAAACACATGGGCCCTCAAAGTTGTTTCGGACCTCGGTGGACTCGCCTAGCCAGCTAGTAAGTGATTGAACTACAATGATAGACAAATTCTTTTTCATTTTCTTTCTTTTTTTTTCTTCTCATCTGGGAAAAAACTGTTGAAGTCGAAGATGAATTTTAGGGTGAATTGCAACAGAGTTTCTTTTAGAGTTAATTGCTTCCCCTTTGTTCGAAGATCCGGGTCCTATTTATAGGTCGAGAAAGGCCCCAAGATGACATGGACATAATGAGAGATGACCTGGACGAGCTGATTCGGACTCGTCAGATTGTAACCGAATAGGATTGGTTCTGCCTTATCAACTTGCGGTACAGGTTGGCGAAACAGCCGAGGTCAAGTTTCTCGCCTAAAGCTTCCCAATGTGCGTTGTGTACCGAGGTGGTGATGAGGTAGGCCTGGTCAGCGTATCAGAAGCCGACTCAAGCATTAGATAACGTATTAGGGTCTGCGTGTCAGGCGCTGACCCTGGGACCTTCGTTCGAGGTTAACACTGAGTCGTGATAACCAAGGTCACGTCACTCTCTGATAGGTCTTCTTTTGTCTGGCCGAGGTGAAAGACTGAATTGCTCTTTTTAACCAATTACCCATTATCATTCAGTCCCCCCGAAAGTCAATCTTGAGGCTCGGCGTGCCGAGGTGGGCGTTGTGAGGTTGGTCAAAAATTTCAGAGTTTTTGAACCGAACAATTCAGGTCGGCCGGGGTCAAACAGTAGGGTAGGTGGGCCGAGTTTCGGGATTCATCCCACATTTATCGTGGCGTGTTTTGATTTTGGGAAGGTTAGCTCGAAAATATCTTGGTCATTAATGCCTGACACACGTATTTTTAGCAATCTTATTTCAGCCATTGGATTGCCTAGGTAAGTGCAGTCTGTAGCGGATCGGAAAGTTGCATTTTGAGCATAGGTTGACGGTAGGTGTACTGATGTTCCCTAATTGACTCATGGCTTTCCTAAACTCTTCTTTAAAAAGGGGGTTTCGGCTTCTTCCTTATTCATTTGTGCGCCTCCAGTGGTTCATTTCCTTGGTTCCTGCTTCGCTTCTTCGCTCTTTCTAGTGTGTCCATACAAACCTGAGCTTGTTAGGTAAGGCTTTCCTTCCTTTCTTCCAATGTCTTCTTCAGTGGAAATAATTGGTCCCCCAAGTCAAGATAGTTTCGAATTCATGCGGGAACTTGGGGATAGGTTCGATTCAGCCAACGGGGCTGGCAGGGCAGAGGTTGCAGAGGATATAGTTTCTGTGCGCGTCTACCTCAGTTTCACTCGAGCTGCCAGTGGAGCTTTCTACTAAGGGGCTACGGTGGTTTGAGCCAATGTCACCCGAGGAGAAACGAGCGCTAGATGAGAGCCTTCGGGCCTCGGGTGTTCACATAGAGGAACGGGTTCCGGTTCTGACTAGGGGTCTCTCTACCCACAAAGATTCTCTAGACGTTATGAGGGCGTTAAAGGGGGGAGCTTTGCCTGAGGTCTATCCTAATTTATTTACTAGGGTAGCATTTGCTGAGCTAAAAAAGGATCGGCATATTTCTCATGAGTTCTTGATCGATCCTCCTCGGCATACTGACAGAGTGACTGAGGACCGTGGTGGTAACCGCTTGTGGGTTTATAGGGAGGCCGTCCTTTCTGGCCTTAGGTTTCCCCTTCATCCTTTTGTCATTGAGCTTTTAAATTTTTACGATCTTGCTCCTTCTCAGTTGTTACCCAATAGCTGGCGTCACGTGACCAGTTTTATTGTTCTTTGTGAGGGAATGCAATTTCCATTATCTGTGAGGTTGTTCAAGTCTTTTTCTTCAATAAAGGTCAGCCTTGTAGATAGGAGCTGGTATTACGTGACCGCTCGTCATCGTAAGAAGCTTTTTACTAATATTCCTTCTTCTAATAAAATTTGGAAAGTTCATTTCTTTAGTCTAATAAGCCTTCGAGAGTGGGAGGTAAGTAATAACCGAGGTCCGATGAGAGAAGGGGTCGACGACGTTGAGGAGATTCATAGTGAGGAGCTTAAAGCTTATAATGAGATTAATAAACTGAGAGACTATGGTAGGTTTCTCCTAGACGCTTGGCTCTTGACTTCGCCCGACGTGTTGGATTCCTTGGGTCACCTAGGGGTCCGGGTAACTCATGCTAATTCTCTTTTTTTTTTCGATTTTTTCTAAGTGCGTCCTTGACCAGAAAGCTATTTTTTGTTTTTCTCTATCGCAGGTATGGCAGGCCAGTTCAACATGTTCAATTATATTCAATCCGCTCCTCAAGCTCCACAGGCTAGGGGAGCAGTTCAGTCCATTGTTGCACCTCCGAAGCAAGGTCGAGGTGGTGGCTCGAAAGGCAAAAGGAAGGCCTCGACGGCCTAGGTAAGGGAGCCTTCCCTGAAAAGGAGCCGTGAAGTTCTAGAGGTTCCTTCAACGCAAGAGGGGGAAACTGCTACGCCCGAGACTGTGCACCTTGGCATTGATTTGGCTCCGAAAGACAGTGCGTTCGAGAGTGCCTCGGTGGTTCGTAAAGTGGCTCAATCGATGCTTCCCCCAGCAGGTGTTTTCGCTTTTGTTTCTGTGTGAATTTTTACTTGTGTTTCTTGGAGTTAATTATTTGTTTGTTTACTCGTTTCCCAGACAAAGACAAGATGAATTCCCCCTGCTCGGTCAATGTTAGTGCGAGTCTACACCACGTGTGGCTTGCCCTGGCTCATGCTACCAGGGTTGAGGAGCAGGCCAAGAAGCTTCATAAATATTACAGTTCCTATCGAGAGAAGTCTCATTCCTTGACGAAGAAATTGGAGGAGGCAGAGGTTAAGGTTCGTGAATCCGAGCTTCTTGTGGGAGGGATGAAGACCGAGGTGGAGAACCTCAAGGCCGAGCTGGTTGGGGTGAGGGAAAGAGAGGAGGAGATCAAAAGGACAGCGGCCCAAGATGCCTTGGCTGATTTCGAGAATACTCCTCAGTTCCAGGCTGCGACAAAGAGAGCCAATGCTGAGGGCGTGAGAGGTGCCTTTGCATTGGCTGTTCAAGAGGTCGCCCACGTTTATCCTGATCTAGATTTATCCATGGTGTCCACTGATGACCTCAAGACGGTTACTTATGAGGCCGAGGTGGCGGAGGACGAAGGTGGGGATGCCGAAGCTACGGTGGCCACCATGGCAGATGATGAGGGGGAGGCCGACGTGCAGGATGATGCTGCAAGAGATTGATTTTATATTAAATGTGTTTGACTTTTTCTTGTAATGAACATCTGTTTGCTTGGGATGGTTTTATTTTGCCTGAATGTATTTGCTTGTATTTCGTATTTTCAGAAACTTTAATCTTATATTGCGAACTTGTAGCAACAATTGGATTTAAAGCAAAAGCAGAGCTCAAGGGCTCGAACTTGTATCGTGCTCAAATGTGTCGAGCTCATAAGGTCGGACTTAGTTCCGAATTAACAAAAGTGGCACTGTGCTCAAATTTGCCGAGCTCGTCAGGTCGGACTTATACAAGAGGAAAGTAATATTGTGCTCGGGTGTACCGAACTGATACTTAGCAAAATAACTGTCAAAAGTGAGTGCTGTGTTTATATGTGCTGAGCTTAAAAGGGGGCCGAGGTTATTTTACTGGTAATATTTCTTCAAGTTTTTTGCGTTCCAGGTCGTCGGCACTTCCTTCCCATCTAAATCTTGCAACTTGAATGCTCCCCTTCCTATAACTTCCTTGACCAAGTACGGTCCTTCCCAGTTGGGGGCCAACTTTCCCCCTTCTCTGTCTCTTCCTGAGGCTTCGATCTTTCACAGGACGAGGTCGCCTCTTTTAATGGTCTTAGGTCGGACCTTTCTGTTGACAGCTGGCTACTTTCTGCTGATACGCAGCCATAGTGATTAAAGCTCGGTCCCTCTACTCCTCGGTTAGATCTAGGTTGTTCCTCAAGGTTTCATTGTTTCCTGTTTCGATGTTCAACTCCACTCTCAAATTGGGCAGCCTGATTTCTACAGGTACGACTGCCTCGATCCCAAAGGCGAGGTTGTATGGGGTTTCTCCTGTTGGGACCTTGGTGGCTGTCCTCAAAGCCCATAATATTCCAGGCAGTTCGTCGGCCCAAGCTCCCTTTGATCGATCAAGCCTCTTTTTCAAGGCTTCTACGATGACTCGATTAGCAGCTTCAGCTTGTCCATTGGCCTGGGGGTGTGCGACCGACGTGAAGCGTAGGTTGATGCCTAGGTCCCTGCACCAACTTCTGAACCTTGGGTTGTCGAATTGGTTTCTGTTGTCTGTGATGATGGCTTTTGGCAGTCCAAATCTGCACACAATGTTCTTCCAGTAGAAATTTTCTACTTGTTTCTTGGTAGTTGTGGCTAGGGCTTCAGCTTCAATCCACTTGGTGAAGTAGTCCACAGCTACGAGGATGAACCTTCTCTGTCCCGAGGCTGCTGGGAAAGGTCCGAGGACATCCATTCCCCATTGCATAAAGGGCCATGGGCTTGTGACCAAGGTAAGATCAGTAGCTGGCAGATGTTGGATCGAGGCGAACCTTTGGCATTTGTCGCAATTTTTTACCAAGTCCGTTGCATCTTTGTGGATTGTGGGCCAGTAATATCCTTGTCTCAAAATCTTGTGGGCAAGGGCCCTAGGGCCCAGGTGATTTCCACATATCCCTTCATGTACTTCTCGGAGGGCATAGTTTGCTTCTTCGGGACCCACACACTTCAGGTATGGTAAACTGAAGGATCTTCTGTAGAGGTTCCCGTCTAGGAGGGTATATCGAGGTGCTTTTCTTTGTAAGGCCCTAGCTTAAACTTTATCTGTTGGAACATCGCCCGAGGAGAGGTATCTAATGAGAGGCGCCATCCATGATTCTTCCTCTTTTTTGACTTGTCCGACCTCTTTCTTTTCATGGAAACTTCTCCGCTCCAAATCTTCGATGATGACTCCCTTTGGCAGGTCCTTTTCAGGGCCTAAGGCTAGTTTGGATAGCGAGTTGGCCAAGGCATTCTCTTTCCTTGGGATCTGGTTTATTTGATGTTTCTTGAAGTGGCCAATTAGTCTCCTTACTTCTTCCAAGTATTTGACCATGACTTCTCCTCTTGCCTCAAATTCTCCACTGACTTGGTTTACAACTAGTTGCGAATCACTGTATACCCATAGCTTCTCCACTTTGAGTTCTCTTGCCAATTCAAGGCCAGTTAGGAGGGCCTCATACTTTGCTTCGTTGTTTAATGCCTTAAATTTGAATCTTAAGGCGTTTTGGATTTTTACTCCATCCGGACTAATCAAAATTATCCCCGCACCACTGCCTTTGTTACTGGCCGACCCATCAACATAAAGCTTCCAGACTTTTTCTCCTTCTGTTTCTTCTTTGCTGACTAGTTTGCTTGGTTCCTTGTTGGTGCATTCGACTACGAAATCCGCCATTACTTGGGACTTGAGTGATGATCTGGGCTTGATTTGCAGGTCTAATTCACTGATTTCCACGACCCATTTGATCAATCGGCCGGACAACTCTAGTTTCTAGAGGATCTGCCTGAGTGGTTGATCGGTTAGGACGATAATTGCATGTGACTGGAAGTAAGGCCTCAGCTTCCTTGCAGATGTTATCAAGGCATAGGCCAATTTCTCAATACGCTGGTAATTCAGCTCGGAACCCTGTAGTACCCTGCTAGTGAAGTACACTGGTCTTTGGACATTGGATTCCTCTCTCACCAACACCGAGCTCACTGCGTCATCCATCGCGGCCAATTATAGGAACAAAGTTTCTCCATTCCTCGATTTTGACAGGATTGGCAGGGAGGAGAGGAACGTTTTTAAATCTTGGAAAGCCTTTTTGCATTGTTCCGTCCACTGAAAATTACTGGCATTTTTCAGGATCTTGAAGAAAGGGAGGCATCTGTCAGCTGATCGGACATGAATCTGCTTAAGGCAGCTACTATGCCAGTGAGTCTTTGTACTTCTTTAATGGAGGTTGGCGTGTTCATATTTAGTACAGCTTGTACTTTTTTCGGGTTTGCTTTAATTCCCCTCTGACTCACCATGAAACCCAAAAACTTTTTCGAGGTGACTCCAAAGGCGCATTTTGCCGGGTTGAGCCTCATGCCGTATTTTCTTAGTGTTTGGAAGGCATCCTCCAAATCTTCGAGATGTTCTTTCAGTGTGGGGCTTTTGATGATCATGTCGTCAACGTATACTTCTATGCTGCTACCAATCTGATCCTTGAACATTCGGTTTACTAGTTTTGATATGTAACCCTAGCATTTTTTAGACCGATCGGCATGACTCTGTAATAGTACAGCCCTTGTTCTGTGACGAAAGACGTTTTTTCTTCGTCTTCTTCTAACATCCTGATCTGATTGTACCCAGAATAGGCATCTAGAATGCTAAGGATTCTGTGTTCCGCACTGCTGTCTACTAACCTGTCGATGTTGGGTAATGGGAAGGTGTCCTTTGGACATGCTTTGTTCAGGTCTGTGAAATCTACGCACATTCTCCACTTCCCATTGTGCTTTTTCACCATTACCACATTTGCCAGCCATTCCGGATAGTGGACTTCTATGATGAATCCAGCATCTAGCAGCTTGATCACCTCTTCGTTGATTGCCCTTTGCCTTTCAGGTGCGAAACTTCTCTTCTTTTGCCGAACTGGTTTTGCCTCTAGGTCTACATTGAGACGATGGGTCATGTCGCTGGGGTTTACTCCGGGCATGTCCTCCGACTTTCAGGCAAAGAGATCAGCATTCTTTCTAATGAGGCGTACGAGCTCTTGCTTTTCTCCCAGCACAGAGCTCACCATCATGTTTTTGTCAAGGTGGGCCTCATCGAAGGGTATGCTGGTTAGGTCGTCCGCAGGCTCAGGTCGGCTTAAATCCTCTTCGGGACTTTGATCAAGAATTTCAATAGCGACTGTTTTGTTACCTCCCCTCTGCACTTTCGTGGCTGTTACATAGCATCTGCGGGCCGAAGTCTGGTCTCCCCCAACTTCGTTGGCTCTATGTGGGGTGGGAACTTGAGTTTTAAGTGCGGTATGGATCCGATCACGCCCATCCTCATCTGGCTTGGTCTTCCCAGGATGGCGTTATACGCTGAAGGAACTTTAAGCACGATAAACTCCACAATTACTGTAGTTGTCTTTGGCTCTAAGCCTAGTGTGAGTAGGAGGGTTATTGTTCCCAGTACAGGGACTTTCTCATTCCCAAATTCCACGAAAGGTGCCACATATGGTTTGAGTCTGTCTTCAGCGATCCCCATGTTTCTCATTGCCTCGTAATACAAGACATCACTGGCACTTCCGTTGTCAACGTAGATCCTTCTTACCACATGATTGTAGATAGCCGCGCTGATGACGATGGCATCGTTGTGGGGGAACTCAATACCAGCGAGGTCGACCAAGGAAAAGGTGATGGGCTCGTCTCTCCAAGACTTCGGTCTCTTTGCTAGGGATCCGACTATTGGGTTTATAGTTGGGTTGGCTTTTTTTCTGGCCGAGCTCGGTGTTCCTCCAGTGATAACGTTGATTATTCCTGCCGTAGGTCGGTTGTCCTGCTCTTCACTGGTCTTTCTTTCTGATCGGTCACGCCTGGTATCTCTCCTGTTGAAGTTGTTCGGGGCTCTGCCCGCTCTTTGTCTAGGTCGACCATCATAGGCACAACGGTTCCCTTGTGGGTACCTTCTTTGGTTGACGTCTTGTGTCTTGTCGTCGAACACAAATCTTTTCAGCCGACCTCTTCTCACCATGTTTTCGATCTCATTCATGAGGTCGGTGTATTCCTCGGTAGAGTGGCTATGGTCTCGATGGAATGCGCACCTCTTGTTTTTTGGCCTTTGGGGGTTTGGCTTCATTGGCCTTGGCCATTTTAGCTCGGGGTCCGATTCTATCTGCATCAGTATTCTTTCCTTCGTTGTGTTCAAGGGAGTGTAAGTGTCGTAGCCCTTCTTTTCCGGGCTTCTCTTCTGATCAGGTACCCTCCAGGCCGGTTCGGCCTTTTTCCCCCTTAGTCTCTCTCGACCTCTCTCCCCTTTTTTTTGTAGCTTCTGAACTCTCCTTTGTTTTCTTCATTGTTTAGCCGAGTGGTCATCGTCTCTTCAGCGTTGATGTATTTGGGGGGTCTAATGAGAGGGAGAACTTGAAGTGGAATTCCTCGTTTGTGAGACCATTCATTAGGCTGGCCACCGCCACGGATTGTTCTAAGTCCTTCACTTGCAAAGCTTCAGGCTTTTGCTTGATCGCCATTAAGTTGAGAGTTATCTTTTTAGCTCGGTGGCTACTGACGAAGTGAGTTAAGAAGGAGTGCCCCAGCTCTTTGAACGAGCGTATCGATCGGGGAGTTAGCCCTGAGTACCATGACCGAGCTTCACCCTTTAAGGTCGCCAAGAATGCTTTGCACATTAAAGAGTCATCTGCACCTTGTATAGACATATTAGCACGGAAAAGTTCTAAATGGTCAAAGGGGTCTGATGTACCGTCGTACGCTTCAATCACAAGCATCCTAAATCCCGATGGTAGCTGAGATTGCTCGATTTCTTCCGAGAATGGTAAGGTTTCTAGCAATCGAAGCTCATCCAGATGGACTTGTACCTTATCTTGAATCTGTCGTTCCACGGCTTCCATCCTTGCCTCAAGTTGGTCACGAGTTTTATCCTCCACTGTGGGTGCCGTTGAGATGGTTCTATGTGGGTTTTTTGTGGAGTGGCTTTGTGGGGTTTTAGGTTTTTGGGCGGTGGCCGTTGGGTTGGGGGAGAAGGTGTGAGATGGTGTGCTTGGACCAGCTCAGTTAGGCTCCTTAATTGTTGGGTGAGTTGCTCAAATTGCTTTGCCGTTGGTGGTGGTCGTCTCCCTTGCTGGTCATCTTGAATGCCGTCTGGGCTTGCAGGAGCAGTCGGTTCCTCTTCCTCTGACGTTCTTCTTCTGGGTGCCATCCTAGACATCAACGATGGGGTTGGTAAAGGCCCCCTACCTAGCGCGCCAAATGTCGAAGTCAAGGATGGATTTTAGGGTGAATTGCGGCAGAGTTTCTTTTGGAGTTAGTTGCTTCCCCTGTGTCCAAAGATCCGGGTCCTATTTATAGGCCGAGGAAGGCCCCAAGATGACATGGACGTAATGAGAGATGACCTGGACGGGCTGATTCGGACTCGTCAGATTGCAGCCAAATAGGATTGGTTCTGCCTTGCCAACTTGCGGTACAAGTTGGCGAAACAGCTGAGGTCAAGTTCCCCGGCTGAAGCTTCCCAATGTGCGTTGTGTAGCGAGGTGGTGATGAGGTAGGCCTGGTCAGCGTATCAGAAGTCGACTCAAGCATTAGATAACGTATTAGGGTTAGCGTGTCAGGTGCTGACCCTAGGACCTTTGTCCGAGGTTAACACTGAGTCGTGATAACCAAGGTCACGTCACTCTCTGACAGGTCTTCTTTTGTCTGGCCGAGGTGAAAGACTGAATTGCCCTTGTTGACCAATTACCTATTATCAAAAACAAATTAACCATTTATTTTACACTTATAATACAAATGTTGCATGTGAATAATGAACAAACTATATATGATGATATATATATTTAGCACCAAGGTTTTTTTTTATGTAAATCACAAGTATTCTCACCCGTTTTAACGATCTAAGACTAATCCTGCTCGGAACTTAGTCACAGTTAAGACTATTCACTCTTTTCCAAAAGTGTGTTTAATGGGATTCGAATCGGAAAACTCTTTTCACAAACTCAACCAAGTTGCTAATTGAGCCACAACCTATAAGTAGTACTAAAATTTTCATTTCTATCAACTAGATGCAAAAGAGAAAAAACAAAATAACTGCATTTCTCACTTTAAGGTTTTTTATGTTCCATTCTCCTTTACATTTGCTTATTATCGTTTTTTAGAGTAAACTAAGGTTTTAACCTTAAAGCTTGAAAAAAAATAAAAAATTGCAAATTACATATTAAACTACCTTGATTTGAAATTGATAAGGACAATCCCGTGATTAAAGAATTTCATTTAAAATGATCATAAACATGTTATTAAGCCTTTTTCCTTTTGGAAATTAGTAGTTTCATATGTAATAATTAGCCATTTCTAATCATTAGGATTTCACTTTCGTTATACGGGGAAAGTTGGAGACAAATTAATTAATCAAACGGAATATTAAGGCATGTTTAATTACTGTTTTCGTCTGCTTTTATATATATATATATATATATATATATATATATATATATATATATATATTAATACACGTAAGTGATAATAATCGCTAAAATCCATCAAAAGCGACGCTGCTACGTACGATATTATTAGGGAAGGAAGGTTCGTCGCACGGAGGTTTGGAGCACCGACCGTAGCCAACAGACAACGATGGTTTAAAGGTTTAGTTAGCTTCAACCAATAAATAAATAAAGGCTTAGCTAGCTACGCGAATGCACGAGGCCTGCTGCCTACTGCCAAGATTCCTAAATTAAGATTGAATCTAAACACGAGGAAAAAACCTTTTTATTATTGAATAACGTGAGTCAAGGCCAAGGCCAAGGTGGAAACCCCGATTAACATTGCTTGGATTAAAGTATTTTTGTGTTATTATCTCGAGGTTCAGAGATATCCTAGCTAATCCTATGTCTTATCTGCATGCATGCTTCATCTCGAATTAATGAACCATGGAGTTGTCAAGCTTCAGTGACTCTGATATATGTAGTTCATGGATAGTGCCAAAAGATTTTGCATTAATGAATCTTTATTGATGGCGTTGTATCTGAAGAATTAGAAAATGCCGATGAATCAATGAATATAGGGACCCAAGAAAATATTTGAAAGGTCGAGTTCTGCAAATGTGTATCTACACATGTAACGATGGACTTGAAGATTTTGCGCACCGTCTAAATTATGGCTGGTTGGTATGGTCGAACATCGAAACAAAGGCCAATAAGTGAGAAACAAATGATCCGTATGGCTTGTCTTTATCTATGGACCCGAACTAGAATTTGTGGTGTGAGCAACAATTATTGTGGTTTTTAGGGAGGAAAATATGTATTCCCTTGTATTCAGCTCTGCCACTCTTTAATGCTTTGGAAGAAAGTTAACTATTCCTCGATTGCATTAACATAATTAGTAGCATTGCAAGCCTGTAAGACAGGTGGGTGAAGCATCACTAAAAATCTATGTTGCACACCCGCACAAGTCTAATCACAAAAGCAAAGATAAACTAAGAAATTGCATGTAGACATGGAACTAAAAACATAGATAAAGAGGAAAGCGCTAAAGGGCCAACACATTAATGACCCAAGCATGGAAAAGCATGCCTTAATTGATTAGTTGCATAGAAAGTGGTTATCAGAGCTCCACGAAGTCTTTCTTCACACCATTCCTGATCAAGGGTCCTCTTCTTCTTTATTTTCTCTTCTTACTGCATGATTGAATCAGCTGTTGCTTCTCTGTTGAATAAAGGATCTACAGTAATACGAAAATTGAGTTGAATTTTATGAGTACTGTTTCGGAATTCATTTTAGAGTAAGGGAAGGAACTTTGATGGTTCTTTTACTAAGTAACTCACACCGAAACTCATGCCTGCGACCCTCTAAAACGTGAGGTTTCATAGATATGATAGCACCAACCAAAACCTTTTCGGCTAGCGCAGCTCTCTTTGTTTGCTTGTTCAAGTTCCTTTAACCTTCGGAAAAAGAACAATGGACGCTGAACCTGTTAAGATTTTTGCGCATCATCAGTGAAATCTTCACAGAATTTTCAATCGAGAGGTCAGAAGTGGTTGAGATATACTGTCTGGGTTCAATATTCTATATGTTTGGTTCTGCTTCTGCAGACTGCATGATACAAACTAACTGTCAAGGCTGCTAACTAAACTCAAGCATGTCCTTTCTTAAGGAAACCGAAACAAACATGCAGCAGAATTTAAATCATTCGGCCTTCACTAATATCGATTCGGAGAGTTGCTTGATTAGGGTTTCGAGATTTTACCTAACGTTTTCTCTGATTTCTGTCGTTGGTCGAGTCACAAGCAACAACTTTTCGTTCCTGCCTCTATGGTATCTACACGAACGGATCTCACGACTCTTGAACGTCTCACGATCAGAAGCCTTCAAGAGCGTTTTTTATTCTTATAATCGATTTGCTAGCTTCGATTAAAAGAATACCGTTTCTGTTTTTAATTGTGCGGCTCTGTTTTAGAAAAACATCCTTTTATAAGCAGTAAATTTTACCCTAAAATTTACTGCCAAACAGAACTCTAATCCTATTTAGAATAGGATTAACTATATCCTTAATCCAATTCAGAATAGGATTAGATATATCCTTAATCCAATTCAGAATAGAATTAATTAAGCTCCTCATTTATCTGTTCTAAGTATGTGACCCAATAGGTTCTCAAAACAATGGTAATGACAAAATTGTCACAGGCAATGAGCGGTATCTAGTAACACATCATTGCTACCCATGTAACGAGAATGTCAATGACTTGACATAACCTTACTCGTGATAGATGTTACCGTGTAGTCTAATCCCTTTATCCTTTGATGTCTTGATTAGACACAAGTCATGAAATGTGTCACACTTGTATAGTCTAATCAGCATTTCTTGATTCCTGAGTAGACTAATTAAACAAATAAAATCAATATCTCATATTGACTTATTCGAGCACGGCCATGCATTTTTAGTCTCACTCTATCAAAGGGCCCAAGACATCACTCTTGTTATATAAGAGGGATAAATCCTATCTTGATCACTCAACATCTCTCTACATAGATCAAGGCATACCCAATTACTACCTTTATAGTCCATCCTGTTACGAATGATATCTAGCAGCATTAAAGTATGCAATTCTCTATGTTAGGATCTCTGATGATCTCAAGTCAAAGGATTACATACACCATCATCACTATGAGAATCGCTTATGACACTCATATAACAATCCATGTAGCGTTCTCATGGAGGGTCGATCCAGTACATAGTTCTCTAACATGTACCTATGTGATGACTTGATATCCTATATCCATGATAATGTTCATCAGTCAACCACATACTAGTCTTATCGTATCATTGTTATCCTTGTTCACAATAATACTTGACTAGGGATATTTTAAGATTAGTGTGTTATTACTATTCTAAGGACATTATCACATAAGATTATATTACGCAGTTATAAGACAAATATAATAATGAACTATAAATAAAAATGTCATGATACATAAAAATGCCAAAGTCAATCATCTAATGAATGGTTCTAAGGGCATAATCCAACACTTTCTACCTACTTGAAGAAAGAATTGTATTTATTTTTTGCTTCATGTTTCCGGGCATCGAGCAGGATTTCATGAGAGATTTAAGTCATTCAGACAAATATAAAACACTTTAACCCCAGAGTTGATTTAGTATTTGTGTTTGTATATATAATTTTCATATTCTTCATTTGATTGTGAAAAATCATGGTCTTGGTCTTTGATCAATTTTACATTAATTCAAAATTTTCACTCTGTTTATAGGATTTACGTGGGACTCTCAACTTGCTGGAGTAGCTCAGTTGGTTAGAGCGTATGGCTGTTAACCATAAGGTCGGACCTCTAGCGTTTTTATGGGGCCTCTAACGGTTTGATATACACATCTTGGGCTTAAAGCCCTCTACATATAAAACCTTCGGGCCTTTCTTGCAGTAGCCAATTTTGAGCTTGAAATGTCTCATATAAGTCGTCGGGCTTTCTGCATCCATTGTTGAAACATGAAAGCTGAAACAACAGTCTTTGGGCTTGAAACAAGTTTCTTTTGGTCCAAGGTTCAATCTATCCCCCCCCCCCCCCACCCTTCCTGCTTTTTATCATTTGTGGGCTTTTTTCGTTTAAACCCATTAGAGCTTAAAACCTCAACTTTCAGGCTTGAAGCCAGCTGTAAGACGCTGGAACGCTTGTTAGTATACACGAATCAGTTTTATTTATCCAAGCAAACATCAATTCCAGCTCAGCTGAAATGTTTTTGGTCAAGCACCATAGTTCTTACTCTGCCAATTTTTGTATTTGGTAGCCTTTTGTGTCAAGCCGAGTAGTCTCAATGGTCAAGAATAGTTGAACATCATTACAGGCTATAGACCAAATCACCAACATAGCACGCCTAAATAAGTTTACAGATCACAAATGTTGAATCCAACGCCCAATATAAGAATCAGTTTGCCCTGCATACATCGCGAAATAATGAATGGAGAAGGAAGTAGTGTTCCCCAACTCCAAGTTATTGTATTATCACCACCATCGATTGTTTCTGTTTGCAGTCGGACAAACAACTCACACCATCTTGACTAGAGTGAATATTACCACTTGTTCTTCTCCATTAATATTTCAAGATGGAATAAGTTGGAAACGCATGCGCGCAGTAAATAAACACAGGAGGAGTTACAAAAGCTCTCGTATGTTGTCTCCCATTACTATTGCCACACATCTGAAATAAGCTTTGAAAGAATTTACAGCAGTAAATTCATAATTGGTGGAATTCATGCAAATAGCCAACGGGCGTAAAGGAAATAAAAAATGGGGTCACCAGTCATAACATAAGATCAGAAAGACCTTTAGATTGAAGATATTCAAGTAGTAAGTTATGGAGTGAGAATTAACGGCATTTACATGTGACATTCTTATAGTTTTTTTGGTATAATATAGGCCTTTGTATTTGGAGATGGATAATTACGGCATTGAAACTGAATCTCAGAGTCATAGAATTCCATATTTTAGAGGTGGGGACATGATTATTTGATCTGTGCTCAAGGTTTTTAGCAGTTATTTAATTTCACAACAGACGAAAATATTAATAAACTTGCGTTATGTTATATCCTCTCTCTTTCCAAATATTCAATTTTGTGGCCATTGTATTTATGATTGTTATTACTGTAATTAATTAGTTTAGAGTTATTCTTCTTTCCACCTTCTAGGTTTTGAAAATCCGCTGTAACTTTTGGATGTATCTCAAGAATCTGATGGAGCTTGACAAATAGATAATCCCATTTGCTTTATTTTCCGTTACTTGGAAAGTTCAAACCATTAATTAGATCGTTTTCAACCTGTAAATGAAAATTTTCTTCTAGGCTTCAGTTTTGAAATAAAAAGAGATATAAGAACAGAAAATAATACTTCATAAAAATACCAAGCTTATCTTTCCGAAGAGAGTTAAAATGGCTCCTAAACTCCTCCTAATGCTGGTGCAAATCATCATCACCGCATGCAATCTCACGAGGGCTGCAGCCTTGCAAAATTTCACCTCCATTCTCATATTTGGCGACTCCACAGTTGATACCGGGAATAACAACTACATAAATACGATGTTTAGAGGAAACCATCTTCCGTATGGCCAAAATTTCCCAGGTCACATCCCCACCGGCAGGTTTTCAAATGGAAAACTGGTACCAGACTTTTTTGCCAGCTTTCTAGGCATAAAACAGACTGTCCCACCTTCTCTACGCCCAAATCTCTCAAACGATGACCTTCGAACTGGTGTTAGTTTTGCATCAGCCGGATCCGGATATGACGATCTCACCACTGTTGCAACTGGAGTCATCCCAATGTCCCAGCAACTTGATCAATTCAAGAGTTATAAGGAAAAGCTAGGTGGGATTGTTGGTAACACGGAAGCTGAAAACATCATTCGAAATTCTTTGGTAGTTATCAGTGCAGGAACAAACGACTTTTGTTTCAATTACTACCTCTTGCCTCTCCGGAGAGCGCAGTTTGACGTTGGCAGCTACCAAGATTTTCTGCAAAAAGCAATACAACACTATGTCAAGGTTATATCAATCAAATGGAAGTCTCTCCAAAAAGCAATTTAATCTGGTTTTAACGGGGAACTTCCATTTTGTTTACAGGAGCTATATAATCAGGGTTGTCGCACAATCGTTATAGCAGGGCTTCCTCCGATGGGTTGTCTCCCAGTTGTAATCACGGCAAGACTTAAGCGCCCCCTAGATCAAACATGTATGGAGGATGAGAATGCAGACGCTCGGTCTTACAATCAGAAGCTGGAGAACTTGTTACCACAGCTGCAGGAGTCGCTTCCAGGGAGCAGAATTGTATATGCTGATGCATATACACCTTTTATCGACATGGTCAATAATCCACAAAAATATGGTAAAACACTATGCCTTGTATCTTGTCCAAGTCGGTATTTTTCATGGGAAGGAAAAATTAAGGAATTATTTCTATGAGCAGGCTTCATTAACACAAACAGAGGATGCTGCGGGACTGGAGTAGTGGAAGCGGCATTCTTGTGTAATCCAAAGAGTCTTGCATGCGGAACGCCTTCTCAGTTCTTATTTTGGGATAGCATTCATCCAAGTGAGGCAGCTTACAAAGTCCTGGCTGATTTCCTGGAAAAAAGGCTGGTTCAAAGCATCCAGTGATACTAAATATTCACCCATAGCTTTCCTTCTTTTTTTTCTTTAATCTTTTGCTTTACGTCGCTGATTGACCCATCCAAAGACCGTAGCTTTTTTCACCTCGATATACTCCGTTTGTTGGATTTTGGACCAGGTCATAAGAAGGAAAATAGAGTATTTTATTTTTTTAATTAATTTCAGATTGTCAAAATCTTTTTCAATCGCAAGAGATAGAGATCGGACCCACACCACAATACCAAATAACAAGGCATAATGTTTTGACTCCAGGAAGGAGGAACCAAAAAGGCAGGAAACATGATGGAAGGTTCTTGGCTTCCTTTGCCACCTGATCCAGTTTTATTCAATCCACGTATCTCCTGCTTTGGTATATCCCTTCTTTTTCCTTTTCCCACGTTATTCCTAGGTTGATGCAGTCAATTGAATTAACCTCAATCAGGGTGCAATGGCAATAATATCAACTCAACCATAAACGAACTGTTGCTTGAATAGGCGCAACACGCATCATTAAATGGCTTCACTGGGAATGCTTGAAAGTATAACAGAATGGATAATATGCTAAATCTGCCAAGGTTGGCCAATCCGAGCATGATCAGGATAGGCGTAATTTAGATAAGGTTATAGCCTTTAGCATATATGCAAAAAGGGTCAATCTCAAACCTTTATTTTTTTAGTCATACAAATGAGTCTCGTACTAACATAAGAAAAATACCTGTAACAAGAATTCCTCGGACAATAGTATCTCATGTGTGATTAGATTTGCTATATACAGAATGAAGAAAACACTGCATGCAAGATTATAATTCACCTTGAGACCAGACATACCATTCTGTTTAATACAAGCAAACTATCCTAGATTCACAAATAGAAAAGGAAAACTGTGCTAAATACATGACAAACACCTGGTACCAGTGCAAATCATTTTATACTACCATTCATTACACACGAAAAGAATCCTTGAACTTGCACTAGCTGCAGCTTACCTTACTTCCTGCTACCAGATGACCCACTGCCTCCCACAAACAACTCATTAATCCTAGCCTCAATATCCTCTGGGCCATACCTAATAAGCCTGTCAGCATTTCTCCCAATTTCAGGAATACTTTGGAACCTCCCAACGAAGCTTCTGTAGGCTGGTAACAAAAGTTTAGACACTGAAATCCTCACCTCTTCTCTCAGCTGCTCATCAAATACAACCCAGGTAGACTGAGTTTTACATACCTCCTCAAACTGTGAATTGAATGACTTGAGCTTCTCTTTCATAGACTTGGCAATTGCATTCAAAGCCAAGGAGGAATTGTCAAGCTTTAACGTTCCTAAAATCCTATTCCATGAACTTCTTTGATAATTCGTACAATATTGCCGCACTTTTGCAGTGTGTTTCCGGATCCAATCGTCACCCAAAAGTGACCCCAACTCACTGTCCTTCACTTTTTGTACAATATATCTTCCATTATTCATCATAAAAACGGAGCACAAAGCAGGGTCCCTATATATCTTGGACTTTACCTCCAAATTACTCTCCAAAAGCTCCATAATCCACGCCATTTGAACCGACAATGAAGACGAATACGACGCTCTATCGTCCAGCTTATTAGATGGAACAACCACATTACTTTCATCGAAAACTTGTTCTAAAGTCTGTCGTGAACGACAGGCTGCACGGAGATAATTCATTACATAACGTGTAATTGGATGAAGTCCGCCACCAGGAACAGCTGCCTTAGCTGGGTCCCGTCGAATCAAATTCTCTAATTCCGTGAATATCCCTCTAACTGCTTCTCCCAATCTCTTCCAAATGGTAACCGCTTCGTTTCTAAGAACCAAACAATATTGATCCGAGAAAACAAATTCAAATTCAGGCATCAAGTCACGCAAAGTCTCGAACACATCGAGAACTTTGAAAAGCCTCTCATGTGATCGGCTTCCAATAGAAATGGCGTCAGCAAAAATAAGTAACTGAATGGTGGGGACACGGCAGACTTCCATGAAGGAAAGATCAGCAGCGGAGGAGAATCCAAAAAAGACGCGATCGCATAGCCGGCGTTCACTCGGGAAGAGGATGCGAAGCGCGACGTTTGCGGCTTTGATCCAGCGCTCAATCTCGCCTTCGAGCTCTTGCCATGGCATTTTTTGGACTTGGTCGATGCTCAACTTTTGTAACCCCAGCCTCGAGATGCTCTCTTCCAGGAAGTCTCTTCGGCACGTGCTGTAAACGTGAGAGCATTCTTTTCCGAACCCTGCAGCTACCATGCGCTTGGCGATCTCGTGAAGGTCGTTTATAGTTCCCGACGGAAGCGCGTCGATTACGATGTCGTAGTCCGTTAATGGTTGAGCTACGGGGATCTGTTGATCAAGATCCGTGCCGGTGTGAAGAACTCCTTCTTGTTCTTCATTTTCGTCCCCTGAATCGAATGATAAGTTCCCAGTTGACCCGTGGTTGTTTCGACTCAGATCAAATGATTCAGCACCTCGCTCTATCAGAGACCTGAACTCATCCTCGACGCGGAACATGGCCTGTTGCATCAAGTCGTCAGCGCGTACAAGACACGCACCAATGGATTTTTCAGCGGCCATGGGGCTCCAGTCCCTGATCGTTCCAATCAACTCGTCAATAGCGTCAAGGAAGGCGGAAGAATCAGCCATGTCAGCCCAGATGGGGTGATCAACCGCCACGTATCGGGAGATCTGGCGGTCCAAGGAATTGAGAATTCGCTCGAGCGTGGCGCATCCACGGGGGTCCCCGTCGATCATTTTCTCAGACAACTTGTCGCGAGAAAATCTTCCGTCGAAGTTTGAAAAGATCTGCAAAATATCGTCGGCCATGGTGTCGTTTTGGCCCAGCGTCTTGGCTATGTGCCTGGCCACCGCTAACAGCTTTTCTTCACCGTTCTCAGTCATCGTTCGAAACAGTAATCTCTTTTCTTCTCTTCTTATATCTGACTCTGCTTCAACTTTAGCTCATAAAAACGCTATACTTAGCCGGGTTTTTCTCTTTCTTTATATAATTGAATTGGTTAGGGTGTTTGGAACAAGAGAGGAGAGGGAACTGAAAAAGGAACGGAAGTTGGGATTTGGAAGGGAGAGTCAGAGTGAGAAAGTGATAAGACGGAAAAGTCCTTGGGAAACGCGGTTTAAGAAAAGCAGCGAGGGAGAATTGGAATTTGGAAAAAGAAAATGAGATTGGTAGTTATGGACTTCTCCAAATCCGTTTGATTTGGTTTAGACTGAGTGAAGAAGATGAAGATATCTTTAGAGTTTATGGTTAGATTTGGACAAGGCAGTCTTCTCTTGTCTTTCCAACAATGAAGTGAACTGGAGAAAGTCTTGCCTTACTCTCACTTCTGGAAATTTTTTTTTTTAACTGCACAAAACAATCGAACAGGAGTTGCGGTTAGCAGATAACATAGAAAAAAAAAGGGCTAATGTATAATTTAGCTTTTAAATTATATTTTTTTTTTATTTTGATATTTAAAAAAATTTTTGTCACTTTAATACGTTTAAGATTAATACGTTTACAAAGAAAATTTTTTGTCACTCTGTAACATAGAAAAAAAAAAAGAGTATGGTTTCTTAAATTCGTCTAAGATTAATAAGTAACATCCTCGTCCTGGAGCCAGAGCCAAGCTGCTTAGTTAGTTCATCTCAAGTCTAAACCCAACTTCTATAATAATGAATTTAGTTGGACGCAAAGTCTCCGTTGACAAATTCCTTTCTTTATTATTACCTTTACCAACTGGTTCAGCAACGTGCGTTTCAAGTCCAATATTAAATTTCGGCGAAAACTTCAGGTCCAATGGGCTTTATTGTCAATGCGGGTTTTTATATGAATTGAGCCCACTGGATTTACACAAGGCATTCGAATGGGCTTCTTATACATCTTGAATCTTATAATTATTTAAATTATTAATTTCGAAAAAGAAACGTATTTAATTTGGATCGCCGCATTCGCATTGCCCCTCGTGTTCCTTCCCATTTCTTTCGCCTCAACATGGTGTGTTGCTGTGACTGATAATGCAAGCCAAAAGGAATATCTGTCCTTTTTTTCAAAAAAAAAAAAAAGAGAAAGGTCAATCATCCCCCTTCATGCCATCATCAACGGTTCCAAACACACCAAAAATCGGTTTAGTTTCGCCTCTCTTAAAACAAAAACAATCCTTGAAACCGTTTATATACGCTTCTCAAATCAAATCTAACTGTCTCCTCTCTCGTCAGAACAAATTCAGCCAAATTTCTCCAAGTTTTCAGATCCGATTTCTTTGAATTCCTCTTTGATACTTCGCAGTGTCTTCCACTCCAATGCTTCCAGTCTCGATGTCGGAGCCCAATGCCGAATTTAAATCTTTCACCACGACCACGAATCTGCGCTCCATCCTCACGCGTATCTCAGACTCTGTCCGCCACGCTCTCTCTCACTGCCGTCCCTGGACTGAGCTAATCGACCGTGCTGCCTTCGCTAAACCAGACTCCTTCTCCGATGCCACCTCACGAGTGCGCAAGAATTTCTCCTACTTCCGAGCCAACTACCTCACCATACTCGCGGGTGTGCTCGCGATGTCACTCATCTCGCACCCTTTCACCCTCATAATCCTGCTGTCACTAATCTCGGCGTGGCTTTTCCTCTACGCGCTGCGGCCGTCAGAGCAGCCGGTGGTGATATGGGGGCGGACGTACTCGGATAGAGAAACGCTGGCCATATTGGTGGCACTAACTGTGGTGGTGATATTTTTGACGAGCGTGGGATCACTGTTGATATCGGGAATCATGATGGGGCTGGGGATTGTGTCCGCCCACGGTGCCTTTAGGATGCCGGAGGATCTATTTCTGGATGAACAGGAGCCGTTGAGTTCGGGGTTGTTCTCGCTTGTAAGTGGGGCTGCTTCGTCTGCTGCTGCCGCCGCCACCGCTTCTCCTACTATTGCATCGCGCGTGTGAGCATTTATGGGATTGTCTAACTATTACACGATTCATTGATTCTGTTATTTTCATCGTAACTTACGATTGTGGATCTAACTTCTTGGGAAGATATGGATCTATGAGGAATTTTAGATTTTCTTGTTGATTTTATTTTATGGCTGGATTTGTTGCATTGAATATTGTATGAAGTTGTATGTAACTATTATACACAAAATGTCATTGGTTTGCTACTCTGATTTTTGTTTTTCTCATAGATTTTACATATATTAGAATGACATAGATAATCTTCCAAGTTCCACCAAAAAAATAAAGATGGCGATGGGGACGGCGGATGATGTGACAAGGAAATGATTAAGAATGAAAGACAGGAAAGAACATTCAATAGAAGTAAAGGCAGGTGTATGGTGTGTGTCCCATATCGCTTGCTTGCTTTTTGTGTGTTGTGTGTTTATAAAAAGTTTTACGTTTAACAAAATTATTATGATTTTATTAAATAATGTCTTCTTTCACTGAAAAAAGAAAAAAAAAAAAGGAATTAATGCTGTACCAAAAAAAAAAGGCAGGTATTAATGTCAAAAATTGAATGGAAACTAGGTCATTTCATCGTCATCTTCCTATCCCAATCCCGCAACTACTATTAAGAAAAAGAAATCAGGAAAAGTCCGAGCCAGCCGACCGGCCAGCCAGGGTAGGATATCTTCACGAGTACCTAAAAATTTACAACATCACAAATCAAATGCAAGTTTGGCTGTCTTCTTGTTACAATCTTTCTCTCGCAGATGCACCATTAAAAAAAAAAAAAAAGTCTGAAGTTATACCAAAGTACAAAGCTAACCGAAGTGCGCCATTTCTTCATTATTATGAATGTAAAAACTATCTCCTAATAGGGTCAATAACCAAAAATACTAAAAAATAAGAAGGACGCGTGAAGGCTTAGCATTTGAATATACATCCAAGCATTTAACAGCTATCTTTTGCATATCCACTCGTCTCCTCTGCAACCTTTGCCCACACGTGTGATATTTTCTCGGCATATCCCACCTGTTCCATTTTCTACAAGTGAGCTATGAAACAAAAGATGTCGAAAACGCATGGATAGTTAATATATTGAGAGATTCAATCGCATTCTTGCTCTGCATTGTCTAAATAGGATTTTATTTTATGTTTTCAAATTCATAAGAACTAGCTCAATTACATAATATATTTTGACTGCAGAAATTGAAGCACCCACTTTAGACAAGCAGCCTTAACACACAGGATTCTGTGGCCTTGTCTCAATGTCCATGCACATGCCTTCTTTTAGGGTTTAAAAAGAAAAGAGTCCAACTATGCTAAAGGAGGAGGTGGCAGCATACGGTAGTAATACCTTATAAAGCCACATCCCATAGGCAAGTAGAAATAATTGCAGTTTGACAACAAATCAAACACAATCTACAAGGACCGTCATAAGAGGGGGAAGGAAGAAAGCCCCATGATCATCCAAGTGACAATAAAAAGATATGGGACCATCTTTTACTGAAGAGATACTAGGGCCTTGAAACTGACAACATATAAATTTTAAAAGCGAATCAACTACATTTGTTTACAATGCAAAGACGATAGCAAAGAGGCTTGATTAGATAAAGCTAGTGATTAATGAAGCTACAAGTTCAATGAGTAATGACGCTTTCTACAGAGATAACACAAGTTAAACCAAATAAATTTCAGGTAAGAGCGGATAAAATCCCCTGCAGTACCCTCAAACCAAGTTAATCAGAGCTTCAATTACACAATAAGATCATCCAACATGAACAGGAGAACCAAGATCAAAATTACCTGATTTACAACAAACCCCTTCAACATGTTCAAGAAGTCCACGCGTCTTTCATTGTCAAGCCTTTCGAGTTCACACCTGTTGTTTTCCTGTAATTGCATCATCATTAAACCTTCTTAGAGAATGATTAAGATAACCATAACAATGCAGACCATGCACACTATCAAATGCTAACAGAAATCAAACCATAGCAGTACCTAAAATATCCACAATAGAAGGATCCAACAATGTACATTATTCGATACAAAAGACACAGCTCCCAGTGATAGAAGCATCTTCGTAAAGCACAAAGTAGAAGAGAGAAAAAAGAGAGAACTGGCAAGGAGGGCTATTGTAAAGCTAGTAACATAATTTAATAATAACATTATTTCCCCTTTAACTAATTCTTATCACATTCTGTGTTAGTAGCTTTACTTAAGATTAAATAAAGGCTTTGGCCTAAGAGATGTTTAAAGAGTAGGTATGTTTATTATAATAGTATCACGCAAGCACACATTGAAACATCAATAAGGGTCAACTTAAAAGTAATAGAAGAACAACAGGAAACTGGAATAAGTGGGAGAACCACATATGACATGACTGAACAAGAGCTACCATCTGAGAATAGCTGAACGGTAAGATAGGTTCAACAAACTAGTTATACATCAATCTTTCAGATTATAAGCCTTTGTTCATATAGGGAAAGTCAAGGAGTGAACTATCTTATCACACACACTTTCTTGGATATCTAGCATTGAGCAAAGCACTTATGTTATACAAACATGCAATAACTATACAATGGAAACATATTAACAATCACAGCATGACCATGGGAAAAATTCACCATATCAACTACTAGAAAGGACATTATCCTCAAGTTCAGATAAAAAGAAACGATATTATGAAAATTACTTGCCTTGATCCGCTCATATTCTCTTATGGCAACATTTTTAGCGTCTTCAGTAACCCTAATAGTCTCTTTCAACTCCTCTATCTTGCGAATCCTTGATTTGTCACCACCAAATATTTTTGATGATGCAGCTTCGAGTTTTTCAGCCCTTGAATGCAATGTAGATAATTCTGATAGAAGAGTTTGCACCGTCAATAAAGCACTTGATCGATCCAAAAATGCACCATTCACAGCTAACATAAGTCCAAGATATTCATGAAGTGTATCCTGAAGAGCACAACGAACAAATTGCATCATAAATAATTCTGAACTTCCCTTTTCAATATAGAAACCCCAATAGAAATTGCGATTACCAGTGTAATTCCTTAAATTTAGATTATGCATGCAATAACAACAATTAGCTTCTCAGGAAATCAACAGGCCAGGCATTCAACATAGCTTCACACCTTTTAAAGTTGCAATTGCTAAACTTACCACTTACGAGAGATTTCAGACATTGAAATCACATATTCTTGTTCAGAATAAATTGTTCCAACAAGTGAATATTTAGGGCATCTCAACCAATGTTTTAGTCCCAAAGAATGAAATGAACTGAAGTCTTTTGCACATTACCAAATGCTTGACAGTCTGTGCATTTAATTCTCGATAGAATCTGCTAGCTTTGACTGCGGCAGTTGCCAAACACTTCATGTCAGCAGCCCGTACCCTTTGAGAATTCAACATGGCCTCCTCATTCTCAAACTTAGTCAGCTTAATAAATGCCAATCCTAATTCTCCCATTGTCTCTCCCATATCTTGCTGTGCTTTAACAAGTGCCTCAGCCTAAAAGATATTTCACAACATCCCAAATAAAACCCATCATTAATAACTTATCCCACAAGATTCAAATGTACATGTCAAACTAAGGAAAAACCAATAAGTTACCTGCTGAGAAGCATTGCTGAGTTGTTGCTCAAGATCGTGAATCCACTCTTTCTTCTCCATGAACATCTTATCCTCCTCTACTACAGGCGGTTTCGAACCACCCCAATCATTTGCAACAGACTGTCTCAATTCCTTAAACAAACGCAATAAATCCCTCCCGCCTTTTGCAGGCTGCACTACCTCATGCGGCGCCAACACTGCCGTGCTTTCCCCCAACAACTGCTTCGGTAACTTCACAGCGCCATCAAGCATCCGTGAAGCCACATCAGTGCTCGTTGGCAACGGAAGCCTTCCTTCCACCTGCAAAAACACTTTCAATTCATCGCTTAGTCTAATCACTGGATGCTCCGCCAGCCTCCTCAAATATTTCTCCAATGCAACCCTTCTTTGCTCGACGAATTCTTGCTTCTGCATCACCTGAGATTCCACCACATTTTTGTCCGGCCTCGGCGGAATAAAATATCCACGGTAAGCTTCCGCTAACCGATCCGATAACGTGACTACATCCCTAAATCTTCTCCTGACACTAAATTCGGAGGATCCAAATTCTGGAATATTCGTTCTCGTCGTAATTAAATAAGTGTAGAAATTATTACCTCCGGGCACGAGTGAATTGGTGGTCTCTTGCTCTTTTTGGGGGTTGGAAACCGTGATTTTGATATAATCTGAGCTGGACGACGGCGATCTGGAGAGCGTCAATGAAGATTCTGAATTCGGAGAAATCGAATCCAGGCCGTTGATTTCGTTGATTGAGTTCTCATCGAAAGGACTGAAGATGACATCAGCGTAGGAAGGAGGCTCGATGTAGGAGCTGTTATCAGATGCGTTAGGGTTACGATAGAGTGGAGGAGAGAGCAAAGGATCGGAGTCGGCAGGAGTCGCGAGGATCGGCGGGGAGAGCGGGTGGTGCGTCGTGTCGGAAAGTGATGACGTGGCGCTTCGGTAACTGGAGTAGGAGGTATTGTTCTGGTGGTGGTTGTGGTTGCTGAGTGGCTCGTCAAGAACAAGATTTTCCATATCGTCACGGGAAGTGAAGTGGTGGGCTTCTTCGAAGCCCTGGTTCTCAGAGCCCATCATCTTTCTTCTTATTTGGATCAGTAAATCTTTCCCAGAACAAGAAGAGAACAAAGAAGAATTACAAGAGTTGGAATCTGCTTATCAAAGAGAGGGCATTAGGGTTTTTGATATTTTCGACAGCGGAGGGGAGGGGGAGTGTTGGTTCATGTGTGGTGGCGCTAAGCAGCGGAAGAAGATCGAGGGAAAGGTTGCAGCTGCACGTGGCCTGTGCGCAGGGGCATGGAAAAATGTGAAAAGGCTGTGGATAAACAGAAATGAAACGGAACGAAAACCGGATTCTCCTTTTTGTTTTTGGTCGGGTTTCTCAAATGTTTGGTGGGCCTGTTTTCGGGTTGGGAATGGATTTGGACTTTAGACTTTAGAGATTGGAGTATTCGTTTATTGCCTCCGGGGTGTTCTATGCTGTACTTTGCTTGATTTGGTTCGTCGTAGTCAAGGATCGTGGTGTGCAATTAGTTGAATCGATACGGTTGAGTGCATTTTTGGGTTGGCAGGTAGCGTACTTGATTCTTCTATTATAAACTGTTGGCTGGGATTTCCACTCAAAGGCCATCTTAGAATCCAAGTGAAAAACAAGCTACTCTTTTATTTCACTCGAAGGCAACTATTTCATTGCAAGGGTAGCATGCCATGTGAGCTAAAGGCAGGTAGAAGTCGGTTGGAATCACTTGATCGATTGAATTTGATCAAGTTGGCTTGATTTATTCAATTTCAATAGTTGTGAGTTAAAATAATGGTTTCATTGGTTATACCGATCTATATCAACCGATTTTTGTCGAACCTATTTGAGTAAAATAAAAAAAAATATCGTTTTTTCAATAAATGTTTCCTTCAGTTTTACAAAGCTATAAATTTTTACTTTAATACTTTTCTTGTAGGAAGATGGTTAATATCTGTTGGAGTTATAAATTGTACTGTACTATTAAGTGATCGCCCAGGAAGAAGAAGGTCAGTTCGTAATCGTCAAATCTCAAGATGACACCAAGACAATGTGACAGTGTCAGTGATCAAGCAGAGGCGAGTTGCCACATCTAAGTAAAGTTGGCGAGTTGAAGCAAAGTTTGGCAAGCTGAAGTAAAATTGGAGATCTTGGGAAATAACAAGTGGGGAATTGGAGTCAGCGAAGGAGGAATTTCTGGTCGTGCTCGCCATTCTCCAAGAGCAGGCGAGCTTGAGTTGGCGACAACAAAGAGCAAGCTAGCTTTAGTTGGCGACCAGAGTATAGTAGAGTTGTTAATCCTTGTAAATAATAATAGTGTTTTGTTGTTTTGTAAGCGTGTGTGTGGTCATTAAAGGACTAGAATACGGGATTGACACGTGTCATAGGTGACTGTACAATCAACCTTTAAAAGGCTGACAAATTGGAGGGAAAAAGGAATGAAAAAATTTGCCAAAAATCAAAACACCTCTATTTACCTCTCAATTTTCTGGAGTTGAGAGCATCCTCGAATTGCTCTGTTCATCGTTCTATTCCTGTTCATTGTTTTTGTTCCTAACATTGGTGCTCTTGTTGAGAGCTATGGCAGACGGAACTCGAATCGTGATGCGAATTACTGTAGATTGCATGAATCGATTGGATCAAGGCTTGCGAACCAAATCTCCACTGATTTTCGAAGGATCAGCAAACATGGAAGGAAATGATGACACATCTCAAGGAGGCCATCGTGCGAGCGATCAAATCTTGCGCGCCATCAAGTTGGTGATGCCGAGGTTTGATGGATCTGATCCATTTGGTTGGATCTTTAAAGCAGAACAATTCTTCACTTTCTATGAAGCATCGGAGGAGCAGAGATTAACGACCTCATCATTTTACATGGATGGCCAAGCACTTGCTTGGTATCAATGGATGCAACGGAATCAGCCGATTCATTCATGGACAGGCTTTTTGGATGCTTTGAAAGCTCGATTTGGTTTATCCGAGTATCGTGATTGCTAAGGAGAATCCTCCAAGCTGGTTCAGGTAACTATTGTGGATGATATTGAATCAAACAAGACCATTTTAGATCCAATTGAGTGGGCAACAACTGAGGAAAATAAGTCAAACGGAGACTTGTCAGATCCAATTGAATGGGCCACAACTAAGGAAGTTGAAGAAGAGCATCAAATTGTTCATCCATCGGAGAAGCTGCCTGTGATGGATTTGGAAAAAGATATCTCAGGTATTGATCTTGTAAAACCTACTTCAATTGATTCTACATCTTCCAAACTAATACCAGAAGAGTTTGATGAGACTGAACCTGAGGATGTGTTTGGTGATATGGTTATTGGAGATGTCGGGCCCTTAGCTAATTTGTTTTTCATGTTAAAAATTGTGCACCCTTTTAATCCTGGAACGATTGGGTCTGTTTGGGTTGCTTGCAAGGCTATCTTGGTTAGACAATTATTTTATAGAGATTTTGTTGCTTGTGCAAAATTTTTAGAGGTTCATTCAGTAGTTTTAGTGGATGACCCTTACAGATTTATACTTTTGGTAATGGGTTCTTTATTCTGAATTCTACAAAGTTTAACCATAGTTTGACCTTGAGGGCAAGGTCAATCTGGATGGGTGGGACAATGATACGATACTACTAGGTGATCGCCCAGGAAGAAGAAGGTCACTTCGTAATAGCCAAATCTCAAGATCGCACCAAGACAATGTAACAGTGCCAGTGATCAAGCAGAGGCTAGTTGCCACATCTAAGTAAAGTTGGCGAGCTGAAGCAAAGTTTGGCGATCTGAAGTAAAGTTGGCGATCTTGGGAAATAACACGTGGGGAATTGGAGTCAGCGAAGGAGGAATTTTTGGTCGTGCTCGCCAATCTCCAAGTGGCAACAGGATTATGTAATGGTGCCAACAACCAAGAGCAGGCGAGCTTGAGTTGGCGACAACCAAGATCAGGCGAGCTTGAGTAGGCGAGCTTGAGTCGGCGATAACAGAGAGCAGGTGAGTAGAGTACAGCAGAGTTATTAATCCTTGTAAATAATAATAGTGTTTTGTTGTTTTGTAAGCGTGCGTGTGTGTCATTAAAGGATTAGAATACGGGATTGACACGTGTCATAGGTGACTGTACAATCAACCTTTAAAAGGCTGATGAATTGGAGGGAAAAAGGGAATGAAGAAATTTGCCAAAAATCAAAACACCTTTGTTTCCCTCTCAAATTTATGGAGTTAAGAGCATCCTCGAATTGCTATGTTCATCGTTGTGTTCTTGTTCATCATTTTTGTTCCTAACAATAAACCTCTTGGATTGACTTACGTTGTCTATACATAATAGGTGATAGGGAAATCGATTCTATTTGACTTGTAATAAGCTATTACGGCCCAAATATATTACTGTAAAGTTGAATTCCCTTCGATATTAAAGTGGGCAATGCTTATTGAACGGTTTGCCAAGCCTTTTTGTATCCTATAACTTCTGGGAAAACACAATGCTTCACCAATCCATGGCCCATGATGCAACTTCCATCTTCGTTGCCATGAACACGAGCACAAGGAAAGCAATAATGACCTTTTGAATTGTTTTTTGTTCATATTTGTTGTCGTGATGCTTACTTGATAAAGCTATCTTCACTTCTACTTCTTACTTAATATTAAATTACTGTTCTCTGGCATTTATATTGTGGCTTACTGTTCAGGCTGTGAGGTGCATTAAAGTGAGTGTTGTGCACCTAAGCTCTGCATTTAAAACAGGTGCGAGGATAGCTCAGTTGGGAGAGCATCAGACTGAAGATTTGAAGGTCGCGCGTCCGATCCACGATCATCGCAAGCAGTTTTACCTTTTGAGTTTTCCCCAAATCTATGATTTGGTATGAATCCTGGATCTTCGAAGTTTTCTTAAAATTCTGATATACGATGAGTGGATCAGAGTGCCAGTCAGTAAACAGCACATAAAACTAAACATAAATCTCAACAACAGAAAGAAAAACACATGTATGAATTTTGTTGTAGTTAGAAGGAACAAACAATAGTAAAACAGCCTGAGGCGTGCTGTAATCGCACTGTCCTTAAGGATTATTTCACCATCAGGTGTAATCCCCAAGATTCAACATGCTCTTCTGGGATTGCCCAGGGAACAGGAGCAGTAAGAAAGAAAGAATATTATTCTAATCCAGCTGGAAAAGAAGAAAGAGCGAAGAAGTAGAGAAAGCTGTCAGGGGGTAAAGAAGCTGTATTCTGTAACCCTTTATTTATAGTAAAAAATGGGTATAGAAAATCTGTAGGAAATCGTAATAAAATCATAATTAAATCAGCACATAATCTGGAGAAAATCAAGATAGGATTTTGACTAAATCTAAGAAAATATTTAATTAAATTTGAAACAAATCTTGTCAAAGTTTTAGAAAAACCAAAACACTAGTTTTTCAAATAAGGTTAAATACTGAAAAATAATTAAATAAACAATAAATATGGTAAAAGTCTTTTTAGAAATATCAAAATATCCAACAATCCTCCTCCTATTTCAAAAAGACTTTTGAAAGAAAAAATATTTTGCTGGGTTAAGTATAAGTATAATGTTTGTATCTGGTGTCTTTTGGACTTGAACCAGACCTAGAATAATAAAACTTATTTTATTGAGTAATTGGTGAAGGTTTTAGCTTTTTGAACCAATATCTCATTATTGTAAAATAGAGATCTTATTAATCACACTATACTTTCACAATTCTTTACTGTTCGACGTCGTTTTGCGCTAATAGGCCATGCGCGTGCCTGATTATTTCATGAGTGCTCTAGAAATTATGCCACAATTTCATAGGAGCGGCCCCATTCCACACTCACATTTGTGTTCTCATCAAGTGTATACTGTAATGATATACACTACCCATAAGGGATATGAAAAACATTAAGAGCTTTAGCTCATCCTCTCAAATTCATGCAATCTAGCACTTACACACATCATAGAAATGGACAAATTTATTAGTGCTAGTAGGAATAACAGTGACTTGTTATTAGCCATTGAACCTTATTCATGGGATCTCCAATCACAAAGGTTGGGTTACCATCACCATTATTCTCAGATTGACTTAAGTTTCATTCCCCTCGATGTTTCAAAATTTTCACCCCAAAGGTTTAGTCAGAGAATTGGCCAAATTCACTTCTGACTTCACATAATCGACTGATATAATTCCACATTAAGCAACTGCTTAATCACATACTGTCTCAAATAAATGTGTTTATTTTTACTATTGAAAGTTTTGTTCTTTGCAATGGCTATTGCCACTTGGCAATCACAATACATATACACAAAATATGTTGGTTTTAAACTTAACAGAATATTAGCTAAGAGGTTTCTCAACCACTCAGCCTCATTACCAGCCAATTCCATAGCTACAAATAGGGGTGTAAAACGGGCGGGGCGGGGCGGGGCGGGGCGGGTACAGGGCAGGCCGTACGGAAACGGGCTTAAATGGGTCAAGCCCATTTAGGTCCGTTTTTAAACGGGCCAAGTTTGATATGCCCGGTCCGTTTTTAATGTGGACCGGGCCGGCCCGCGGGCCACATATTTTTAAATAAAAATAATAAAAATAAATTTTAAAAAATTATTAAAATTCATATATAAATACAATCTAAATATAATTACAATTCACTTATAATATTTTTAAAATAAACAATTATAATCTTGAAAAAACATAAATTTCTATTAAATATTAAACTTTTCCAACTTCTTTTTTTTTGCTAGAATATAATAAAATCATGTCATGTATGTATTATTTTGTAAGAAATAAAAATACATTAATAATATAATTAAACAAAAATATATAAAAAAAATAAAATGGGGCCTAAATGGGGTCGGCCCGCTGGCTTATGAACCGGCCCGCGCGGGCCAACCCGTAAAAACGAGCCAAAAAAAATAAATTCGGCCCTTTAAAAGCCCGCGGGTTTGGTGGATCGACCCGCGGGCTTCGGCCCGTTTTACACCCCTAGCTACAAATTCTGATTCTATGATGGATTTAGCGATAATAGTCTTTTTGGCTAATCTCCGTGCAACAACACGCCCACCAAGAGTAAAAACATAACTAATAATGAATTTTATCTCATCTGAATCTGAAATCCAGTTAACATCACTGTATCCTTCCAATACAGCAGGAAATCCACTATAAAATACCATAATTCATGGTACCTCTCAAATATCTCATGATCATTAATCATCCCAGCACCAGTGATCATCTAGTAGCTGAGGTACGTGTCTCGACTAGTTGTCGGACAACTCACAGACCTATATACATATATATCGGTATCCATTGCTACATAGGTGAACTTTATGACGTATATATACAGTTGCCTAAATGCCACACAAGCATAACAAAGTGTTAGCTTTAAATTACCATATATATTTTGAAATGACAAAAAACTTAAGTAAGCTTTAATGTTTTAATTCATATTGTAAATTTGCCTTAGCACAAATGATTTTCTCAATCCATTTTAAGTGTTCATATCAAACATTAAGACCATGATTTAATGATATATTCTTATTGGTCTTAATACTTTATAAAATGATTTTTAATATTAAGTAATTTTCTCAAGAATTATTGAACATAAGTTTAGAAAATTACTTATAAGTTTTTGGACAATATTTTCATTTGAGAAAGTCAAGAAAAACTCCCTTAAGGCTTATAAATGTATTGGGTTATATTAAATTCAAGTCTACATCATTTCTAATCCAAAAAGTGCAGGAAAATGGCTCTCTGGAAGAAAAGGATCGATCTCCTAAGGAAAGGGACCGATCCCTTTTTGGCAGAATGCCCTGGAAGCTTAAAATGAAGAAAAGGATCGATCTCTTTGGTAAAAGGATCGATCCTTTTATGTCAGAAAGTCCTTAACGGCTAGTTTCTGTGAGATACAACGGCTAGTTTCTGTGAGATACAACGACTAGTTTCTGTTTTGGCTCCAACCAACGTCCACAAACCATCCAAGGGACTATAAATGGAGGCTTAGAAGCTAAAGGAAGAAAGAAGAACTACTCAGCAACTCCAAAACACATATTCCTCAAATCCACAAGCGTCAAACAACAAATCAAGAGCTCCAAAGTCTTCATCTTCTATCATTCTCTTATTCCTTGTAGTGCTTAGGACAAATCTTGTATAGGTCTTCATTGTGCTTAATTTCTGTAATCACTTGCCTACCTAGAGGCCTTTCTTTGATTACATTATTTGTAACCCATCATTCCTTGTAAAGGGGAGGTTTCTCTTTAGCCTTAGAAAAAGAGAGAGGTTTCTCTTAAGCCTTAGAAAAAGAGGGAGGTTTCTCTTGAGCCTAGAAAAAGAGAAATGTTTCTCTTTAGCCTAAAAAAAGAGGGAGTGTAACAAATTCAAGATAGTGGATTTGGAGAAAATCCTTGGGAGCGTCTCAAGGTAGAGGATGTAGGCAAGGTTGCCGAACCTCTATAAATCGCTTGCGTATATTTCTATTTCCCTATTCTCTTTAATTACTTGCAATTATATTTGTGCTTATTGTATTGAATTTGGATTGCATGATTAAATAGCCTAGAGAACTTAAAAAATATTTATATAGGCTAGAGAATTTAGGAGAATCGCAAAATGAGCTTAAGGTTAATTAAAAACCGATTCACCCCCCTCTCGGTATAGCCTATAAGAGCCAACAATTGATATCAGAGCTTGGGCTCGAGATTGATTTAGACTAACCTCTATCGAGCAAAACGATCTTAAATGGCTCATTTGAATGTGGGCACACCCCTAGGAGAAGAGGGACAATCATTAGTTAGACCTCCGCTCTTCAATAGTGAGAATTATTCATATTAGAAAACTAGAATGATGTTATTTGTACAATCAAATGATTATGAAGTGTGGAGAATTATAGTGAATGGTCCTAGAATTCCTATGAATAAAGTAGATGGAAAAGATATCCCTAAGAGTGAGGATGAGTGGGACACAAATGACATGAGAGTGGCACAATTGAATGCCAAGGCTATGCACACTCTCTTTTGTGCATGAGGTCCCAATGAATATAATAGAGTCTCCCTATGTGAGAATGCCAAGCAAATATGTGACAAATTAACCATCACACATGAAGGGACCAATCAAGTGAAAGAGACAAAAGTAGGAATGCTCACACATGATTATGAGCTATTTAGGATGAAAGAAAATGAGTCCATTAGCGAAATGTTCACTAGGTTTAATGATATAATTAATGGACTTAAGGCATTAAGCAAGAGCTATTCCAATGTAGAAATGGTCAAGAAAATCTTGAATAGCTTACCAAAATCTTGGGAGGCAAAGGTGACTGCTATAGAAGAATCTAAGGATCCTAACACCTTGTCTCTAGATGAACTTATGGGCTCCCTACTTACATATGAAATGAAATTAAAAAGAAATGAAGAGCCTTCAAAGAAAGTAGGGGTAGCACTTAAGTCTTCCACTCATGAGGTCATTGAAGATAATAGTGATGAGAGTGGAAATGAGGAAGAAAAGGAAATGGTAATGTTTGCCAAAAGATTTAATAGATTTATGAGAATGAAAGAGAGAGAGCAAAATAGGAGACATCATAGGGGAGAGTCAAGTAGAAGAGAAAAAGACCACTTAGTGTGTTATGAATGTAATGAACCGGGTCACACTAAGCTAGATTGCCCTATACTTAGGAAGGAAAAGGATAGGAAACCTAAGAAGAAAGCATTTGTGGCTGCATGGAGTGATAGTGATAACTCCGATGAGGAAAATGTAGATGAAGAGGTAGCCTACTCATACTTTATGGCCATTCGTGATGATGAAGGTAGTTGTAGTTCTAGTGAAGATAATGATTATACCTTTAGTGAACTACAAAATGCCTTTAATGATTTAGCAAATGAATTTCAATGCATGAATTCTAAATACAAGAAAATCATTGCTAAATTAAAAATAGAGAATGAAATATTGTTAAGTGCTAAGCTAGAATTTGAAAAGAAATTGGAAGAGGCTAACTTAGAAATAAATGAGTTGAATAAAAAGAACTTAAATTTGCATAACTCATTTTCTAGGTTCTATATGGGTCAACAAAAGTTAGATCAAATGCTTGAGACCCAAAGAACTTTCTTTGATAAAGATGGGTTAGGCTATAATGAAAAACAAAAAGAAACTCATCTTAGGAATTTCCCAGTGAGCAAAAATTCTATGCATGATACATCTCTCACATGCTCACTTTGCAATAGGATAGGCCACTCTTCACAAGCATGCACATATAGAAAAACTACGTTTAGAGGAAAAGTAGTTAGGAAGATGTGGATCCCAAAGTATGCTGTAAATAATGATGAATTGTGCTTAAAATGGATCCCAAAAGGATCAAACATTGTTTGCACTAACTCTCATGGACCCAAGAAAATTTGGGTACCAAAACATGCTTAAATTGTTTGTTGTAGGAGTGTTAGAGCATGGAGTTACAGAGAAACAATGAGGTTTGAATGCTCTACACACCTTTAAGGAGATTGCTTGTGCCAATGAGAAAAAGGAAAAGCTTGAGGATCCATCACAACAATTCTTCAAAGGATAACTCAAGGTGGACTCAACAATTCAAGGCAAAGCACTTTCTAGCAAAGGAGTATTGTAAGCTTATATTCTATCTTTTCAAAACTCATATGTATTAAAATTATTTGTTTGATTTAATGGGGCACTTGGTTAATGATTCATGTTGCATTGTGATTGACCAAAAAGGCATGATAATTGATTGTTGAGTGTTTGATGGACAATTCTTGATGAATGAATGAAAGGCATGATTTATGATTTTGAAATGATTATTGGATTTCTGCATTTTGAGCAAGTTTTCTATGTGTTGAGAATGTATTTACTTGTCTCAAATTACCAAATATGTTATTTATGCAAAATGCCATGTCATGAGCATTTATGAAGAACTTGTATGTTGGAAATCATGGCATGTTGTTCACAAGATGTATGTTTTAATGATATATATGCTTAAAATCTATGTGAACAAGTTTGTTTTGACATATTTATGTAATTCAATGCTTTAGTTTTGCCAAAACAAGTATAACTCTCAAAATGACCTCCTTTGAGGCCAAAAATGCATTTTTTGGTGAAAATCCTTTCAAAATTGCAAAATCTATTATTAAATGGTTTTTCATTCATGATTTTCAGTCATACAAGTCCAAAATCATGTTTTACAAATGTTTAAACTCTTACTTGGACTTAAAATACTCAAAAACAAAGTTTTGGTACCTCAAAGGTTGGATTTTCTGTCAAAAATCTTCAGAACCAGGATGAGGGATCAATCCCTCTACATACAGGATTGATCCCTTTGGAAAAACATGCAGGAAACTTGATTCTGGAGTTTAGGGATCGATCCCTTTGCTCATAGGATCGATCCCTCTAGGCAATTTATGCCCTTTTCTGCATTTTTAAGCCTTAGTTGAGAAGTTTTCTTAATTCTATTGATATCTTCTTTCTTCTCAACTTAAAATGCAGCATTTTAACTTCTTTTTGATGATCTTTAAACTATGAAAATTCATTTTTCATTGATATCATGCCTCAACTCCATCAATTTGTATCATTTCCAACAAATGGTATCACTTTCAACAATCAATATCATTTTTCTTGAGCTCACAAGTGCAAAACCAGTTTTCTCATTAAAGATGGTCCTGAATTACATAAATCATGAAATAATCTTGAAACATATTTTCAATGAATGCTTAAACATAATTTTGAGGAATATTTCAAGAATTTATGGATCTATTTGAGAATTTGATGAACTTGTGCATAATGAATATTCTTCATCTCTTTTGTTCATCTTAGTCAAGCATGCTTATAGGATTATGTTTATTAGCTTGACTCAACTACTCCACACTAGATTTCATGATAATTATACATCTAGTGGATTGATTTCAAATGTAAATTCAACAATTGGTAATGGTCATTGGCCTATAATTTGTGATGGTAAATGGATCCTAAATGTTCAAATGCATGAAACTTTATCATCCATGTACTTAAATTTTTCTTATGGCCAAACTATTAAAGAACTTGAACTTTAATGACAACACCAATAATTGATATACATGCATTGAATATTGATTGTTTTGATGTTGAACATGCATGTTTACTTAAGTTGAATCAATAATCATGCCTATGAGATGAGAATAGTTTTGTTTTCATGATATTATGTGCTTAACCTAACTCATAGTTTATGGATTTTAATGATAAAATATATTTTAGCTTGATAATATTGATTCACTTAGGTGAAGCCATTTTAGTTAAAATAGCATATACCCTCTAGAACGTTAAATGATGATAACAACTAGGGATATGGCTCTTAATTAATTAAAATGGTAATTTTGAATTTTTCCTTGCTCATAATTGGTTAAGATCTTGAATGAAAAATTGAGCATAGGATTCTTTAGTTTCATGGAAGAAAATGTGTTTGCTTGAATACCTTGACTTTTTGTATCTTCCATGTGGTATAATGTTGTGAATATGAATATGGATTAATACTTTATGATAGTATGCTTATGTTTAATTAATCCATATGCATATTTGATGATGTGTGATTGTGTTCTTGCATATTTAGAATGATTATTTTCTTGACATGAACACACTACACATAGATATTGGATTCATGCAAAATGCCTAAGTCAACCATTAGTAACAATTGGTATTTAGATTGAAAAAACAATTAGTATCATTGGGAACCATATTTTCAATAATTGGTAAGCCAAATCTAAATTGCCAATTGGTATGAGCTTTAAATTGACAATTCTTCTCATGCTCTTTAGTTTGAAATGACAAATAGAGAAGAATTCTCTTAGGATATTTTTGCATGAAACTCTTGTGTACTAGAATTTGTAGTTAATTGCTATATATCTTAATGCTAGGCACAATATTTCTTGAAAATGATTTATGAGCACATGCATATGATATGTTATATAATTTCAGCTCATAATCATGATGTATTACCATGCACCTTAGTTGGACTTTAGAAGAACAATTGATATACTTAGGTGCTTAATAGGATTGAAATAAGCAAGTCATAGACCTTAGTAGATATTTATACTCAACTTGCTTCATTTCTTACCAATTGTGAACTTCTTGCAAAATTATTTATAAACAATTGGTATAGGATCATAAGTCATGTTCTTTGCATGAATATTTCATACTCTTTATGAACAATTGACTTATTTATTTGTGCTATGAGTCCCTTGTACTAACACGTTTTTTGTTGGATGGAGCATCTTTATCTCTTCTCACATAGCCATAATTTTAGGGGGAGAATATTTTTTCTTATTTTTTCCTTCTTTTTGCTATGACAAAAAGGGGGAGAGATAGATATTAAAAGGGTGAGATATAAAGGGGGAGAGATAATGGGGGAGAAATAGTTTGAAAATTCACTTTCAAAATCCATGCTTATATTAAGGGGGAGCTTTATAAAATCCTGCTTTATTTGAGGGGGAGTATTTTATTAAAGAATTTTCAAAACAAATTTACATTAAGTTTTGTCATATCAAAAAGGGAGAGATTGTTAGCTTTAAATTGCCATATATATTTTGAAATGACAAAAACTTAAGTAAGCTTTAATCTTTTAATTCATATTGTAAATTTGCCTTATCACAAATGATTTTCTCAATCCATTTTAAGTATTCATATCAAACATTAAGACCATGGTTTAATGATATATTCTTATTAGTCTTAATACTTTATAAAATGGTTTTTAATATTAAGTAATTTTCTCAAGAATTATTGAACATAAGTTTAGAAAATTACTTATAAGTTTTTGGACAATATTTTCATTTGAGAAAGTCAAGAAAAACTCCCTTAAAGCTTATAAATGTTTTGGGTTATATTAAATTCAAGTCTACATCATTTCTAACCCAAAAAGTGCAGGAAAATGGCTCTCTGGAAGAAAATGATCGATCTCCTAAGGAAAGGGATCGATCCCTTTTTGGCAGAATGCCCTGGAAGCTTAAAATGAAGAAAAGGATCGATCTCTTTGGTAAAAGGATCGATCCCTTTATGTCAGAAAGTCCCCAACGGCTAGTTTCTGTGAGATACAATGGCTAGTTTCTGTTTTGGCTCCAATCAACGTCCACAAACCATCCAAGGGACTATAAATAGAGGCTTAGAAGCTAAAGGAAGAAAGAGGAACTACTCAGCTACTCCAAAACACATATTCCTCAAATCCACAAGCCTCAAACAACAAATCAAGAGCTCCAAAGTCTTCATCTTCTATCATTCTCTTATTCCTTGTAGTGCTTAGCACAAATCTTGTATAGGTCTTCATTGTGCTTAATTTCTGTAATCACTTGCCTACCTAGAGGCCTTTCTTTGATTACATTATTTGTAACCCATCATTCCTTGTAAAGGGGAGGTTTCTCTTTAGCCTTAGAAAAAGAGGGAGGTTTCTCTTGAGCCTTAGAGGAAGTGTAACAAATTCAAGATAGTGGATTTGGAAAAAATCCTTGGGAGCGTCTCAAGGTAGAGGACGTAGGCAAGGTTGCCGAACCTCTATAAATCGCTTGCGTATATTTCTCTTTCCCTACTCTCTTTAATTACTTGCAATTATATTTGTGCTTATTGTATTGAATTTGGATTGCATGATTAAATAGCCTAGAGAACTTAGAAAATATTTATATAGGCTAGAGAATTTAGGAGAATCGCAAAACGAGCTTAAGGTTAATTAAAAACCGATTCACCCCCCTCTCGGTATAGCCTATAAGAGCCAACACAAAGTGCCATACAGGCACATCACAATGCCACATACGCAAAACATATTGCCACATGAGCACATAACAGCGCCATAAGTCTCAAGTATCAAAATCCATGCACAGACAACTTTAAAACAAAGTTTATAGAATCAAAGCTTACATCGTATAAACACATGTAGTTTGAAAGCATTAGCGTACATAAAACATGCTCTGAACAGTTGTCATATAATACCAAAACACTTTAGCAAAGTTGTTAGAGTAATCGCTTTCACATTGCATATAGATTGGATTTTATACTTTTGTAAAACAATATTAAAAAACACAAGCGGATTTCGATGCAAAGTTGAATTCATGAAATGCATAATCATATTGACATACAATATTAAAAAACACAAGCGGATTTCAATGCAAAGTTGAATTCATGAAATGCATAATCATATTGACATACAATGCAGGCCTAACTAGCTCGTGGAGTCTACCTAGAGTGATTTCTAACTTAAAATCAGCATTATAATGATGTAACTATAATTATCCCTAGTGCCATAATCATATGACCTTTTAACCTACATCATCATCCAATTCTAGTTGTATGCAGTTATTTCACAAGATATTAATATTATGTCAATCACATTTACATGTAAGTGCCGATGCAAAGACCCCTACCATTACTATGGTCCTCTTAGTATCCCATGAACATTTAAAAATGACTTCAATAATTATTCAGAGTAAATCCACAATATTCAAAACATCAAGCGATTATTAAATTATTTAAAGATTTACCCATATTCATTTCATCACAATACCATCATTACTTATTAAATTCCATCATTTCATAATCAATTCTTAGCATCTCAAATCTATGCAAATTATTACATACTAAGTATTATCAGATCATGGGATTATATCCCAATTTTCACAAAATATAATCATATATATTATTTTTTTTATTTTCTTCATACCATAAATCAAGATAAATCATTGTATAGATAATCCTCGAAGACATTTAAACTTTAGAATTAAATCATACAACTCTCAATGATTTAATTTAACAATATGCCACCTAACATAAATGTACATTACTTACTTGTACCTTTTACCTCGATGATTGTGGCGATCCCTAGAGTACGGTGCATCACGGTAAGAAACATGTTCAATGCTTTGAAATCTCTTGCCACGTGTCAGGCTTCTGCTTCTATTGAAACTCATTTTTCAGAAAAGATTCCAAAATAAGAGAGCAACTCTAAGGCGTTTTAGATTTGGGATTTTGAAGATGTTTTTGAAAAATAATTCTTAAGATTGTTGTAGTCAGAAGGAACAAACAACAGTAAAATATCCTGAGGTGTGCTGTAATCGCATTGTCCTTAAGGATTATTTCACCATCAGGTGTAATCCCCAGGATTCAACAAGCTCTTCTGAGATTGCCCAGGGAACAGGAACAGCAAGAAAGAAAGAATATTATTCTAACCGAGCTGGAAAGAAGAAAGAGCGAAGAAGCAGAGAAAGCTGTCAGGGGTAAAGAAGCTATATTCTGTAGCCCTCTATTTATAATAAAAAAATGGGTGTAGAAAATTTGTAGGAAATCGTAATAAAATCATAATTAAATCAGTACATAATCTAGAGAAAATCAAGATAGGATTTTGACTAAATCTAAGAAAATATTTAATCAAATTTGAAACAAATCTTGTCAAAGTTTTAGAAAAACCAAAACACTAGTTTTTCAAATAAGGTTAAATACTGAAAAATAATTAAATAAACAATAAATATGATAAAAGTCTTTTTAGAAATATCAAAATATCTAACAAATTTGATATCAAATGCAAGGTCATGTACACTTACAAGGCCCAAATAATTATCTGATAAAGTGGGGGCGGTGATCTGTTGTTGTTGAAGTATCATAAGAAATGGAGTAGTTCTTAATCTTATACATGTGGTTTTTGATGTAACAAGACATTATAAGTAAAAGCCCTCCTTTTCATCGAAGGTTGAAGGTAATTGTATATAAACATCAGGAAATCAAGCGCCGTATAAAACTCGGTGAAGGAGCTCCAACGTTGGGCCCTTGCCCTCTCAAAACTTGCTTCTGCACCACCAACACAGAATCAGCGTTCACAAACTCAGACGACGAAACATAATCCCCAATAATCCCGAGTTCTTCTTTATTATCTGTCCAAGTTGACAATCCCTCCAAAAGCGTAGGATTCATCCCTTGTTTCCTTCCTATGATCCAGAGATGATAATATTTCTCTTCCGCCATGGCCTGAATTGCGGAAGCTGTTTCTGCTCCATTTTTTACCACTACCTCCCTGTAACTCACTCTCTCGTTTGTTTCGTTCTTGACCCAGAACCAAGTCACCAGCCCATCATCAAGCTTCTTTTGCATTTCATCGTCTCCTTCTGAGTTTGAACAAAGAAACCTTATTACAGTGAGGGAGACATTGGGGTTGCCAACCATCCGATCTGCATAAGCAAGAGCCTCCCTAGAATCTGGTCCTCCTAGGAATAGCACAATAAAGTTGTAAGTAGTGCCTCGGAAGGAGCGAGAGAAGGGGAGGTGCCATCGATGGGCCTTGTCAACAAGAAGTCCAACGGAGCAAGGTGCATGGGATAAGACTTCAGTGTTCAAAGACTGATGCCCACGACCCCAATGCTGTGTTGTCACGATCTCGCCATCGCATTCCTTCTCCAAAGGTAAAATGATGATAGTAGCCTTGCTTATCAAAGCAAGCTTGCAGATATCCTGATACATTGTTCGTTTCGCAGTTGAAGCTGTGAAAAAGTGGAGCTTTACGCATTCCCCTCTCCTTTCTTGATAAAGCTTTAGAGCGTTGTGGATTGTTTCGGAGTCTGGGAACATGATGGCATGGTCTTCCGCTTCCTGATTTTCGTGGTCTATGAACAAAGGGTTAGCACGGCCGATGAGTTCGACAAGGTGAAAAGCGTAAATGGAGAAAGGATTCTCAACGGTAGGATAAGAGACTTCAAGAAGGTTAACAAGGCTTGGCACGCTGTCTTTGTTGTGGATGCAGAGTAGTATCCGAAGTTCTGCTCCCGGAGGGGTATGTTGAATGGTCCTCCTCGTGGTTACCATGTAAGGCTTTGTGGGATCATAGAAAATGCTAATCAAAGGTGTAAGAGTTCCCGTTAAAATCGTAGTTAGAAATACCATCATTGAGAAACCTGGTAACCTGATTATCTGCTTGCAAACATCCAAAACACAGTTGGAATGAGATGAATGGCCAGCGCTAGAGTTTACTAGCTAGTAGTAATTGATAGAGATGAAGACAGAAAACGTACATTTTTGTCTACCCAATGGACGTACAGAATAAGCTCCACTTGACCCCTCAAGCTCATAACAAGGCTGAGAGCAATGCTGTCTCTCAATGGCACAGCTACCGCAATGGCACCCACCATAGTTGCGAGGAACTTTGACAGGTAGCCTGTAACAACCATGGCAAACAGCGGGCCCAAGGTAGACCAGCCAGCTTCAGTCACTGCAGAAAAATCCGTGTAGAGTCCAACAAACGCAAATGAACATGGCATAATTATTTCCATTATAATTGTCTCGCTTCTCTCTACCAAGGTTGCTCCCAGTGGCGGCCCGTTCGGAATGACCAACCCAAGCCAGAATGGGCCGTGAGCAATGGCTATGCCGAACATGTCTGTCAAAAAGCCCATCACAAACACTCCCAGCAAAATGGCAATCACATAAAACTGATCCACTGGTTCTCCTTCAGGGGTGTTGTGGATGATCCACATCATTGCGCGTCGGATTGCAGTAGCCAAGAAAGCCAGAAGAATCGCCAAGGAAATCATATACCAAAGAGCATCTTCAGCCGATACTTCCGCTTGTTTAATTGCCTCAAAAACCACTAAGAAACTCACCCCAATGCTATCGCTAATTAATGCTACGGACAGGGCCATATTTCCAACCTCGGAGCTAAGAAGGTTTAATTCTTGAAGTATGGCATAGTGAATGGGAAATGCTGTTACCGACATACATGACGCAATTGCACCAATTGACGAAAGTCTTGCAAGCTCTTTGTCCATTGATTTTCGAGTAATCAATCCAACAACAGCCACCGCTACGAAAGGTAAAACAACGCTCATCAAGGCAATGTTAAAGAATTTTTTTCCCGATCTTTTTAACAAGCCTATATCCATTTTCACTCCACTTACGAAAATGAATAACATAAACCCCATCACTCCCATGTTTCTCAGCACAAATTTGGAATAATGGGGAAAAAAAGTATTGGTAAAGCTCTTGCTCTGGCCCAGAAGAGAGGGTCCAATGATAATGCCGCTCTTGAAATCATTCAATCATCAAAGACACGAAAAAACTTAACTTAGTGCTTATATCGATCATATGAAGAAGGAGAAAAATAAATAATCCAAGAACAAAAAAGAAAGAAATACGGAAGAGATACTCACAATTAACTCACAAACAAACCTAGGCTGTCTGAGAGGCTTGAGAAGAAAGCGAAGAGCCCGGGTGAGCAAAATGATCAAGATCAGGCCAACAAGGACCACATTGAAGGAGAAACGCAAAGGGTTTTGGCCATAGAAAATGCCGAAAGAATGAGATTCATGTGTTCTGGTACATACCAGTGGCACTGCTGCAGTGCCTCGGTTGGATGTCTGGAACTTAGCGCCTCTAGTTTCCATTGTGGGCTGGTAGCCTTGTGAATGGCCTTGCCATCCATGAGGCTTGAATGGCTGACGAGCTTTTAAAACTCTAACCATGCAAAAAGAGAACCTAAGAAACCTAGTTAGTACTATCACGCCACAAACAGGAGAGGAGAGGAGAGGAGAGGAAAGCAGAGATCAGGAGAGAGATGTGGACGTAAACTACAATGGGGCTAAAAGGGGGATGGATTTTGTCTTGAGGTACGGTTGTCGGTTCTTCCTTCACATGCATTAATACGAGGTTAATGTTCTGTTTTTTCTCTAAACAACTAAATAAAAATGAAGTCTCAGGTTTGATTAAAATCTCTATCTTTCATATATATAGTTTTAGGGAAAAAATAATTATATATACTAAAAGGGAAACTATGTTATGAATGGTACATAATTTCTGCTCTTATATATTGTCAAGAATCAGGCAAGTTCCTTTGGCTTGTTACAAAATAATTCTTGCCATAAATTATATTATTGCTATGATATTATTATTAATATTTGGTGCTATTTTGTCGCGGATGGGTGCTATGGAAACCACAAGAGGAAGCAATGGCTCTTGGCCCATGGTTGAATTGAGAGGGGAAGAGAAATTAAAGGCAGAGAGCAGAGCAGCTGAAAATAAGGCGCCTGTTATGCTTCTGCAGCTTCGTGAATTAATAAGGATAGTAGTTGTCAGGGAACAAAGCTGAGGAATTGAAGAAAATGCCTTACCTAACACATGGAGCCCTTCCCCCATGCCCCTCCTCCTCCTCCCCCGCGTTCTGAATTTTGACCTCCGCTCGCTCTCTCTCTACTCTTTTCCTACTTCCAATCTCTAATTTTCCACATACAGTTTGTTCGCAAACAAAAAACCTTGTTTCCTGGCCTTATGCTTTATAGCAAACTGGGGCAAACAGAAGTCTTGTCCAAAAAGAAAATGGAAGAATATATATTATTAATCCTTGATATGTAAAATCCATATGGAAAACAATTAAAAGGGTTGAAGGGGAGTAGAATTCCATCGTTGCCCCAAAGCCAGCATTGCCTAAAATTATAGTATTAGTTAGTTCTGTTTAAGTGAGCTAGAATTGACGCAAATACATGGAGCCAATGCTGAGAATCCACCACCACCAATACTGATCAACTGATAATAAATCGTCATCTCCCATAATCAAATCAAAATATGCTTAAATCAATTAGAATTATTGTGGAAAATGTATATATATTTATACTGTAAATGAGTGTGTATATATATTTTCATGCAGAAGAAGATCATTTTACACAAGATGATGAAGTGATTAAACTCCAAAAACTGTAGAGAGGTCGGTGTTTCTGTTGAAGCACATTGTCCACCTTGCAGTGAAGATGATTAAAGTAGACAGGTAAATAATATTGTGAGGATGATAACAAATGATTTGGTTCCTTTGCTCCCATACAGCTAGACACACCCTGTACCCTAAAGTAAGATCAGATATCTTAACACACGCACTCAAACCCAACTCTAGCTGCACTTGGCCAGTAATCACCCAACAGCATCATCTCTATTGCATTTCGACAGAGAAATGGATAGCTACATTATACATAAAAGAATTCGAATTTTAAAAGTCAACCTCACCATCATAATATCTCCGAATTGAAAATTTAATTAACAATATTACATTTGCATGAAAAGTATTTGAATTATTAATTGTATCGCATTTGCCATTGTTAGACAGATAATGATGATCATCAAGAAATAATAATTGAAAAAGAAAAAAATGTGTGAAAAGAAAGCGACGAGACCGTGACCTGAACGAAGTCGGAAAAGAGTCAACATCCATGGAAACTAAAAGCCTGCAAATCAATTTAAGTCAAAGTGCAAAACCCTAGCTCTCCAGTCACTTCTGTAAAGTGATCAGACACGGACTTCCTGGAGAAGATCACTACAGCTTCTGGGTATCAGAGTTTTGGCTTTGATTCTAGCAGCAAGAAAAGAATATATATAGCTCTGAATCTGCTATGCCTAAGAAAACTTGGTTGCAAGTAAACCAAACATCAAAGTAAATCGGCAGGGTAGGAGAGATGAAGATGAAGGAGAACCATACAGGTTTACTTATCTAGTCATGATTATTCAAGGTTCATGCACAGAAACTTATAATTAAACAGTATCAAGTACTAGTACTTGGTAATTGTGATACATATTCCAATATTCACCTCTGAAACCAAGTCCCAATAGATCTTAATTACCGGGCGTATAATATGTTAAAGGAGAAGAGGGGGCGAGAAAAAGAAAAATTTAAGGAAAATTGAATGCAAGGCGAGAAAAAACCAAATACATTAAAGACACAACTCAATTATAACGTGAAAAAATAAGGTTATGGAGGAACATAATATGCAAGTAAATCTTGCCAAAACTGTCTATGGGGATAAGGCAAGATCATTACAAATACTTCATTTTGTCTTTATAAAGACGCAGCGGTGTAACCTAGAAAGAATACATAGCAGATTGGTACAAAATCTCCAGATGCTGATAAAACAAGACAAGAGGCAGCTTTTGATGAAAACAAAATCCATTTGAGAAATTCTAAGAGAGATGATGATGAATCTGGAAGGAAAATCCAAGATCAACCCTCCTTTTTTTTTTATGAATAAACATCGTCAGCTTTGTACTTCGCAGAGGATTCCAAGGATCACATATTCTTCTTGTCCAAAAAATATTATTTTTTCTCTCTATTCTGGTGACTTCCCCTGGATGAGAATATTTCATCAACCCCATAGAATAAGGGAGCCAGCAGCTAAGGAAAAAACTGAACAAATCACAGATGATCAGTTACCTTGTTATGTATATACTTACAACTTTACAACTCATGTATACTAAGTAAAAAGAAACCTTAAAACTTTAATCAAGAATACTTGGAAAAGCCCATCGATTAAAAAGGGTCAGAGATATAAACTAGTAAAAGATCACCAAGTTAGCAGATAAATACCAACTATGCATCATTCTTGACGCTGAAACTGCCCCAGATAGATAGCAAGAAGAAGCTATGAAACTCAGGATAGATAGCGCCACTGATGATATTTTAAAACACCTTGAGATGGCGCTATCCCTCCTGAGCTTTACAGATTCTCCCATACTTTCGTTTATACCGCAGAAAAAGCGCTCCAGCCTCCATGAGAAAAACCTGTAACTCAAAAAAGCTCTCTTCAGACATCTCAAGAGGCTTGCTAGGCTCTTAAATATATCTCAGAGCTCACATGGTGAGGAGTGAGAGAAGTGGGGAAGGCAGTACTTATAAGAGGGAGAGGACGTGGGGGGGGGGGGGGGGGCGGCATGACTCACCCTTCTATTGGAGCATGAAAGTTAACAAACAATCTTATTAAGTACATTCCTGAATCAAGACCAAGTAAAATAATGGGGTTATTGTGGAGGGACGGTTAACTTGTTCACTTCTAACTAGTTGCCAACTTCATTCGCTGCCGACCACGTTTATGTATTACAGCTTTAGGTAGTCGACACTAAACTGAAGGATTATACATGAACATGATGAGCAAAAGAAAAACCACGATTTTCTCCCACTATTGCAGCTAATTTGCCGGGGGCAAAACCTGATTTCTTAATATATTAATTTAAAAAGTTATCTTGAGGGAAAGTCTCACGGCAGTCCCCGTGCGGACTCCGATTTCTGTCTATTATTTAATTTCGATTATCAGAATATATATATATATATATATATATATATATATATATATATATATATATCTTCCTTAACTGTTTAGTATTGTGCATCTCTTTTTGAAGAAACGACAGCTGTGAAATAGGGGTTCGATTCTCTTCTATTATTTATTATAATTTTAATCAATATTTATAAGTATGACTTTGATAATCCATTTATAAATAGATTACGGGTGAAATTTACGCATGATGTATTTGTAAATAATTGATAAAAAAAATTAATGGACAGAGCCAAACCTATGACATAGTAAATAATCAATGACAAATCCATACCATTAATTAATCTGATACGAATTTCTAAAACTTTAATAGAAGTGGGTGAATCCCTAACTTAGCTTTCCTGCAATAGCAATACTAGTTGAAAAATCTAATGGAAGTGATTGCTTTAGATTTAATTAAAAATTAGTGGGTCAATCATGATTGCCCAAAAGCTCCAAGGAGTGCCCTTCAGTTCACCCTCCCAACATCACTTCCTCAGTTAACAATTTTGGAAAAATCCACCATCCCCATCTCCTCCACATTCTTCAAAAAAATCATCATTAGTTAATAATCCACCATTTCAGTCGGCAATCTCCTTCATTTCACTAGAGAACTAAGTTTTATCTTTCTAGACTGAATTGACTCGTTTTTGAGTGTTTAAAAAGAAGTTATTTTTTCTTCTTAACCTTTCACCTTTCTCTGTCAATCTGACCTGTCAAGTAAAAGGCCACTACTCTAGAAGGACCCCAAATCCGTAGCATTTTTCGGGTTCACAATAATTTCATTTTGAATTTAGGCTAATATGATCAAATCCAGAATTTACCCAAAGTAAAGTTCTCGTAGGACAGTCATGCTGCACGAAATAGCAACGGAAGCATTAATTCCATCCAGTTTTTAGTTCTATTTGCCTATGCTATGGGATTTTCCGTGTCACAGTAGTCTAAAAACTTTCATAAAAAATGTTAGCTTGAAGAACAAAATTGTTAGCAGATGGTCAATTAGAATTAATCTTGGTCAAGGCTCAAGAGTAGTATAAGTAGAGAAACCCAAAGAAACCAAGGGGAAAGTTGTCAGAATAGTAAATGAGTTGATTGAGGGGCAAAGATGTGTGGAAGAACGGAAAATGTGCCTCATTCCATGACATATTTCTCTGACTCAGAGGGAAGGGGGGATGCCTCGGCACCTGCACCATGCATCCTTCAAAAATCAACACCCCCTTAAAATCCTTCAGGGACTTGTTGCTTTATATTAGATTTCATAGCTTAGAGTTTAGACTTCTAGACCCTATTGGGCAGACGCCCTTTTATTTCCTTCTTATTGTGTGTGCTTTTCTTTTCTTCAGTACAGCGTGCAGAGAAGGTGACAGAGTCTCAGGTCCCCAGGTTCAGACTCTCAATATCTCCCTGCTCCAACTTGGAGGAGATGGCCTTCGGCCTTTGTCCTTTGTCCTTCCTTTCTTTTTCCAACTGTGGATTTCATTTATTAAATTTTGGGTACACTGCATTAAAGGACATCAATCTCCTCCTCCCCCCCCCCCCCCCCCCCCACAGCTTCTGACTTTTATTCCCAGCGCATCAATTCTCCTGTTGCCATTTTATTTTATGTGCTTCAATTTCTCCATTGGGAAAAACCAAAATCTGGCCATTTTGGTCATATTTCTTTCTTTATTCCTTTTCCGATACATCTTCCCCTGCCCCCTCAGTCTGACTATGATGAAAAGGTGTAATCTACCTTTGATCCTTTTTGGCCTGTTATGGAGATCGTGGGTCCTACTTGCTTTCATGTGTTACTACTAAAAATTAATGTCATAGCTGTCATCACTCGATGCTTAATTTGATAAATATTTTTCTTCTTTTTTTTTTTTTTTTACTTTTTCCGGTTTGATTTGCAGCTCTTTCCTTTTCTTTGAGCAACACTCGAAAGGAAAGAAGAAAAAGATGGTAACAGTTCATTTGTCAAATATTAAAAAAAATAATTTAATAGTAAAATATGATTTCAATATTTACTATAAAATAAAATTAAATTTTTAATATTTAAATACATAAAAATCAATTTTCAACGTTACAAAATAATTGAATTAAGAATATTTTCGTTAAATTTTTTAATTTTCGTTAAATTTTATTACTGGTAGAAGTAACGAAAATTAAAAGATTTAATAAAAATGTTCTTAATTTAATCATTTTATAATGTTGAGGACTGATTTTTATATATTTAAACATTAAAGACTTAATTTTATTTTATGAAAAATATTAAAATCATATTAACTAATAAAGAAAAAAAAAGGGTAAATTGAGTGAGAGGTAGAGTAAGCTAGGCAGGACAGACAGCGAAGCCCAATGGGCATTTGTCCGAAGGTAAATAGGTAAAAGAGGGCCCAGCAACGAGCCGCGAAGCACGGCCGATCGGCAGCCCAGCAACTGCAGGCGGTGCACCGGTCTTTTGAAGACCAACACTTTATTTTTGTCATTGTCACATCAGGTTATTCATTGCCACAATTACACGTGGAGTCAGAGGCTTCACTCCTCAAATATGGCCCTTTCTTCCCGTGCGGCATTGCCCCATCTCCCAACTCGCCGTTACAATGTCAGGATGTTGAGTTGAGTCTCATCACTCATTACATTGCAGTGAAGAAATAATTTGCAAGCATAATGAATTACCTTGTTTCTTAGTTGTCCTTCACACAGAAAAAGGAAGTTTCCGCCTTTACATAGTCGATATTTGAGAGGATAATGTCTATGACTCGATGCTAATTCATAGGAGAATGCCTGGTGGAAGCGTTTGCCTGCCAATTATAAAATAAGAAAAAGCTGACAGGCAGAGATGAAAATGAGAAAACAGAACAAGGTAAGAAGTTAGAACCACTTTGTAACCAAAAAAAAAAAGTTAGAACCACTTTATGAAAGTTTTTTCTATTACTGACACACCCCCTGATACCTAGACCTCTTCACAGTTGATGAGTACGTTTCTGAACATATAACACGGACAAGTTTTTGCTGTAATTTTGGCGGTACAATTGACAAATGTAAGAAAGATAATCCAATGCTGGTAGGGGACTCGAACTAATGTCACGGGTCTTCCCTAGCTTCAAGTGCGGCAATCTATATATGTTTTGGGCATGCAGCGAAAGCTAAACCTATTCATTTCCTTTTCTTCCATATTCCTTCTCTCGTTGAGTCTAGACTTGACAGCTTTTGCAGCCTCTTTTAAGCCTTCCATTGCTACTCTACCTCTTTCGTTTCAACTTCATATCATGTCGGAGCCTATGCTTCACCACCTAAAGCTTTTCTTTTCTTTTCTTTTCTTCTTAATGCATGATAGATATAAGACATATAGACCCTTTTGTTAAGCAGGAATTATTGAGGAACCAACCAGACATACATACCCTTACAGCTCTCCCTATGAAATGCCAAAAAAGACTTTTATTGCATACTATACAGACTACTATACTCTTTCTTCATAAAAGTCTGAATTAGATTCTTATAGATTAAACAAGAGGATAATCACCCCACTTATCCCAATTAAGTCCCAACCATCAAATAGATTAGAGATTATAGATATCACCATCCCCCAACAATATCTTGCCTATTTTTTAATAAAAATTGGAAATCAGTTCTAGCTCTTGTAGAATAATGATTGCGATGATGAATAAAGAGAGAATATGAAACAATACATCAAAGGGTATTCTATAGAATCTCCTTTTAGAGTTGAAAATTCTACAATCAATAAATTGAGACCCTACAATTGTATATCCTGCAAAAGTGATTTGATACAAGGATCTTGGACCATATCTATAGTGCAGATTTGATTCTAAGCAATTGGAGATAACGTAATTTGCACGATTTTCTTTGTCATTTCTTTGTTTAAGAACAGCAAAAGAAGATGCTACATAGGTTGGTGGTTAGTCACAAATTGCTGACTCAAGTTTTGGGTGGGAGGCATGCGTTTTCTATCTACTAAATATTTCCCACTGGAAAATGTTGCCTTCCATTTTTCATGGTGGAAATGGAATACGGATATTGGGATTTGATGAACTGGAATGGGCTAGTAGAACAGCAAGGGGCCCAAATTTGGAAGGGCAGTCAAAGAAGCTTGGCTAATGGACCATAGTTCTTGAGAGGAAAATAAGCCCGTGAAGTTGTTCAGGTGGGTCTGCAAGTTGTAACCCAAATTTGAACTGGATTTCTTAAGCAGCCTTCAGTCAGGCTATTTGGGATGGTTGAGTTGAGCTTGCTCGGATTGACGAATGATAGGCTGATAGCGATTATTTAGCGATGTTACCAGGAAGGCTTTCTTGGACTTTGTTACTAAGCGCTTCGATGATCTGAAGAAAGTGTTGGATTATGCCCTTAGAACCATTCATTAGATGATTGATTTTGGCATTTTTTTATGTATCATGACATTTTATTTATCATAGTTCATTATTATATTTGTCTTATAACTGCGTAATATAATCTTATATAATAATGTCCTTAGAATAGTAATAACACACTATTCTTAAAGTATCCCTAGTCAAGTATTATTGTGAACAAGGATAACAATGATACGATAAGACTAGTATGTGGTTGACTGATGACCATTGTCATAGATATAGGATATCAAGTCATCACATAGGTACATGTTAGAGAACTATGTACTGGATCGACCCTCCATGAGAACGCTACATGGATTGTTATATGAATGTCATAAGCGATTCTCATAGTGATGATGGTGTATGTGATCCTTTGACTTGAGATCATCAGAGATCCCAACATAGAGAATTGCATACTTTAATGCTGCTAGATGTCATTCGTAACAGGATGGACTATAAAGGTAGTAATTGGGTATGCCTTGATCTATGTAGAGGGATGTTGAGTGATCAAGATTGGATTTATCCCTCTTATATAACAAGAGTGATGTCTTGGGCCCTTTGATAGAGTGAGACTAAGAAATGCATGGCCGTGCTCGAATAAGTCAATATGAGATATTGATTTTATTTGTTTAATTAGTCTACTCAGGAATCAAGAAACGCTGATTAGACTATACAAGTGTGACACATTCCATGACTTGTGTCTAATCAAGACATCATAGGATAAAGGGATTAAACTACACGGTAACATCTATCACGAGTAAGGTTATGTCGAGTCATTGACATTCTCGTTACATGGGTAGCAATGATGTGTTGCTAGATACCGTAGAGGCAGGAACGAAAAGTTGCTGCTTGTGACTCGACCAACGACAGAAAATTCAGAGAAAACGTCAGGTAAAATCTCGAAACCCTAATCAGGCAACTCTCCGAATCGATCTTGGTGGAGGCCGAATGATTTAAATTCCGCTGCGTGTTGTTTCGGTTTCCTTCACTGGAATCAGAGCCAGATTCGGAGTCCCTGATTTGTTTTGATAAAAGCATGATCTCTGGTTACTTTCAGTTTATGATTACATGCAATCGTTTTAATGAGATTAATACGGATTAGAATGTATATGATATATTCAGAGGCTACAAATCGAATTGTTGAAATTATATATATGATATATATCAATTTCGATTCAACTTATATGTGAGATATAATCTGTGATGCGAATTAATAATGGCGTTTCTGTTTTGCATAAACGTTATGTATAATCTGTGATGCGAATTATTAATGGCGTTTCTGTTCTGCATAAACGTTATGTATAATCTGTGATGCGAATTATTAATGGCGGTTTCTGTTCTGCATAAACGTTATGGAAGAAACAGAATAATGTCGAAAGTGTATAAAGATTGAAACACTTTTAGATAAGAGTTCTAATGCGACTAAAATTATAGTCAGTATGAGATACTGGCTGGAACATCCTGATAAGATTAGGACACTTCCGGATAAGGGGCGTTGGCAATGTCAATACTGTTGACCTTTTTTTTTTCGGGGGCTCCGCCCCAAAACCCCCGCAAGGGGCGCTGCCCCTTGACCCCGCCCGCTGACCTGCCAGCGAGACCGCAGCCCAGGGGCTGCCGCCCCTGGGAACCCCGCAGTCAGGGTTATAATTCGTTTCAAATGTGCCTCATTAATAAAACAAAAACATTCCTTTTAATCGAGGCTAGCAATTCGGTTATAAGGAATTTAAAAGCTCTTTAAGGCTTCTGATCGTGAGACGTTCAAGAGTCGTGAGATACCGCTCATTGCCTGTGACAATTTTGTCATTGCCATTGTTTTGAGAACCTATTGGGTCGCACACTTAGAACGGATCAATGAGGAGCTTAATTAATCCTATTCTGAATTGGATTAAGGATATAACTAATCCTATTCTGAATTGGATTAGGGATATAACTAATCCTATTCTAAGTAGGATTAGAGTTCTGTTTGGCAGTAAATTTTAGGGTAAAATTTACTGCCTATAAAAGGGATGTTTTTCTAAAACATAGCCGTACTTTTAAAAAAAAATTGCATTACACTTGTTTGTATAACACGGTGGTTGTTGTTTGAGCATGGTGCATAGTTATAGCCCTAGCCCAATATGATTGTATTTTCGTGGTTGTAAATTTTAATAAATACGACCTGCGTGTCGTGCCTTGTTCTTGAAATTCTTGTTGTACATTCTTTTCTCATCTAACTCCCCTCGAATGTAACTCGAGGTTTCTCTTAAACTATGTAATTGGAGCTGACAACCATGCAAAGGATGACCAAAGAGGCACTTGGAGAAGATGCTATTACCCTTAGGTTAACCCTTAGGGTTTCTCATTGGCTTGGGAAATCCATTTAGTTTGGGCTATAACTATGTCACGTTTATTTTATTGCTTAATTGCATGAGATGCATGGTTTATTTTGTACGTTTATGATATGAAAATCATATGATAATTTTAAAAAAAAAGGTAAAATTGGTGAGATCTTATTCAATAAACTAAGAAAATCCCTCAAATTAAATTAAGTCAATAATAGATGCCTACCAATGAATAGCACTCGTCAAGACTAGAATCGATTTTGTTATGTTTGCCAAAGCAAAATATCATATCTATCTTAGTAAGACGCGATGGGATAATAGTGATATCCAAAGGCTATAAATTGGGTTGACTTAACTAAATTTCATCAATAGGATTGGGAATTTAGAGGCATAAAGTTGGGCTTCCATTCATGAGATGAATTAGAACAAGTGTTGTTCACCCAACTATCCAAGAGTTACATGAGATGTAATTGGTAAGTGTTGCTTACCTAAATAGCCAAATCTTGGGCGATTAGCCAAAGCTAACTCTAGATAAGGTGAAATATGGATCTTGGCCCACTAGAGAAATTATGTGATAATTTTTCCGAATTAATAGTGAAGGTTGTTGATTCGATAAAAATAGTGGGAGCATCATTTAATAAATATTTAATTAAATGAATGCATTCATGATACTTATATTTTGCATATTTTTGTTGTAGATTACCATGGCATCAAACACAAATAACACACTTTCACTGCGATCTGTCCTTGAGAAGGACAAGTTGAATGGGACAAACTTCCTGGATTGGTACAGGAACCTGAGGATAGTCCTCAAGCATGAAAAGAAGTTGTATGTCCTTGAAATTCCCTTACCTGAGGAACCACCCTCTAATGCTCCAAGGGCAGAAAGAGATGCTTATAAGAAGCATCAAGATGATGCATTGGATGTTAGTTGCCTTATGCTTGCCTCTATGAATCCTGAGCTTCAAAAGCAACATGAGGAAATGGATGCATTCGATATGATCGAGCATCTCAAGCAACTCTATGAAGAGGAAGCTAGGCAAGAAAGGTACAATGTCTCTAAGGCATTGTTTCAGTGTAGGATGGCAGAGGGGACTCCCGTTGGTACTCATGTGCTCAAGATGATTGGGTACACTGAAAACCTTGAAAGATTGGGATTTCCTTTGGGCCAAGAGTTGGCCACTGATGTGATTCTGCAATCGTTGCCAGACAGCTACAGTCAGTTTGTTGTTAATTACAACATGAATGAAATTGACAAGACTCTGCCACAGTTACTTAGCATGTTGAAAACAGCTGAATCCAACATGAAAAAGGCCAAGCCCAAAGATGTCTTAATAGTTAAGAAAGCTAAGGGCAGGGCTAATGCAAAGGGCAAGAAAAAGGGTAATAAAACCAATGGCAAGTTCAAGCCCAATGATACTGCACTGAAGCCTAAAGGTGGGGTTGCCAAAGAAGGGAAATGCTTCCATTGCGGTGAGACCGGACATTGGAAGAGGAATTGCAACAAATACTTGGAAGAGCTAAAGAAGAAGAAAGGAAGTGAGACTTCCACTTCAGGTATTTATGTTATAGAAGTTAATCTATCTACTTCTTCATCATGGGTATTAGATACTGGATGTGGTTCTCACATTTGTGTAAATGTGCAGGAACTCAAAAGGAGTAGATCGTTGACTAAGGGCGAGGTCGACTTGCGAGTGGGAAATGGAGCAAGGGTTGCTGCATTAGCTGTAGGAACTTATATTTTGACATTGCCCACAGGGCTTGTTTTAGAATTAGATGATTGTTATTATGTGCCTTCCATCACTAAAAACATTATTTCGATTTCTTGTTTGGACAAGAAGGGTTTTTCATTTATAATAAAGGACAACTGTTGCTCCATTTATATAAATGATATCTTTTATGGTAGTGCACAACTAATTAATGGTCTTTACATTCTAAATCTTGATATGCCCATTTATAACATAAATGCTAAAAGGATTAAATCTAATGATCAAAATCCAACATATCTCTGGCATTGTCGCTTGGGACACATAAATGAGAATCGCATTTCCAAACTCCATAAAGATGGACTTTTGGACTCATTTGATTTTGAATCGTATGAGACATGTGAATCTTGTTTGATGGGTAAGATGACTAAAGCCCCTTTCAAAGGACATAGTGAAAGGGCAAGTGATTTATTGGGCTTAGTACATACAGATGTATGTGGACCTTTAAACACACAGGCCAGAGGTGGGTTTATGTACTTTATTACATTTACTGATGATTTCAGTAGATATGGCTATGTGTATCTTATGAGACACAAGTCAGAATCTTTTGAAAAGTTCAAAGAATTCAAGAATGAAGTACAAAACCAACTTGGCAAGAGCATTAAGGCACTTCGATCAGATCGAGGTGGTGAATACTTAAGCCAAGAATTTTATGACTATCTTAAAGAGTGTGGGATTGTCTCACAACTCACTCCTCCAAATACACCACAATGGAATGGTGTATCTGAAAGGAGAAACCGAACTTTATTAGATATGGTTCGATCAATGATGAGTCATACAGATCTTCCAGAATCCTTTTGGGGACATGCATTAGAAACAGCTGCTTTTACACTGAACCGTGTTCCATCTAAATCGGTTCCAAAGACACCATATGAGATATGGACTGGTAAACGTCCCAGTATGTCTTTTATGAAGATTTGGGGTTGTGAGGCTTATGTAAGACGTCAAGTCTCTAACAAACTTGCACCTAAATCTGATAAGTGCTATTTTGTGGGATATCCTAAACAAACTAAAGGATATTATTTTTACAATCCCACTGAGCGCAAAGTGTTTGTAGCTCGAACAGGTGTCTTTCTAGAAAGAGAATTCATTTCTAGAAGAACTAGTGGGAGAAAAGTAGAACTTGAAGAAATTCAAGAGCTACAAGATAGCGCACCCGATGTTGAGATGGAGCCTGAGCAAGCACCACAAGTTGTTGTGGAACCAGAACCACAAGATGTTGTGGAGCAACCGCCTGCTCAAGAGACACAAGCCTTGCGTAGATCAGTTAGAACACATCGTGAGCCACAGAAATATGGATTTCTAATGACTCAGAACGGTGATGTTTTGCTCATGGACCAAGATGAGCCTACTACCTATCAAGAGGCTATAACAGGGCCAGACTCTGAGAAATGGCTTGAAGCCATAAGATCTGAGATGGAATCCATGGATGCCAACCAAGTTTGGACCTTGGTTGACTTACCCGAAAGGGTAAAACCTATAGGGTGTAAATGGATTTTTAAGAAGAAAACCGACATGGAAGGAAATGTTCATACCTATAAAGGGCGATTGGTTGCTAAAGGTTTTAAACAAATTCATGGTATTGACTATGATGAAACTTTTTCACCAGTCACGATGATCAAATCCATTAGGATCTTGCTTGCGATAGCTGCATACCATGATTATGAAATCTGGCAAATGGACGTCAAGACTGCTTTTCTTAATGGAAAGCTACTCGAGGATGTGTACATGACACAACCTGAGGGTTTTGTTGATCCAAAAAATGCTGGAAAGGTTTGTAAGCTACAACGTTCTATTTATGGACTAAAGCAAGCTTCTCGAAGTTGGAATCTTCGTTTTGATGATGCAATCAAAGAGTTTGGTTTCATCAAGAATGAAGATGAACCTTGTGTCTACAAGAAGGTCAGTGGGAGCACTATTGTCTTCCTGGTGTTGTATGTAGATGACATACTACTCATTGGGAATGACATCCCTACCCTTCAGTCTGTAAAGACTTGGTTAGGGAATTGCTTTTCAATGAAGGACTTGGGCGAAGCTTCCTATATACTGGGTATAAAGATCTATAGAGATAGATCAAGGAAATTAATTGGCCTAAGTCAAAGTGCATACATAGATAAAGTGCTAAAGAGGTTTAGCATGCAGGATTCCAAGAAAGGATTCTTGCCTATGACACATGGCATTTCTCTCTCAAAAGAACAGTGTCCTACAACACAAGAAGAGAGAGAACGTATGAGTAAAGTTCCATATGCATCTGCTATTGGATCCATTATGTATGCCATGTTATGCACACGTCCCGATGTCTCGTATGCCTTGAGCATGACGAGTAGATATCAAGTTGATCCTGGTGAACGTCACTGGATCACTGTCAAGAATATTCTTAAGTACTTGAGAAAGACTAAGGATACATTCTTGATATATGGAGGTGAGGAAGAGCTCATTGTAACAGGTTACACTGATGCTAGCTTCCAAACTGATAAAGATGACTATAGATCGCAGTCTGGTTATGTGTTTTGCCTTAATGGTGGTGCTGTGAGCTGGAAGAGTTCAAAGCAGGCGACAGTGGCCGATTCTACAACAGAGGCTGAGTATATAGCTGCCTCTGAAGCTGCTAAGGAGGCTGTTTGGATCAGGAAGTTCATTACTGAGCTTGAAGTTGTTCCTAGCATTGTAGATCCGATTGAGCTCTATTGTGACAACAATGGAGCCATCGCACAAGCTAAGGAACCTAGATCTCACCAACGATCCAAACATATACTACGGCGCTTCCATCTCATTCGAGATATCATCGAGAGAGGAGATGTGAGGATATGCAAAGTACCAACTGACGATAACATCGCCGACCCACTGACGAAGCCTTTGACGCAGCAGAGACATGATCGTCACCCTAGGTCACTAGGTATTAGATACATGAGTGAATGGTCTTAGTGCAAGTGGGAGATTGTTGGATTATGCCCTTAGAACCATTCATTAGATGATTGACTTTGGCATTTTTTTATGTATCATGACATTTTATTTATCATAGTTCATTATTATATTTGTCTTATAACTGCGTAATATAATCTTATATAATAATGTCCTTAAAATAGTAATAACACACTATTCTTAAAGTATCCCTAGTCAAGTATTATTGTGAACAAGGATAACAATGATACGATAAGACTAGTATGTGGTTGACTGATGACCATTGTCATAGATATAGGATATCAAGTCATCACATAGGTACATGTTAGAGAACTATGTACTGGATCGACCCTCCATGAGAACGCTACATGGATTGTTATATGAATGTCATAAGCGATTCTCATAGTGATGATGGTGTATGTGATCCTTTGACTTGAGATCATCAGAGATCCCAACATAGAGAATTGCATACTTTAATGCTGCTAGATGTCATTCGTAACAGGATGGACTATAAAGGTAGTAATTGGGTATGCCTTGATCTATGTAGAGGGATGTTGAGTGATCAAGATTGGATTTATCCCTCTTATATAACAAGAGTGATGTCTTGGGCCCTTTGATAGAGTGAGACTAAGAAATGCATGGCCGTGCTCGAATAAGTCAATATGAGATATTGATTTTATTTGTTTAATTAGTCTACTCAGGAATCAAGAAACGCTGATTAGACTATACAAGTGTGACACATTCCATGACTTGTGTCTAATCAAGACATCATAGGATAAAGGGATTAAACTACACGGTAACATCTATCACGAGTAAGGTTATGTCGAGTCATTGACATTCTCGTTACATGGGTAGCAATGATGTGTTGCTAGATACCGTAGAGGCAGGAACGAAAAGTTGCTGCTTGTGACTCGACCAACGACAGAAAATTCAGAGAAAACGTCAGGTAAAATCTCGAAACCCTAATCAGGCAACTCTCCGAATCGATCTTGGTGGAGGCCGAATGATTTAAATTCCGCTGCGTGTTGTTTCAGTTTCCTTCAGAAAGAGCCAACAGTATCGTTTATGTTTGGATTTTGGACATTTTGTGGCCAACTGGCCACTGTTGCTACTTTGGTGGTCGTTACAATTAGACAAAGACAAGTATAACAAATATGCATCCACAGCCAGAAAAAAAAATATATACCAGGAAAGCAAAATAGCAGAGATAAAACAAATACTTGGCCGAGAAACTTTCTTAGCTTGGCAATTTTAAGCACTGAAAACAAAGCCTTCTTTCTTTTTTTTTTCTTCTTAACAAATTAAACAGAAGAAGATTAAGCAGGGCAATGGTTTCACTATGCTTGAATTCATTGCCACTGCAGCCTTCTTCATACCCCAAAAAGCTTACCGAAACTGCTTTGTCATCCTCTTCTTCTAGTAATGGTAGTATAGGAACAGCATTGAAGCCCATTGTTATCGGTGGAAATCCTCCCACTTTTGTTTCTGCTCCTGATCGCCGTATTGTTGCAGGTTATTTTTCTTTTCACTTTGTAGTTTTTCTTGTTATAACTCCATGAAACTTTATGTTTAATTTCATACTCAAGTTTTCTGGTTTGTTCCAGCTCTTGATTCTTGAATGTTTATTCCTGTGGCTTTGGGAAATGTTGTTGGGTGGTAAAAGGACTTGGGAAATAAACAGACTGACAGAGTAACTAGTAGTTGTCATTAACCGAGATCATAGGATAGATAAAACCGTTTTATCTTTATCAGATTATTGCTTAAATCTTGAATTCAGGCTTTTGGACTTGTCAGTCCAGGACTTTGCGTTAAAGAGCTACAATGTGTAAAATCTTTAGTTACTTTGCATCCTACATGATTGAGCTGCAGTGTGAAGGAAGCTTGAAAATGTTACGGCCAATGGTGGATGCGTGTAACATTCAGTTGAAAATCCATCAAAACTGTATAACATTTATATGTCATTTACCAAATTTGATATTATAAACGAACAGAAGTGAGGGAGGTATCAGGACTACTGAAAAAAGACCTCCACCATTGCCTGTGACTTCTGGTCTCTGAGAGCACTGAATGCCGAATATGTAAAAATTCTGGTTGCTAACTTGAGAATTATGTTCAATTTTCATGGAATTTGCACAATCTGTTGTTGACTAATTGATAATTCAAAGTTGTACTAGGACTCTGCTCATTAGGGCTTTGTGTGATTGGTGAACAATGTCTTGGGGAACATGCAACTAAATTATGAGTACTGTTTATTCTGTTTTGTTCACCACTTTTGAAGTAATCTACATCTTTATGTGCTTCCATTTGTAGTTGGAGACCTACATGGAGACCTTGACCAAGCAAGACATGCACTTCAGATGGCGGGTGTCTTGAGTTCTGATGGTGAAGACATATGGACTGGAGGAGATGCGGTATTTTTCTTCTTTTCTTGGTAACACAATCCAGAAAGCTCGCTTTTTGTTTTAGTGACAGAAATCTCAAATGCTAAAGTTTATCAATAACTGCGGAGCTCGTATTCTCCATGTCCTACTTTAAAATAATTGTGCTAGCTGCTAGGTTTGAAGTTCTCTTGCAAAGATTCCTTATCAACAATCATAATGGCCGTAGAACTAACACCGAACTTTAGACTTATTGGTTACGTAGAAAACTTCTTCTATATATGGAATTGTTTTTCTAATCTGATTCTATCTGATGCCTATATTTCCGTTTGAGAAAGTAGGTATTAGTTCAGCTTGGAGATGTACTTGATCGTGGTGATGATGAAATAGCTATCTTATCCTTGTTGCGATCATTAGACATACAAGCGAAGGCTAAAGGTGGAGCTATTTTCCAGGTTTGTGGTGCTAAAATTAGAACAGCTTAGATGCACGATACAAATCAATTTTTTATGTTCAAGTTGCCGCATTCTTCAATCCAGTTTACATATGAAGCATACTTAATTCTTTACGCATGCATTATCTTTGTGACAATATAAGAATGCTGATAATTTTCTTCTTGATGCAGGTTAATGGAAATCACGAAACTATGAATGTGGAAGGGGATTTTAGATATGTAGAATCTGGTGCTTTTGACGAGTGTGCTGATTTCCTAGAATTCTTGAATGACTATGAGTATGACTGGGATGAAGCATTTGTCAGCTGGTATAATTGGTCTAGAAGGTGGAAAAATGAACGGAAAATGTCTAGAAACAATTGGAGCCCTTGGAATCTGGTAAAGGTACTAAAGCTCTCAGTGCTGTCAGTCTTCTGAGCTAATATGTTTCTTCTTGTTCATAGAAAAGTGCACTGATCATATATGTGACTGCATTTCTTATTTCATCTAAACCCATATTATAGTGCTTCTTTCTTGTTAGTTTCTTGCATAATCACAGAATATGGGGTAAAAAGACTCGTTCTATGTCGTCTCCATTTATAAGCCTTTCTGATAAACATACCAATTTATTAGGACAGAGACAAAAGGGGGTGATCGCCCGATCAGTTCTGTTTAGACCGGGAGGTCCACTTGCGTGTGAGTTGGCACGACATGCTGTAGTTCTTAAGGTTAATGACTGGATCTTCTGTCACGGTGGCCTCCTTCCTCACCATGGTAAAATTATTAAATTCATTTTGCATGAACCAGTTTAGTAAAATCATTGTCATTCATCAAATAATATGTACGAAGTATTTTCTTCTTTTGTCTTGAAATGTCTGATAGGAGTCTTGGTACTTCCACAGTTTCTTATGGCCTAGAGAGGATGAACACGGAAGTATCTCACTGGATGAGAGGTCTCATTGACGAGGATAGTAGTCCTCACATGCCCTTCATTGCCATCAAAGGCTATGATAGCGTTGTTTGGAACCGCTTATACTCTAGAGATGTTTTGGACTTGGAGGATTATCAGATAAACCAGGCAAGTATTCTGACTAAACTGCGTTGTACTTATGTGCCTTCAAGAACTAAAATTACTTGACCATTAGCAGATAAATGCTGTTCTTGAAGAGACACTTCAAGCTGTAGGTGCTAAGGCGATGGTGGTAGGACACACCCCTCAACACTCAGGGGCAAATTGGTATGTGAATTCAGTCTTTCTATGATAGGAACTCATACATTCTACATATAGTTATTAATACTAAGCCTTGCCTGCAGTGAGTACAATTGCAGTATATGGCGCATTGATGTGGGAATGTCCAGTGGAGTTCTTAATTCAAGACCAGAGGTGAACTAAATACGTACCTGTATCTTATACTCTAAGAAATGTAAAGCTTAAATCTAAGGAATATAACCCTGACACCATGCCTCACTCTAAGAAAAGAAAAATGATCTCAATGAATCAATACGGACCACTTTTCTAGGCTTCTACATCATCCAAGCACTTAATGTTCTTTGATTGCATATTGCTTGAGATTGCATAAACATTATGAATTCATTGTCTCCTTGGAATGGCAATTATCTTTGAGTGGCAGATTATAAAGGAATTTTTTTGAAAAAATATGTCATGCCTACGTGCTTCATTAATATTCCCCGGTGAACTAGTTCCTTGGTCTATACTGTTTGTGTAGAAACAGGGGACTCCATTTCTGATGATATTTCTATCCTTGTGTTTTTGGCAATTCTATTTTTCTGTATAAGGGCAATGTTGAGAGAAAAATTTTTCTTGGACGTCCGCTCATCAGGTTCTAGAAATAAGAGACAATAAAGCGAGGGTTATAAGGAGCAAAAGGGACACGTTAAGTGAGCTTGACATTGTAGACTATTTATAGATACAGAAGGTAAATACTCAGGTATGATTACTTCCCTTTATTTCTATGATTACATTGAGGTTTCAGATGTATTAATCATAAGCTTTTCTCCATTTCACTACACCAGGTTTTTACTTTTGATCCTTGCAACCCAAGTTCTTTAGCAAACTTGAAATTTAGACCATTCAACACCAAATTCCTAGCAATCTTTGTGTTAACAGAATTTGGTCTTTAAGAAATTTTCTCTGCCATTAATCTGAGGCAATGATGCTACCATATATATATATATATATAATGGCCATTCAGGAGGAGGAAAGACGCAAATGAGGTTGCAGATGTATTTGCAGCATTGCCATCAGGCTGACAATTTCGCTCTCATGATGAAAAAACAATTGGTGGTCTAGGAACGAAAATGGAAGGCAATTATAAACGTTTCATATATGTTCTTTTTCCTTGTTTACAGGGTGTGCATGCTGTATATTTTTCAACTACAGTTCGATTGGTAACTTCCTTCAATCGACATCCACCCATCCATCCATCAGCAGCATGGTTTGCCACTAAGAAATATGCTCCAATAACAACAAAAAAGCAAAGGCAGTTTTTGGAAATCAACAGATGGAGGAAAATGCCTAGAACTCTTTCTTATCACGCTGAGAAGTTGAAGTTGATTCTGGAACCTGACTTTCATTTCATGTCCAAACATTTTTTTTTCTACTTTCTGTAAAGAAAATGGAGATGATTATTTGATTTTGAATTAGACCAAACAGCAAACATGTAATAATTCTTGTTTTTTCATGTCTTTCCACCATGATTATGTAAAGTATTCCACTTAAGAGAATTAGACTTGCATGAGTAGAGACACCTATGGAAAATGTCAGACAATCATCATGATATGTACTATGTTGTTGGTTTGTTTGGTTTTGAATTTTGATTGAAGCCGATCTCCAACATACGTCTGTCTACCTTTGTAATCTCCGCTACAGCAGCTAGTTATATTTTTATTACAGTATATATATAAAATAAAAGAACAACTGGCATTTACGCTCAGTCTCCTTCAACTGCGCCTGGCTTCTTCCTCTAATTCCCGCTCTCTATTCGCTATGTCTGCTGCCTCTCTCGCTCTCCCTTCTTCTCTCTCTTTGCTCCGCTCTAATGGAGCTCGATGCTTCCGCCTCAACAACGTTTCTCGATCTAGGGTTTTCATGAGCATCTCTGTTGGATCCCAAGCTGTCGTTGATGATGCCTTGTTCTCTGATTACAAGCCTACCTCCGCCTTCCTCTTTCCCGGTCAGGTTATTCTTTATTCCACGAATTTTGGACAATTTTAAGCCCTGGGAAGCTGAATCTTTTCGTCCCGATAATAAATGTCACTAATTTAAAGCCTTTTGCTTTAATCTGGATGATTCTGTTATTTATTAATTTCAAAATGTAAAAATAAAACTTTCAGGGCGCACAAGCGGTTGGAATGGGAAAAGAAGCGCAGAGTGTGCCTGCTGCGGCAGAATTGTACAAGAAGGTAAATGATATATTAGGGTAATGCCCCAAAAATCATGTTTTCTTCTTTACATTCCTTATTCGTATATTTGATTTTGGATTAAAGTTCCCATTAACTATGATTTAACAGCAGAAATTCGTAATTTCTGTCGTCTTGTTTTAAAATTGTCTAGGTTAACCATGTTTCGGCTTCTTGCAGCTTTGATCTTCTATGTTTGCATCAATGGTCCTAAGGAGAAATTAGATTCAACTGTCATTAGCCAGGTACCTTGCTGTTTTCCTTCCTTTATTGATGTTGTCTTGCTAATGATTTATTACTACGATTTATCCCATCAAGAACTAATAAATTAGCGTGTGTCTGCGCATCTCTGCAGCCTGCTATTTATGTCACAAGTCTAGCTGCTGTGGAACTTCGTCGTGCTCGTGATGGAGGCCAGCAGATTATTGATTCTGTTGATTTCACATGTGGCCTCAACTTCGGAGAATATACTGCACTAGCATTCGCCGGGGCTTTAGGTGAGTCTTTTGAATACCAATTATTGAACCATTGTCTTGATTGAACTTGTATAAATTATTTCACATTCTTTATCTATTACTCTACTGACTATTTAAATCATCCTGAGTCGCTGCATTTCCATATTTAAGGCTTACACTGGTTGTCATAATCTGTTCTTTAATGTGTATGCTATCGTTTGAGTTAGTATATAAAACTAGAAAAATAATACAACTGATAATATTCCTCTTTTCCCTGTGAATATGATTTCGTGTATAAAGCTTTAAGGATGGACTCAAGTTGGTCAAACTAAGAGGAGAAGCAATGCAGGTAACAATCTGCTTCTGTCTGATATTACCTTGTAGCGTAGATGATTTCGTGATTCCTGCCGGTAATCATTGTTCTTTTCTGCCTCAGGAAGCTGCTGATGCTGCTAAAAGTGCTATGGTCAGTGTCATAGGACATGATTCAGGGAAGGTTCAGCAGTTATGTGATGCTGTCAACCAAGAAGTTGATGTAGCTGATAAAGTTCAGATTGCAAATTACTTGTGTCCTGTAAGATTCTTTTATCTGTCTCATTGTTCAAATGAGTCACGCTTGATGTTATGCCTATTAGGAGATCCAATATGCGTTGAATTTGGCACTGAAAATGTGTTTACTTTGGCAGGGAAATTATGCAGTATCTGGAGGTCTCAAAGGAGTGGAAGCAGTGGAAGCTAAAGCAAAGTCATTCAAGGCTCGGATGACGGCGAATCTCCCTTTTATTTCCTATCTAAAAGTGTGATCCTTCTGTGTTTACCTTGATTGATGGTAAATTATTTAGCTTCATTTTTGTGCGAATTTGGCCATCTAGCTATATTCTGTGCGGTAGTTATAACATATTTTTGACCTTTCACAGGTGCGATTAGCTGTTGCTGGTGCTTTTCACACTAGTTTCATGGATCCTGTGGTCTCAAGATTGGAAGCTGCAATGCAGCAACCCAAATCAGAACTCCAAGAATAATTGTTATATCAAATGTTGATGCTCAGCCACATGCAGATTCTGAGACAACAAAGAAGATACTAGCACGTCAGGTAAGCTACTTAACACTTGTTTCTTTCTCTTATGGGCTAAGCCTAAGAATAGCAATTAAGCCTTGTAGTTGAAATTGCAGGTGACTTCTGCTGTTCAATGGGAAACAACAGTGAAAACTTTGCTGACGAAAGGGCTGAAGAAGAGTTATGAGTTAGGGCCTGGAAAGGTAAAAATCTTAATGACTGCTTAAATACACTGTAGTTATTCATCGTCTCTGTTCTCATGGTTTTGGGTCATGTTTCAGGTTATAGCTGGCATTGTGAAGAGAATGGATAGAAGTGCCGAGATGGAGGACATTGGTGCTTGAGGGGTCATTAGATTGGCAACATGAGTTCTTCCTTCACCCATATCAAAAAATGGTGTAGCACTTTGCGATGAGGGCAGAGTTAGTTGTTCAATTCAACCAAGAAAAAGACAGTTGGAAGTTTTGAGAAGTTGAGACCAGATCGAGGACTGTCTGTCGATATTGCAAACTAGCTTGTAATGATGGTTGTTGTTTGTGTTGTTAGAATGTCGTATTTTTGTCAGGAAACAAAGAGCAAGTTTATCAGCCAGGAAGACATATCTAAGTACACTCTTTGAGTTCAAAGTCTTCAAAATGTTTTACTTGCAGTTGCAACACTCGACTAACGAACCTCGGGCATTATCTCGTCTTACTTTGAACTTGAACTCGTTTGTTTCTGGTAATCCACTGTTGAACAAGGTTATTGATGCTTTCCTATATTTCTCCAAATCAATGTTCAATAAGAGTTTCAGCATTCCGAAACCATCATTTTAGCAATGGATTGTTCAATTCCACTTTTGATACAAAAGAAAAGATAATATCGTAGCTGAACATAGCAAAAGCAAGCAACATAAGCTACGGAAAAATTGAACAATAAACCAGACCGAGGCTCGTGTAGCTAGACACTAGAAACCACCAATAAATTTTGATTAGTTTTGAACGGTACTGGAAGCAGGTTGCAGTTGCCTCAATCTCCTTAGCTGATCGATCCACCGATCTTCAGGAACTTGATTGGCCCAATCAGGAGCCAATCCAGCAAACGAAACCCCACGCATGGCTTCCCTAACTCTCATAGCATTCTCCGCCGTCAACGGCGCGTTTCTTCGGCTCTCGTCTTCCCTAAACGCCCTTCTTATTGCACTATCAGACGCCTCTCTCATCCTCTCTTCTTCTTCTTCTTCTTCCTCTGCAGCAACGTCACCTACATGAAGAGATGAGATTCCGTTTTCCACTCGATTAACATAGCCATTCGACAGGTTATAATAGTAATGTTCTTCATCTGAGTTGACTTGATCAGCCTCATCATCATCGATGACTGAGATTGGCTGGTAGTATTCAGGCGCGTCATCGGGATTGCTATCAGAGTCGCTGCCAGTACCATTGTTTCTCTCTGCAAGCAAAGTGCAGACGTAGGCAAGAAACCATTTTGAAAATTAGAGAATTTACGCAACATTAAAAGAAAATTGTACAAAAAGTTTGAAAGTAGCACCTTCGATAAGATCGGTTGGAGAGGTGGACATGGCGTTCATTGTGGGTTGCGAGGCGAATGCAGAGAGATTCAGAAAGACAGGCCGTAAATAAAAAATATTCATCAAATAAATGCAGTAAATATTAGGAACCCGAACAAAAAATAGAAATGCACCAGCCGGGAATCGAACCCGGGTCTGTAACGTGGCAGGGTACTATTCTACCACTAGACCACTGGTGCTTCTTGAACTCAACGGGAAAATCTTTCTAAACACAGTAGCTTCAGAGTAGCCTTCATCTGGGAGACTTGAACCACACATTCCAGACCTTCGACTAGGAGCTTAGCATCTGAGAGTGGGAGAGGGAAACAGAGAGTCGAAGAGGGAAATGGCGAATTCCATATACAGGACTTCGATTATTCAATCTCAGCTGCTTTTCCTACCCAGTTTATCAAATAGATATTCTGTTCCAAAGAAGAGTAACTTGCTCTGTTTTGCTTCATCACAACTCAACCCTGTCCAGTTAGCGCATTCACATCAAATTTACCGCTTCCTTTACTATCCTAAGCAAGCTAAACATAAGGGAGATGACGTAATTTTGTTTTGGTTGTAGGTCAGAAGTGAGTTTCTGCATTGGAACTCACCTCATTCCTCATCCAAACAAGGTGTTGCAAGTTTCAAAATTTTGTACTTTACATGTTTGAATTCAATTTTATTGGATACCCCATAAAAGTTTTTTCTTTTCTTTTTCTATAGGTGGAGAGAGGTGGGGAAGATGCCTTTTTTGTTAGCAACTTCAATGGGGGAGTTATTGCTGTTGCTGATGGTGTCTCTGGGTATGGTACCTGCTTCCCGACCATCTAGATGAGAAGTTTCTAGTCTTTTCACTACTAATCTATTCTAAACAAAATTTGATGTGTAATTAACTTCCTTGCAGTTTCTTTTGGCAGCCGTGTTTTCGGCATATATATTCTTTTTTTTTTTGCTTGTTTTTGTTTTTAAAGGTAAAAAGATTGTTCCCACGACCCAAAAATTCGTTTCAGCAAGATTGTTCTGATAACACCTTTGATTTCAGTAAGATGGTTTACGTGATATGTTTGACAATTTCCATTTTCTATGATTTGCTAGTTGGGCAGAACAAAACGTGGATCCTTCCTTATTCTCTAAGGAACTGATGGCTAATGCTTCATCTCTTGTGGGAGATGTGGAGGTAGTATTGGCATATTTGAAGCAAGAATTTCTTTAAGGGATGAGTCATCTTCTGATCTTGGTTTGATTGACTCCTTAAATTAAGAACTTCGGAATTTAACAGTTTTACACATATACTATCTGAATTCATCTTTTACTAGGTTAATTACAACCCCCAGATCCTCATAAGGAAAGCACATGCTGCAACTTCCTCTAAAGGCTCGGCTACTGCGTAAGTTTATCATATTGTAAAGAGTTCCTTTCCTTTTCACATCTTTTATAATTTTTATACTTTATGGTACTGTCATTAACCTCGATGTTCAATTGGTTTGTAGTATCGTTGCAATGCTAGAGAGGAATGGCAGACTGAAAATTGCCAATGTTGGTGATTGTGGATTAAGAGTTATCCGCAAAGGTAAATACCAAATACTGTCCATTTGTTCTGGTAGTTGTTTTTCAGTTTCATTTTTGTTTTCGTTGATTACAGCCAATGGAAAGGTTTAGTTATATAAATAACTTACTGCAGCGCAGATGATCTTTTCTACATCTCCACAAGATCACTACTTCAACTGTCCGTATCAATTGAGTTCAGAGTCGATTGGCCAAACCTATCTTGATGCTGTGGTATGAGTGCTAAGTTTATCTGTTGTCATCCAATCTATATATGAGGAATAGAGTCATTAATCCTATCATTCAGTGTGTTTAGGACAAAAACAAAAACCAAAATCAACTAAAAATGTCAAAACCAAGTTGAATTTGCAAGGGACAACTGTGAAGGTTAATATTCAAGCTTCAGAACTTGAACACCTTCATGTAACTGCTATTTTCTCTTTATCTTTCTGAAAAAACAGGTTAGCAGTGTTGAATTAGTGGAAGGAGACACCATAGTAATGGGATCAGATGGGCTATTTGACAATGTTTTTGATCGTGAAATCATTTCAACATTGGCCATACACACTGATGTTGTGGACGCTGGTACATTTTTTTCGTTACTGTTGTCTAATGGTGGACTAGTATCATTTCAGAGTCGTTACAAAATCTCATAATGTTCTCTGCTCTATTTTGAATGCTAGCAAAGGCATTGGCTAACCTGGCAAGGAATCATTCGATGGATTCAAGGTTTGATTCTCCCTACTCGATAGAGGCCAGAGCCAAGGTAAAACTATTTTCTAGAATAAGTTAAACTGCCACAGCCTTCATGCCTCTCTTTAATGAAATTAACATGTCTTCTTTCTGATTGGTATTTCTTGCAGGGTCTGGAGGTTCCTTTCTGGAAGAAAATTCTTGGGATGAAGCTAACAGGCTTGGTTTCTTTTAATCTTACTTTGATAATGATTCTGCTGGTTTATCCAAAGTTGACCTAATTTTTCTTTAATCCGATTAATATTTCTGAGCAGGCGGCAAGCTTGATGATATCACTGTGATTGTGGGTCTGGTTGTAACCTCACCAAGCAAGCGCTGGTCTCTTGAATGAGGTTCCTAAAACAAAGGAGGTTAAGGGCACAGAAAGTATTGATATCTTGGACGAGGCTCAGAAGACAGAAGATCGAGGGAACACAAAAAATTGGTGTTCAGCTGACGGAAGGGGTTTGGAGGACTTCAGACTTGGACAAAACTCCTTCCACATTAGTTTTGAAATCTGTTTTTCCTTGGCAACTACCATGATTGGTTTATTCTGCTAAAGGGCTTGTTCCTCTTTTACTGCGGACTAATTACAGAACTAAACCACGAAGGAGAGGCCCCCTCTCTTGGTATTCCATTTTTAAGGAATGCTGGAGATTTTCCTCCAGTAATTTGTTTTTCCAATAAAAGACAAAATACAGCGGAAATGCTGAAAAAGTCCTAAGTTAAGCATGCTGGAGCTTTACCATGCTTGCTTCATAAAACACAGCTAACGGAAGAAAACTCAGAACAAGAGAATCGTGTACGTAATCCAAGGCTCACGGTCGATGACAATTAATGAAAGCGATGAACAAACAGAAGCACATATTCTTGGAATATTGCACAAGGAAAGTACCATTTTCCGTACTTTGGATCTTTTGGGTTAAAAATCAGAACTCTCTGATGCCATTACACCTTGCAGTGTCATGAAACTAGAGCAAAAAATTATCACAATGACAATTTGATAGGATCCTGGCTAGGAAATGACTCAACATTTAGTATCCAACGTATAACATATAGCAATGGATACACTCTCTGGATGCTAGTTAAATAACACTGCCGACATGCCTGATAGTTTATGTCTTGCTTACCCATCCATCGTGTGAAGCAAAACTTTCTATCATTACTTGAGGTGTTGGTCAAGCAGCAGCACAAGCACAATACGTTGGCCACTATTGCTTACGGTACTTCAGATGACACTGCCAGTTTCGGCGCTAGCATTGAGTTCTTGGAAGAAAGTTTTTCCAGCTTCATATGTGGACCAGCAGATTGCAGCAGCAGGAGCATGGAAAAGCATTCGAGGAATCCATCCCCTCATGAGGCCCTTGTAGCCATCTTTTTGCACTATTGTTTTAACAACGTCCCTGATAGAACTACTCTTAAATCTATCACATCCGCATACACCCTGTGATAAAATTTTTTAAAACAAGAATACAATCAGAGAAGCTAGATGTAAAATTAATCTAAGCAAATAAACTTAAATCTTAAAGGATGCGAACATATATATATATATATATATTTATATATATATATATATATATATATATATATATATATATATATATATATCAGTTTTTGTCATAACCCAGCAATATGAATTTAAAAGCAATGCAAGATGGACCAAGATAGACTTTAATTATGTGCAAGCACTTAAATGCACACAAATCAAATAGAAGGAAAGTAAGCAGATTATATAACCATGCTTCAGTAAAAAATTGCAACCATCTGTGGTAGCCGTTAAGGAGTAGCTGTGACAGGAGGAAACAACAACACCACCAATAACAGACAGAAGCCACTGAAGGCAAGAAAGAAAATACAGAACTAGAAAGAGATTTACTTACAAGTGATGCAGCTATCAAGGCATTGAAATTAAAGGTTTTGCAGTAACTAAGACCAGAAGAAGCATCTTCTAAGTCATAGCATTATATTCAACATGTTGGTTCATTTAACCAGATACAAGATGATCCAGCAGACAAAATAATGGAGATAATATGATCTATGAAGATAAACATGAAAGGGAGGAGATGATCGTCAATTAAAACTATCCAAATCTTTAAAGTTATAGCTTTCCATAAATTCAATTCATTTGAGAATATTCAACAAGCTCAATGGTGAATAATAACTTTATAGAATATTGATCCCTTTTTCAAAAAAGGGACAGTAGCAGCAAATTCAAAATGATAATGTAGGATTTGACCTAAAAAAAGTTCATTACATCATAAGTAGACATGAACAGGACTAATCATATGTCGGGAAACATAGAAATGACAGAAAATGTAAGCTTTCAATCAGGAAAACAATGCATAGAAGTTTCCACTTACTAAATCCATTTAACTAAAGTTCTAATCTAGCTAACCAAAACTGATTCAAGCTTCAGCTCACAGCAGCAAAGTCCAACAAGCAAGGAAAAAAAAAAACAGAGCCAAAGCTTGTATTACCTGACACTGCAACTGAGTTTTAACTACATCAAGTGGCGTAGTGACAAGCGCAGCAGAAGCACCAGCAAGAGCACCAGCCGTGGCATGGACAACCACCCGCTCATCACTTGCACTCTCTGGTGAAATCTCAATCAGGCCCCTTTTCGCCGCCTCATAAGTTGCAAAATGAACCGCCGTAAACGGCGCATTCATGAGCACCGTCGTCCTGTAGGAAGCATAAAAAGCCCCAAAACCTTCCTCTTTCAAGACTTTCTTAACACAATCCAACACCCCTCTATAAGCAGCGCTGTTCCCCAACTGTAACCTCTGCTTCACCATATCCATTGGCGTAAAAACGGCGTCGCTTGCTACCGTCGCGAAAACCCCGGAAACCGCATGAGCCGCCGAATTATTCGGGTTCCCACCACAAAAATACTTCTTGCAAACTTCGTATACATAGAAGTAGACGGCATGGGCAGGGCCAGCCCCCAGCCCCATGGCCCCGATTCCCCGGTAGAAGCCAGCAGGTCCCTCGGATTTGAGGATGGAACGGAGCGCATGGCGTACACCCACCGATTTGATGGGGCAAGAACCGAGAGCTTGCATATGAGTCTTGACGGTGTCAACAGGGAACATAGACATATGCTCAACGCAGCCAGCGATGGAGCCAGCAATCATGAATTGCCAAAAGTGCAGCCCGTCGTGAGGACTCACCGTCACTTCCGGGTGGAAATCCGGCGGCTGTGGCACCGGCCGGAAGTCTGAATTTTGAAACTTTGTTATGGCAGCTTCTGTTGCCATGAAGGATAAAGAATCGATGAAAAATTGGGTCTTTTGGAATGATAAACTTGGGATAATTAAGGTTTTAATGGTTTTAGCAGTGGAGTTACAGCCATACAAAGTTTTGCTCTTCTAAATAGGAATATTAAGATTGAATTGCGTAGTTGAAGAGAAGAGAATAGAGAGTAATTTTTTTGTTTCTAGTTATTCCTTATTTGTCTTTTTGTGCTTTTCTTTAATGTGACTTTTGCTCGGTAATGGACTTTGAAGGTTAACAAGTCAGAAATGAAGTTGGACGAGTTTAACTTGGGTTCCAAGAATTAGGGGTTTCTTTTCAATTTTAACATCTCTCTAAATAAAAAAATCAATTTTTCGCTTTTGGGGATTGGAAATTTTCGAATCCGTCAGAAATTCAGAATCAGACCTTCGACGTCGTGTAATAACTTCGACCGCATGCATGACTTATTGCTCTGAGGTTCGAAGCTTGGGTTGGATGTTGGAACCCATATCCCAGAAATGGGCCAAAATAGGGCCCAGTCTCCTACCCTACGCCACATAGGTCTTCAGGGCGGCCACCCGGATATTCCTGCCTCGATTTCCCTCATCCATAGCCCATACCATACTAGCGCAGTTTCAGTTATTGTAAAGGTTCCTGTCGGCCCAAGAGGAGGCTGCCATCTTTGTCATGACATCCTGCAAAGTCATCGGCTCGAACAAGTTCTGCTGCGAATATTACTAGGCTTAGCGTCAGAATCATGGATCGTCATTCAGGCCCACTAGACATCCTGTGCATTGGTATTATTGTATATCTTGAAAGAGTTGCGTGCGTCTGCTTTTGGAAAAGCTTTTGCTTTTAGACTTTTATAATCAACACTAAGTGATTGAATGGTTTGATAGCTTTTTTTATTCAGTTCATCGGTCTGCAAATCAATGAACCGTTTGGTTTAGCATGACCCCTATCTTAAGCTTTAATGCATCAGAAAACAATCTACTTCTTTGTACCAGAAATGAAGGCAATTCCATACGCAATCATATGTGTTTTGTTATTGAATGTTGCCAAAGCAGGATTTGCTGAGCAAAATATGAACTCAGCATGAACTAAACAGTGATCACATAAAAGGAAAAACGGATCAGTAAAGAACTGAGAGCGGCTAAAGAGTGTGCCTTTCCGAGATGTCCTTGATGAAAGAATATATATTCATATCCGAGGATCCGCCTTTTGCAATTGCTATTTGACATGATTCTCGTAGTTTTCCAGCTTTTCTTCTCATTTCCTGCCCCTCGCTCCCAGAATCCATAAACCTCCGCACAAGCTCTGCGATTTCTTCTCTCACGACCAAATGTTCACCTACCATGTTCTTCTTCACTCTCCATCCAGTCTTCCAATCTTCTACTATTTGCTTACTGTTTGGAATTTGATCCCAAAAAATAGGAAATGTCAGCATTGGAACACCAGCATAGACAGCTTCAAGAGTGGAATTAAACCCACAATGCGTCCAAAATCCTCCAACAGAAGAATGGCATAGCACCCTTAGCTGATCAGACCAAGGAATCACTAGGCCCTGACCACCACAGCAGTCTTTGAATCGTGAAGAGTCCCCGCGTGACACCCACAAGTACCGAACACCACTGTCTTGCACACCAGCTACAATTTCATCCATTTGGGCTGCAGAAACTGATAGAAAACTTCCCAAGGAAACATACAGGACCGAACCTTTCGGTTGCAAATCCAGCCACTGAAGGTAGTCAGGGCCATCGGAGATAGCAGTTGTTGAAAATTTTTCTTCCAGGTCAAGGTAAGGTATGCTAGGGCCAATTGCATAGACAGGAAAAGGTAACGTTGCTTTAAAAGCATCAATGACTTGGGATTCAAGTTCGTAGACAGAAGTAAAGAGAAGATACTGTGCTTTGGGCAGTGATGAAACACAATCCAGAGCAAGTTGCAAGGTTTGGCGGCCAGTTCCATGGAAAATTGTTGGCAGATCAGCTAGACGTATAGGACCCAGTCCAGGGATGTAATCCACCAGCTCATTTCCCTGCTCTAGTATGCACAAATAAAAGATGCAGGTACGAGAAAATAACATCCATTAATATCTGTAATTGGCATGTCTCTGGCTTGGTAACTTGGAAAGACAAAAACAAATAAGACACTCAAAAAGAAGCTGTTTGAAATCCTTGCTATGAAAGTATAGTAACAATCATATCCTAGAGTTTTAACTGAAAGACAGTGAACGTCAAGCAAAGATGAACTAGCTTTCAGCCATAGTTTTGTGCTGCAATCTCATTCAATATGTCAAGGTCTCCATTATGTTACTGTCATTGTCGAAGTTGCTAAAATGGCTACGCAAGCAAACTCAATGGGTGTTTTGCCGTATGGTGCAGGTTTCTCCTTATCTTCTGACAGATAATAATTTTTTTATTGATTCAAACTTAGACCGGTTTTTTTGACTTGATTCAATTTTAAACTTGCTTGATTCTGAAGGCGACTCTCATAGCAAATGTCTTGGAGCATGAAGCCACAAATAAGGCTAAAAACATGAAAACTCCACTAATCTCTAATGTTGGAGTGAAAAACCCTATAGCAGTTTAAGCTCATGTAAATCAAGCGTACTTGGGTGTTAAGCACGAGATTTACTTTATGTTACGTTTGGATTGGAGGCAGGGCCAGAAAAGAAAAGAACGGGGAGGAAACATGAAAATTTTCCCCTACTTTCTGTTGTCTGGATAGGATTTAAAGACTAGTAAAGGAAAGGGTTGAGAATCTCTCGCTCTCTTTGGAATATCTTGTTTTTCATTTACCTCAAATTGGATGAAATGCTGGGAAAAAGAAAGGAATAAAAAAGTTTTAATGGTAAAATAATGTTTATATCTTAATTTTTTTAATTTTTAAATAATCATTATAATTATTTATCTCTTTTAATTTATTCATCAATTTTTTTTTATTTCTAATTGGATGACAAATATGTTTTCATCATTTTATTATTATTTAAAATTTTGATTTTTTATTTTATCACTTGTAAAAAGTTGAAGACAAAAAATAATTTTTTTCAATAAAAGAAATCTTACTATACATTAAAATTTTATTTTTAATTAAATAAATAATCAATAGAAAAAATATTATATTTAAAAATCCTTCCTTTTACTTTTCACTTTTTAACTATACAATAATTACTAAAATTCTCTCTCTCTCTTTTTTAATTTTAACGATCAAACAGATATACCATTCCCTCTACTTTTCTTCGTCAAACTTTACTTTCTTCACCTTTTATTAATTCCTTTGTTAATATAAATCCAAACGTAGTTTTGAAGTTAAAACAGAAAACCGACATAACCAAAAGAACAAAAAGGTTAAAAACAGAAACTCGACAAGAACACAGATATACCTGACAAATCAGCTGGAAAATGCTGGTTTTCCACTAGGAGCTGGAAATGATGAAAAACCGACAACACGGATGCCGACATGGTCCAAAGAGAAGCCACCGGAATGTTCCTTCGTTTCCCTACTTCAACCGTCCAAGCCATGTAAGTATCAGCTATAATGAGCGTCACCGGGGGTTCAAGCCGATCAAGAAGTTCCTCAAATGGAGCTTCCATCTTCGTGAGCACAGCCACGATGAAGGCAGGGAAGTCCTTCGCTCGAACAAGTTCAGATGGGATTACGTTGGGGATAGTTCCGAACCGGACATTGGCCGGCTTGTTGTCCGAACCGATGAAACCGAACCACTCTTCGGTGACAACAAAAGTTATGAGAATGTAGGGACTTCTGGAACAAAGCAGCTTGGAGAGATTCATCATCGGATTGATGTGGCCTCTACCGGGATAAGGCACGGCCACCACGTGACATATGCTGGTGGATTCTGGTTTGGGCGATTCCATAGCCTGGAAGTAATTTTCTGGTGGCTCTTCGGTCGATGGGCTGAGCCTGCGAAGGAGACTGAAGCTGGGACGAGCCTAGCATTTATAACAAAACAAAAGAACAAGAAGACAGTAGAAAGAGAGAGAGCAAGGTTTAATTACGAAACTAGCCACTGTTTCACTTCACCTTGTCAGAGAAGGCCGTCAGGACTGTTGCTTCAAATTCATTATTGAAATGACTTATCGCTGCAACCCAAAAGGATTGGACCCACCAATATCAAATCTTGAAAATTCCTTGCAATTTCTTCACTTGGCACCAAACTCTCTGCTTCCAAGCTATTCTTCACCCTGCGGCTAGTCTTCCAATCTTGTACAATTTGCTCACTCTTTGGAGTTTGATCCCAATAGATGAAAAAATCAGGCATAGGAACACTGGCAAAAATGGCTTCTCAACGTGATCAAAATCCCCAGATGGAATGATGAGACTTGGTCACACCGAGTCACCATCTTTGAAACGAGGATTCTTCTTGCGTGCAACCCAAAAGGCCCAACCAAGCTGCAATCTCATCGAATTGGGAACTTTTCTGGGCTTTTTAATTGAAAACTAAGTGCCTCTCCAGACTTTAAAACTGGCCCAAATTCGACGAGCCTGATGAAGCTGGGTTTTATCATAAACAGCATTTCTCAGAAGCAAGAGCATTGAATTGTAAGTAACGGATATAGATTCCGATTTTAACTTCCCCTAAAAGAAAAAACATAAACACTTAGACTTTTGGGTATTCTTTTCCTTTGGAAAACAAAACAGTCCAAGTCCAAAATAGACAAGACGCTTGGAAGCTACTAACATTGACGTAATCAAACAGTCCAAGAACAGAGACTGCCCAGAAACTTCATGTTGTGGACCAAAAGGGAAGAAAATGGGCCAACACAATGCCCACGATGATCCCATTCCTTGTCCTTTCTGCAAGGACCACCTAAATTTAGAAGAAAAATAGCAGCACTCGAGTCTCCAGGACTGAGGTCTTTTGAACTTCACTCATGATTCAAGAGATCAAAAAAGAATTACTAAAATTTCTTCAAAACATGTTAACCAAAACTTTGGAGGTTTGTTTAGTCTGTGTTTAATTATGCTAATATAATAGCTATATGGGTAGAAAACGTTTTCCCACTATCTGTCACTGTCAGCTAATGCAGGATTGATGTGGTAGTTGAGTGGCAATATCAATACAATTACATATTTACATTACACAAGGTTTTCATCAGCTTTTAATCACTATTTTGTTTTTGAAAAAATCACGTTTGCTTTGTCCTAACTAGTGCAATATATAAATGGCTAATTCTGTTTATCATGGTAAGCTTTATAATTTATGTTTCCTTCACATTTTAACCTTCCCCCCAACTCTCTAAATCAGACTATCGGTATAAAATTTATATAGTAAATAATGAATTTTCTGCTTTCAGAGACTTTTTTCTGGAACTGAAAATAGGAAAAGAGCATTGGAGAGATAGGCATCTTCTCTTGTAAATTACATTTAAAGGTCTGCAGTTTACAAACAAATTATAGTCTACAGTTCTTGAAAGTTACAGGGATGATATTTCTTGTGTTCCTTGAATAATTAAGTTAAAGATTAACTTAGAGCACCCTCCAAAGTCCAAATCAATGGCAGTCCCTTCTACAACATTTCTGGTGGACGTCGCTTTCATCAGAAAATGACTGTAGAAATAAAAGAGGCCCATAGAGAGGAAAATGCTCAAAGAAGCCCCACCCACCAACAGAACATGGAAAAACCAATAGAGCAAGAAAGAAAGGAGAGAAATCAAATCATGAACATGTAAAGGGACCACTGTATGGCTCAGTAGTCCAATACCTACCCACAATATTTTGATGCATTTCCCTGTTAAATAGTTCACTGGCATTTGACCTTTTTATATATACATTAATATATACAATAAAAAACTTTAATAGCCATCGGTGAATTGTTGCTGATGCAGTCCATCAGAAAATGCCAGAAATAGACCATTCGTGGGTATGAATAGTAGCTAGTGTCAATATCTGCATCATGGAGCTTTGGTCCACGACAGAGAGCTTCATTCGGAAGTGCCCGGCAACAGAAAGTTTGGATGAAAAGATATTTCAGAAACACACTCGGGCGAGAGTTGGAAAAGATATTTTTCATTGAGACACAAACATGAGAAAACAATATGATATTATGCATGAAAAAGTCCACAGAATAAAAGATATTTTATGAGATATTTGCAAGATAGTTTTGGCTTATCTTCCTAGGAAACTCTCTTCACAAACCGGCCCTGTAGCAACCAAACACACCGTTCTTAATATCCAAATATGAATTTGTATACATATCTAGCAATGGAGAAAGAGAAAGAGATGAACCTTGAGCCTTGGTCTTTTATCTGCATTCAGTTTGCGGACTTGATACCTTATCTTCTTGGAGAACAATCTAGTCTGACGCTTCTCTTTGTATCTCAGAACACTTGCTTCCCTTCTTGTTCTTTCTTCTTCCATCACGGGCACCTCTCCCATCTACACAAATTTAATCCATGAGGTAATTGCAATTATAGCACTATTTTCTAAAGATAATTCACAGGTTAATAATAATCACTTCAACAAAATCTAATCCATTAGGGATTGAATCCCGTCTCAAAAACTGGAAGATAAGAAGGGTTTTCCCCATTGTATAATAAATATGCTTATCATCACCAGAATTCAAAATTAAATGAAGTTCTCTGACAGAATTCTAGGCTAAAACTCATAATTCTCTGTTTTTCCCTTCCTATCTCAATCTATATACATTGAAAGAGAAGGGAAACATGATAACTGTTAATTAACATTAAGTATCTTCTTGAAAATACTCCAAGAAACAGAAAAAAGAAGTAGGTTGAATACTAACATAGTAGCCATTGCTCGCCATTGAAATGGAATAATCATCGGCCCAAGGAGGCCCACGATCCGACCATGCATCCAAGACATCTTGATAATTCAAATTCAAGTTCAAAGAAACCCTCTTCTCATCATCTTCCCAGAAACTAAGATTTTCTTTCTTCACAACTTTGCCATACTCACTTTCCTCTTCGAAGAATTTGCCGGCATAAACTTTTTTGTCACTTTCGTCCTCCTCATCTTCTTCTTCCTCATTGTGAAATCCGCCTACCCAGTCCATGACGTCCCAACTGAGTTGACCATGTATCTTATTCCCTGCCAATTGTTCTTCATAGTCAGCACCCAAAATACCTTCCAGTTCATCCATAATATCAATCTCTCCATGTGCGTAGCCTTCTTCGGTGTCGTTGAATTCAGTGACACTGGCATCCGGAACCTGTTGTTCTTCCTTCTTTGGGCTCCTTAAGAATGAATTGTACCCCATCTTGTCTAATATCTAGCTCTCTCTTGTTTTACTCTCTCTTTTTACACCGTACTGTTGTTGCACTGCAATTGCATGGCAATTTCAACATAGCAGATGAGAGAGTTATATAAATATATTTCGTTTATTAATGCCTTTCTCATCCTACACGGCACCTTATCCTCAAGCTATTGGTCTATTCACTCTGTACTTTCTCCTGATTGGCTATTGGGTTCCAGCTTGGAAGTAGATAGTGGGGCCTTTACAGCCTTTTTGCTGCATGTGAAAGTGGAACCGCTTTCATCGTTCAAATATTGAAAATCAATGAAATATGATTGTGAACATAATCAATCCCATGGAAAAAAAAGAAACACACTGTCCATATCAAGAAGCACGTGATAAAAAAAAAGTTTCTTTCCGTGGCACTTTCATATGGTAATTATATTTAGATCCAATTGAAAAAGAAGATTCATTGTTAAAAGACATTAGCTTTGCGGGTCAGCCATCCCCTTAATAAGATGTGTATATATATGTATACATGTGATTCTTAACAAGAGTAGCACGTTTGATTGATGCGTAAAGCGTATGGTTTTGGAAAATACTGTATATATACCCACAAATGGTGAAAAATGATTAGTAATAGTACAAAGTAAATGGAACAATCAGCGTCCGAAAAAGAGAAGAAACATGACATGGATGATGAGATTGAGAGGGAGGGCCACCATTTAAGTTTAGGCTAAGGCCAAGGCTGAGACAAAAAGAGCAAGGTTTGGCCGGTTGGTGCTGCACTGGCGCCCTCGCGTAGGTAGCTATCAACTAGAGCTATTTTTTATGACTAGCTACAGCTAGTACATCCTTTCAGGTCTCCTTTTCAATATCCTCGTAAGCATACGTACTTCTATTCTATATGCTAACGAATAAGCACCTTGTCACTATAATTATTATCCCAAGGAAAAAGGACGGGGCTCTTACATTGCACGGCCACAACAACAGCTGGCGGACGCGCACATTTACGGGACATTGTCGGTGGCAGAGAAGTTAAGCAGTTAGAACAGTCGGTTAAGAACGATTGGGCAAATTAAAACAAGGAGTTAGCAGAGTTAAGTTCGTTAAGCTGCCTGGATTCTTCGAATTAAAATCAACATTCTTAGGTTATTTTGACTTTTCAATGCCTCTTAGCTGTTTCCCTCTTAATAACTAGGCATTTATATTAATTAGTATTAATTTAGGAACTTCTTATTTAATTAATTAATTACGCTTAGATTTTTGTTTACATTATACTAGTGAATTTTAGATGAGTGGTCGGTGAGCGTATTGTACTTTCACTTAAAGAAGAACTAATAATGTTGGAGTTTAGATTTTGAAATTTCTTTAAATTAATGATTAAAGACTAGTTTGAATGAACGGTGTAATTGATTTCGATGAAATTAAAAACAAAAAAAAGATCATTGTGAGTATAAATTTTATAATAAATATTTAAAAATAAAGGTAAAAAAGTAACTTTAAATTTTTTTTTGTCTTTTCTTATTTTTGTTTTGTCTTATTGATATTGTTCATCATTCATCGTGCCGCACTGGACCTCCGGTGGAATCCAAACGGATCCTAAATCAATGTTCGTAAAATGTGAAAGAAAAAGAATATAACTCAATAGAAAAAAAAAGCACCAAAGTGATTTAGATTGAAGATAAAGGAGACAACTCTCTATTGTATCCTAGAGATTTTATCTTTTATATTTGTATTCTGAACCTTCCGATCCTAGTCATATTTTTATCTTCAATATTTGTGCTCTGAACCTTATGATCCAAGTAACTTTTTGTTATGTTTTACATGGTGTGTGAGACTCGAATGTGTAAGTAGATAGATTAAAGCTTGGGTCAAGACCCTTGATTGAACAATCATGGACTTGGTAACTGACTGGTGTACAAGGACCTAACAATGTGAATCAAATAGATGAAACCTTTAATACAAAATCAAATGCATTTTGGTGATTTTTTAATTTCCTTCTTGATGAATTTACTCAACAACTCTTGACTTCATAAAATACTTCCGCATAAAGTTAGGAGCTTGCTGCTTTGTTTTTTTTCCTTTTTATATTACTCTCGAATTATAAAATATTTCTCTGGTTTGACATGAATGTGCTGGTAAGTAAAATATTCAACTTTATAATATGGCATAATTAATTAATACTCTATGATATTAAATTAAATATATATATATATATATATATATATATCAAATTAAAGCTTTGCCATGAAGAGAGCACTTCTTAACTGTAGCTCCTCAGGTGAAGACGTGTGGGTAATTAAGTATACTTGTATCAAAGAAATTATTTGGCGTTGCCATGTTACACAACGCTGACACAGAACTCAACACAACGGCGACTTCCCTTCCCTGTCTGATGAGATGGGCTGTTTTCCTTGAATCTCATTTTCCATGAGACCTAATTTATAAGCCGCTAAAACAACGTGCTAATACAGGTCATGATTTAGAAAAACTAGCGATAATTCACGTCAGTTAAAGTTTTATTTAGAGATAAGATCCATTAGGAGAGAATTAAGAAGGCGGAGTTAGGATTCAACTTACTTTCGGTTGAAGAAACAGAAGGGAAGACAACTAACCAGTCATTACTTATGGCGTCTTTATCAAGAAATAGAAGCTTAATTTCTAAAGTCTAAACCCTAATATTCTTGGTACCTCACATGCAGAAGTTTGACCCATCAACATCTTCTCTTTTGCAGAAGCCAAGGCAAAAACCAAGCGTATATCCAACAAAAATGAGAGGAAAGGAAAAAAGGAAGTGTACTACTTTCATTTTACAAAGGCAAAGGCAGCAAATTAAAATTCAAGTCCAAAGAGACTCTCTCTTGAGAGCTGGGTCTTGGATTACATTGCTAGAAGATGCAAAGTCGAGGTATTGGGAGATGTTATCCAAGTTATTAGAGGCTAGAAGGAACGACTTGTCATCTTGATCTATTTGAGTTGGCAAGGCCGATGATGATTCCTGTTGCATCTGAATGCAAAGTATCTCAGTCTGAGCCACCGCAAGCTGCATTTTCAACTGTGATACTTGGCTTTGAAGGTAGGATATGGCCCCAGCGCATCCATACACCGGGTCTCTCATTCTTGCATTTGCTTCATAAACCAAGCTACTTACAGCATCCGCTCTCTGATGAACCGGGAGCTCCTATAAGATTCACAAGAAGATATTTATAATTACAACAAAAAGGAAAAACATTTATGGAACCGTATACCAAAGCATGCACTTCTAACAAACAATGCTCAAAGCTCCTAATTAATGCATGCATGCTGCATGCATGCATTAAAAATGAGGAGAAACCGAGAAAGAAAGTAAGAAACCTGCAACATTTTGCTGACATTGCTAGCACCAAAGACTTTGTGAACAATAGCAAACTTGTGAGGGTCGTCAGATGGGAAGTACGGGGCAAAGATGCAGTCCTTGGCGCAGCGACGCCTCAACAGTTTGCAGGATGCGCACGGTGAAGAACCTCCCATATCTGGTGATCTCAAGAACTAGCGAAGGTATAACAGAGAGATTTTGTTTGATGTTGAAGGAAGAAAATATTGCTAACAACCGATAAAGCTTAGTGTTGAAGAGAATGGAGATTCAAATGCCCATTTATAATGGCTGAGGTGGGTGCTCACCTAATGTGGAATGAATCCACATGTTTCATAATTTAAAAAGTTTTTAAGTATATGGATGGAATTGATGAAGGGAGGCTAAACATAGATAATAAACTATACAAGCAGTGGATATGTATCTTTTAATTACAATTATGTCCGTCTAACAAAAATATCATAATTTTATCAAGGGCAATAAGGTCAGTTTCGAAGAGTGGAACAAGATGTCATGGAAAACAACGGGTGTGAGTTGACCACCGCCTTGGCGCGTGATAGGTTGTCATCCATGCGCAGGTTCCCACGTTCTTGTTGTTTGACTTTTCTAAGTTTATACTTGAACGAGTAAGAGATCAAAATTAATTAATAATAAACTACATATTAATAACGATGGAATGGATGTTAAAATTTGCATAGACAATATGTGTGAACAAATTATGATTAGCCCTTTTGGGTAATAACAGTAAACTGTGAGAGAGTTGAGAGAGATGTGAAATTAACTCTAACCTCAAACCTGGATCGAGGCTCCATGAGAAATGGGCTCAACGTGAATGTTTGTTGGCGGACACTCACATGCATGGAAACATACATAACATCTCTTCTCTCTCTCCCTCACATCGTTTGTTTAACCCTGCGAATCACCTTGATGAGGGCAGCCATTAATGAAAGTTTAGCAACCTGCTGTTTTATATAGCTTAATATTCAGCTCGTATAAAATATCAAATATGCTGCAGATACGAGAAACCACATCGAAGTTGTCTTATCTTCCTTTCTCATGACATTTTTTTTGGTGTTGTCAGATTCAAAGTGACCTGCATAAATATTAATTCGAGTTTATGGAGAAATCAACCTTGTAAAATAGCATGCAAAATTACAAGATCTCCATAAAAGAATATACAGTATACACAAAGATTACATAGATTAACTATAAATCTACAAGCGATTAATTTCAGCCAGATATGAGATCCGACATGAAGCTGATGTTTAAGGATTATTAAAAATGAAACCCATTTCGAGAGAGATTGAAACAAAAAATATGCCAGTTTGTAGAAAACCTAAGACCTATTTCAGACTGTTGCATTAAATGTCGTCCACATGATTCCAAGCCTTCTAATCCTTTGTTCCGAGAAAAACAGCTCTCCTTCCGTAGTTGTCATGGCATATGCACAATTTTTTTTATATGCACTTTGTCTTACAAATCAAGTTTATGTTTTTATTTTAATTTATCTGAACCAAATAGAAATAGTATTAAAATTGGGGCCAAAGCGCGTTTTCACTGCCTAGCTTCCATCAAGTTTCAAACCCCATGCTCTAGAAGCGACAGAACCTTGTAAACCTTGCTTTACTGTAATACTTTAAGGTAATAAATGAATGAAATAGAGGAAAAAACAGACATCTTTTCACAATCCTAGAGGCCAATAAAACATGCAAGCTCCGATGCAGACATTAAATGAGCTTGGTGATTTGGAAGATTCGGCTCTTGAATTATGCATAGAATATATTTTTATATAGTTTTCAATATTATAAAAAACAGTGGAGACTAGAAGCAATGTCTGACAAAGGAAACGTCTGATCAAATGAGGGGCTCAAGCGGCAATGACTGACCTGAAAATTCAATTGCTTGAACAGAGTGGTGTTGGATTTCCAACGCAAACATATGTGATGGTTTCAAAATGCTTATAAGACTCCATTACCAACTAGGTGCCTGAGAAGAAAAAAAATAACAAGGAGAAAGCCTTAATTAAGCGAATGATCAAGCCAACATGATAACATCATAATTCGTTCTGCACCGCTAAGTTTTACTTGTATACTAGCACTGTACATTATGTTTTTCAACTTTCCACCCTTGTTTTCTAATTAAGCTACCTCTTAACCTCTTTAGCAATATCCTCTCTAATGAAGCACATGATCAGCCTTGTTTTCCAGCCTTGTTTTTCCAAATTAAGGTCAAAAGTCCAAACCAACAAAAATACCACCCACCACTTTGTTTTACCTACTTCATAAGAAAACGTAAAAATCTAATGTAAAAGATTGTTCAAACATGATGAAAAATGTTGTGTTCTAGCCTTTCATAGTAGTTTGACTATTGAGTAACTAGCCTACAAGAGACAAATTTTCCATAATCCGACCAGTGAGTTAAATAAGTGTCCTTAAGTGGCAAGAATCGCATTTACATGAGATAATAACTGTGTGGAGATTGTTAACAAAAAAAAAATGTGTGGAGATAGTCAAAAGTCAAAGCATTTAGTTCCAAGCAAATCAAATTAGTCTAGGCTTGGCTCGGCTTCCGAAATTTAGTGCAATGACAAAATGATTAGCTAAAGTCGGCCCATATAAAAGCAAACTTGGGCTAACTTTTGTTGCCCTTGAGAAGGACCAAATAAATTCCAGTCTACAAAACTATTAGCACGAATTAATTAATGATTCTTGGGCTCTAAGTCTCTAACATTCCCTTGACTGCTAGCCCATGGCTATTTCAGCATGCCGCATGCGAGGCTTAAAATGAAAGTTAATAAGAAAGTAGAATATTTCATAGGTCATTTCCGTGGGCAAAACAAAAGATTAAACGTGATGAAGGAAAGGCAAGAGACTGGTTTCAGTTGGAGAGAATGAGGGTGATCCAACAGGAAAAAGGCTTCCCAGAAGTGTGCTAGAGGGGTTATGCTAATTAATATCATCAATCAGATAATTTTTCATACAAATCCTAGCATGTGAAATTAACAGCTTCAAAAAAGGACCTGCAATGTTTATGAAACAGACATCTCGGTGCAGGGGAATTGGGAAGTGTGCTTAGATTCAAGACTGATGAACCAGCTGCACCCTTTGGCTTGCATTCAGTTTTCGCTGATTGTGCTTTTTAATGCCATTTCTGTACACAGTGCTGGCAGCATAAGGCCCTTTCTTGCGAATTTGAGGCTGTGGTTTGCTCCTCTCAGTTGTTTTCTTTCTCAAGTATTCTGCTGTCTGAGCCTGAACTGTGATGAACAAAGTACTTTTAAAACATTAAAAATTAAAGGAAATATGGTTGCATAGTTTTCATCATATATGGTTGCATAGTTTGCATCATATATGATTGCAACATCAATTAAATTCCAGTTATTTGAAGATTTAACAACAATACAGTAAATATAAATGAGACACACCAGAGTGTGAAGCTGCCGATGTTACAGCAGAATTCTTAATTTGTTTATTTCTTCTGCAACTTGCAACATTTCAAACAATTTATCTGTAACGCCATCCCTCGGAAGACATGAGAGTGCATAATCACAAGCCTATAGAAGCAAAAATCAAATTAATTGTAAAGCATACATTAATCAATTGGAAGAATAAATTCCAAGCTCGATCATTTTATAGTAATAAATGAAAGATTGAACTTCAATATGGCCAAGATTGAAAACATTCCGTTTTTAAAGTACCTTTACAGCAATAGCATAAAAACCATTTTCTAGTGATTGTTCCGCAAAATTCAGCCATTCCAGATGTGAAACTTCCAGCCACTGATGGATTCTAGATTTGTGTTCGCGAAGAACCAAGGCCTCGTACCTCAAAGCAAAACAACTCTGAACCAAGACAAATAAAAAGCCGAAAAGGAATTCAAGGACGGAGAAATAGTGGATTTACAATAACAATGGCGATGGTCAAACAAAAATTAAAGGATTTTTGTGACCTCGATATCACCGATGATAGCAAAGGCTTGAACGAAGAATTCCAGTACAGAGAGCTGTTGATCTACAGTTTTGTCTGCAATTTGACGAATAACGAAGACAGATTCTGATCTGATGAACTCTTTCAAGCTCGACCGTAGTTGAAACAGCAATTTAACGTCCTTGGAGGTGAGAATGGATTCGAGAATTCGAAGAGAATCGTCGTTGAATCTGCGGGGATTGAAAGAAAGAGAGTTAAAGATCATTAAAGCGAGATGGAGATTTGGTTGAGAGATTAAGTGAACCTTTTGCTGTTGATTTGGGAGCGGAAGACAGATATTTGCTGAGCTACGCCAGAGTCCGACATTTTGGCTTGGAGAACGGAGAGGGAATTGGCGGGTAAGGGATTGGTTTAAATAGATTTCTTTTGGGCCTCAAAGCCCACAAAATGAAAAAGGAAAATACAATTTATAAGAGGGTTGACAGATGAAAGAGAAGAAAGAAAACTGCAACAGAGTTCGAAACGACACCGGACCAACATGGCCGGTCGCAACCACCTTTCAACGCCGTCATCTGTAACCCGGGTCATCGCCGAGCGTCACATCATTCACCACCACCACCTCGAGGACCGAATTGCAATCCAGCACCGCGAGATCCAATCCCTCCTCCTCGACAACCAACGCCTCGCCGCCACCCACTTGGCGCTCAAGCAGGAGCTATCCCTCGCCCAGCAAGAGCTCCGCCACCTATCCTCGGCGGCTGCCAACGTCAAAGCCGAGAGGGACGCCGAGGTGAGGGAGGTCCACGAGAGGTCACTGAAGATGGACGCCGAAGCGCGTGCCGTTGATGCGATGAGTGCGGAGCTGGCTCGTGTACGGGCTGATGTACAGAAGTTTACGGTGAACAATCAGGAGCTAACGGCGCAATTGGACGCGGTCAACGATGAGCTAGCCAAAGCAATAACGGAAGCGAAGCGAGTGCCAGTAATTAAGACGGAGATGGAAGCCATACGAAAAGAAATTCATAAAGGAAGGTAATTCTCTGAAAAATTTTCGTTTCTTTAAACGGAAATTTGATGACTTTTTCATGTTTATTCTGTTATTTTGAAACAAATAGTTGATAATGATGGGCTTTTTCTGTTTTACTTTGAATGGAATTTGGAGAATATTTTGTGGTGATTGTAATGGGAGTTGTTCATTTTGTCATTTCTCTGATGCTTCAAATGGAAAGAATAGTGATGAAGGAGAGAGTGAGGAAACTGTTTGATGATTGCAGGGTCGAGAAGGCTGGAATTTGGAAAGCAAGGCATCAGTTTCATGTCTATGATAATGCTATTGATAATTTGATACACTGATATAGGCTAAGTGCAAACAAAGTAAACATAAGCATTTCTTTGGCTATTAACTAGTTCAAGATTGAAAGTATTAATATTAGAATTACAGTTACTGGTTCAATTTACTAGTATTAGCTTATATACAAGTGGCTATAAAAGTGTGTCGAGACTTGGGATTTACTGGGAACGAGGGATTTTTAGTTCTAAAAATCTAGTAACTCCTTATCATGATTCATGGGTGAGGATGATTTATGCTTTTACTACCCTGATCCACTTTTTTTAGATGAATATGATTCGTGGATACTAGTCTACTGCTTTGCTTCTCCAATATTAAGACTACACTTCTACTGATCCAACTAGACTCTGCTTGGAGTATCATTATGTAAGAGATTGAAATTCTCAGCTTAGGATAACCTGAAAATGAAGTAGAAGGAACTCTTGGTTTGTCAAGAATTGCAATAGATTTTCACATGGTCATTTCTTGATCCTGATTTGAGTCAATTTAGATTTCTGAATCTGGATTCAACTTAAATGTTGATGTTATTTATTTTAATACATATGTTTAATGTGGGTCAATGAGAAGCTCTATCTGATATGGAAAGTTAAAAGCACAAGATAACAGCGTATTAGGAAGTTGGTAGAAATAACAACTTCCATTTGGTTGTGGCTTTAATTTTCATGTAGATGTAGTTGTTGACTAAAAAAATATGTTGTTGCTTGTGAATAGGACTGCTATTGAACATGAAAAGAAGACACGAGCTAGTAACCTTGAACAACGTCAGATATTGGAGAAGAATATAATCATTGTGGCTCGGGAAATTGAAAAACTTAAAGCAGAATATGCTAATGCAGAGAAGAGAGCACGGGCGGCTGCGGCTGCTGCAGCTGCAGCCAAACCAAGTAATGATCTCCTCCTATCTTGTTCTCTTGCAATTGCCAAGCATAATCTTAACTTCCTTGTATCAATTCTTGACCTTTTTCTATTAATTTAATTTAGACCCCACATATAATGGAAACTATGGAAATATTGATGCCCAGTATGGAGGAAGTTCGCACCTTGACACGTATTCCATGCCTCAGGTATGTCTTTGCTAGTTTTACGTCTTTTTTTTTTTTCTTCCTACAGACTCAATTCAATATAGATGGAGGTGGTAGACTGAATTTTAAAGTAAGAGAGTGAATGAATTTTGATTTATAAAAAATGTGTATAACCTTTAATAATTATTATTTATTTCTAGAAGTGAACATGACTGATTTCCATTATTTTTTACTCCATGGTTTAACAGCTCTTCACTGAGAATTGCTTAATACTGATTTCAGGCTGATGCTGCTCCACAATTTGTGCCTGGATCGGTATCCATCGTTCCATTAGAGGGCCAAGGGTCCCATAACACCTTGTGACAGTCAAACCGGTAGCGGTCTTTGTAATTTCGTTTAATGTTCTACATGAAAACTAAGAAGCTCATCTCTAGGCATTTTCGAATTGTACATAAAATCCAAAAACTAGCAATTCTTCAAAACCGAAAAGAGAATTGCAGTATTTCTTTTGCAGCTGGAAAAAGTGTGATTATTTATTCACTGCTTGACAAAAAAGAAAATTTCCAAGGAAAACATTTTCGAGTTGAGAAATGAAAAACCAATTAATAATGCATTTACATTAACATTTGCCACTATTTTCTAAAGCACTTAATGTTTAATGCATTTGCAGTATGTTTTCCTATATCTGCAAAATCGAATAATCTTTATCATATCGCATTGGGCTCGCCTCATATGCAATTAAAAAAAGGAGGAAAATAACATTGAAACATTCGAACAACATAGCCTTGTATCTGAATGCAGCCATTAAGAAAGATTTAAGATTGTTTATCTTGGAAGAATACAAATAGCAAAAATCTGACTGTCAGTTGTTAGAGTGGTGAACTAAATAACTACTGGCACTACAAATCTAAGACACGCAAATGCGAACAAACAGAATAACATGAAGACGACATAATCCTTCGGCTCACAGCTACAACCAAATCGTGAAGTGTAGCAAACTTCAAACAACTCTCCAGCCGTTGTTCTGCAACTTTCTTCTCATACTTGAGGAATGTGACGACAGCCACACCAAGAGTAGTCCATCAGATGCCATTTTTAACCACTTACAGTACCCCAACCATTTGGTAAAATTACACTCAGCATATAGCTATTGCCATTTATTAACGAGTGACAACAATTCAAGCCCAATGCCAGACCAATTTGCCAACCTTAACATTTTCACAGTTAAGAATAGATATGCTGCCATACAAGGATCAAAATCTAATTTCTTTAATTGTCCAAAAGATAAATGAGCTTGAGAAGTGGAAAGTAACTTTGGCAACCACTAATAGCATCTAGTTTCTAGCATGGGATGATGCTAAATCCCATCACTTTTTACTAGCAAGCACATTTTGCAATATCAAGGGTACCCATGCATGCATATAATTCACAAGCTTGTTCCACCACATCCTATGATGAGGAGACAGGCAACAAAATCAAATCCACCACTAAGGGTAAATTTCCAAACAAAAGGGTAAATATGTGATCTGAAAGAGTAGCACTCACCTGACATTATCAACCTACCTTAGCAGCAAGCAATTTGGAGTTAATCCACTTGCCTCTATAAAAAGATTCACACAAATCCAATCAATCCAACGCCTAAAATAAAACCCCCAGCCAACGGTAGACAAAGGAGGAAGGAGAAAAAGGGGTATTGCCCAGACAAGTGAACAACCTACCTCTTAGTCTCCTGCTCAAGAACAACCCTGGGAATGGAACACAACTACAACCCTTAGACCATAATTCTTAGTACATAAAATACTTGAAGCTGAAAGTCTCTCAGTATGGGCGTGAACGGTTTCCACCAAAGTGATGTCTATCTGGCCCAGAACCTCCATCTCTATAATTATCCCTGCGTCTGTCCCCACCACTGCCATAGCCACCTTTACCGCCTCTGTCAAATAACAAACCAGTCAATAATTCAGCTTCAACATATGCAAAAATTTATTTAACCAAAGAACAAAAACCAGTTAAAAAAAATTCTAAAATGACAAACATAGGGGGCATTCTGATGCTATCATAAACATTTCATAAGAAAAATTTCAGTCAAGACCAGCAAAACCATAGGCTGTTGTCTATTGAACAGTGACAGGTATGATCATTTGAGCATTTGATTTTAAATGATGAAAGCAAGCACACGTTATAAGCAGGAATTCAACATGGCAACATTTAATATAGACCAGAAAAACTGCTATATAGACATCATATCTTCATAAATTCCATGTTGAAACAAAGCATTTAAATGCACTATAGATGAATTTATCCAAAGAAAAGCCCAAGGGAATATATGAGTCAGTTCCTGTGAGGAAAAAAATATAAATGAAACATGTTTCAAATTAGAAAGATAACTCAAGGGTTAAAATAATACCCATGATCGTATACTTTAGGAGCAGTCTTCTCTGCCATAGCCACGCTGATTGTAAAGCCTCTCACGACGTGATCTGAGAGAAAAGATCCCACAAGGGTGAGGAGAAATTGAAGGCAACAAACTAAATTAAGAAAGTTTCTAGGCAAGTACTATTAAAGAAACCGCCAGCAGAGTGAGCAGCCTGAGGATCTTCATACGACAAAACAGCATCGCCTTTTGGATTTCCTTTCTCATCTGTGTATATTTTAATATTCCATGGCCACTGATCTTTATAACCACGCTTCTGCTTAATTCTTCCAACCTAAACCGAATGTGAAACGTTAGAATACCAGCGAGGATGCCAAAACTTCATACAAAATAAAAACATCACTAATCAATAGAGCCCCATTACAGCATAAAAACATAGAACTAGGGGATAAAATAAATTTCAAAAAGCAATTATCATAAACCAACAGATACCAGCTCTGAAATAAAACAGAAACACCAGTATGATGTAGATGAAATATTTCCCATTAGACGGCACATTGATTTAAAAGATAAGATTTGGCCATTACTTGTCCAATGCCGCCAAAAAGTTCTCTTAATTCTTCAGTAGTAACATCAGGTGGCAAATTTGATATGTATATTCTTGAGTTGTCACAAGAATCTCCGCAGTTGCCGTCACACTGCTTGATCTTACCTGGTGCATCAACTGGAGGACCACCATAACCACCTCCCTGATGTCGAGAACCACCAGATCCAAACCCACCATCATATCCACCAGGAGGTCCACCCCGCCCACCAGTCCTCACATCATTCAAACCCTCACCACCATAACCACCTGCAGGGCCACCATAAGATGGAGGGTATGATGTGGGTCCACCAGTATAGCTTGTAGGTGGAGGAACTGCATCCATTCCATAATTTGCATTCCCACCATATGCATTAGGAGCAGGTGGATAGTTTCCACCAGCAGCACCACCATAAGAATGGGACACTGGAGGAGGAACTTGACCATATCCACCATCTTCTCCCCCTTGATTACCTCCATAAGAACCACCTCTGCTACCACCACTTCTATTATCATAATTTCCACCTCTACCTCCATCATAGTTGTTATTCCTCCCACTATCATAACCGCCCCTACTCCCGTCTCCCCTACCTCCACGATTACCACCATATCCTCCACCACTACCTCCTCTGTTATATCCACCACCACTACCGCTACCACGATCACCAGCACCCGCAGGAGAGGGTGCACCGCATTTGTTACACTCAACTCTTCTTGCAAAGTTCAAGTTCCCACAGCTACATAGACATATACCAGTTTAAAACACAGAAATCCAGACAACAGTAATATTGAAACTTCAGCTCATCAAATGGTCCAAATCTTACATGTTTAAGACGAATTAAATGTACAAAATCCGTAACAGTGTCAATAGCAAAACAAAAGCAGATAAAAGATAATTTACCTGGGGTTCGGGCAAAGCCAGTCACCATCTCTGCCGCCTCCACCGCGGCCACCACCTCTTCCACCGCCGCCTCTTCCACCACGGTCTCCTCCTTGATAGCCTCCACTGCCTCCTGCAGAATCCAGATCCAATTTATTGAAAATAAGAACAAAGCTAAAAAGAGGTCGATCTTGAAGAAACCAATAAGACAACTGTAAGAAAACAAATTACCTCTATTTTGAGAACTACCTCCATATCCACCACCTCCACCTCCACCTCTGCCGCCACCACGGCCTCCGTAACCTCCACCACGTCCGCCGCCACCGCCTCCACCATAACCACTGTCCCCTCCATAACTTCCATAGCCGCCACCACCAGCTCCACTATAGCCCCCAGCACCGCCATATCCACCACCATATGATGGCGGAGCAGCTTCGCCTCCATCTTGACCGTACATCCTTTAACGATGTATCTAGGGCTATTTGTTTTCTTATTCCTCTTGCAGAGGGAAAGAGAGATTTTAGGGCGTAATAAAAATTGCTTGATGAGTCGTCGGGGATTTTAAATATAAAGACTCAGTTTTTTTTTTTTTTTTGCTCAACTGAACTTGGGAGTTGGGACTAGTTTAGTTTCCGCTTGTTTCCATCTGTGCGGTGAATCCTTGATCGAACGGTTCTGACTCATGCGTGGAAAAATGATGGGCTGACACTAGCACGATCCAGATTTTAGAAGGCCTGAATGATGAATCCTCTGATTGTTTACTCTTAGGCCCATTGAATTCGACCAACCCGGATGACGTTTGAGCCTTTCGGTTTGGACCTCTGGGGTGAGATGCATACAGAATCCAAGCATCTCCATCTACCACGTGAAATGAAACCCAATAAGCATGAAAAAAGGTCGGCCATTGGCATTGTAATCCATTAAAAGAGAAGAGCATCATGAGCAGAAGTTGAATGAGAATAAGAGGTGTGAAGTGCAACAAAATATCTGCAGTTATCAACCCATGGTTACCGATATCACAGCAGCAGTTCTTCATCTCAGTAGCATCATGGTTACAGCTGTAACTAGGGGTGAGCATAAATCGGTTTCAACTGATTAAACCGACCGAAATAGAAGAAAAACGGTGATTTTGATTCGGCTCAGTCCGTTACTCGGTTAGGACGGTTGCAGCATTGGGTTGTTTGGTTTATTCGGTTGGTTTTCGGTTAAAATTTTTAGAACCGAAGTAACCGAATAAACCGATTATAGTTACGTATTTTTACCGTTTATAATATTCCCATCCCACATATTCCCTATTTTCCTCCCAAATACCAATCGACCAACCCTCTTCCATCTCACGATATACCTTTCCCAAATTCCTATTCCTAACCCTAAGTCAGTAAATCGATCGAATCTCACCCTCCAAACACTGTCGCCGTCGCCCGCCCCCGCCGACATTGTTCCCCGGTCTGCAACTGCTCCTAGTCCCACCACTCTGTCTTTCCTTCATTGTGCGCCTCCTTTTGGGCTTCTCCTATTCTTTCTCTCCTCCATCGCTCCTCCTTCTCAGCTTCTCCTATTCTTTATCTCCTCCATCGCCATCGTGCCTCGTTCTCCTTTTTCTATCTCTCCTTCATCGCGCCTCCTTCTCCAATTCTTTCTCTCATCCATCGCGTCTCCTTCTCCCCTTTCTGTCTCTCCTCATCGTGCCCATTCTGTCTCTCCAATCTCCTCATTGCATCGTGCCTCCTTTCTCCGATTCTGTTCTGTCGCTACCTTTCTCAGTCTCCCATTCGGCCATTCGAGTTTCGACAGCCAACAGTACTCTTAGTTTCTCATCTTAGCCACCAAACCAAAGGTAATTATGAAATAGTAGTACTTGTTTATTAACTCTGATTAATTAGTAAGAAATTATTTTATTCAATTCATGTTCTTTTTTATACAGATGTCGTCTACTGCTGATGGAGAAGAGGCTATGCAATCATCATTCCCTCAAGAAAACACACATCATGGAGGAGCAGCAGCAAAAAGTAAAGCTGCAAGTTCTCTGCAAGGGTCCAAAAGGAGATGACCTAGCTCATGGTCGGAGGTATGGACTCATTTCACTAAATTTGTTAATGACAAAGGTGAGAACAAAGCTAGATGCAATTATTGTGATAGGGACTTCTTTGCTGATACAAAAAATAATGGTACATCTGCATTAAAGGGTCACATGATTCGTTGTACCAAATTTCCTCGAGTTAGTTCTGATCCTTCCCAAACAGAAATAGTTGTAGGCTCGGGAGATGTGTCTTTATGCACTTGGAAGTTTAATCAAGATGCTATTAGGAGGGGTATGGTTAAGATGATTATTATAGATAAGTTGCCTTTTAGATTTGTGGAAGGTGAAGGATTTAGGCGTTGCATGGCTCTTGCATGTCTAAGATTTCGTGTACCATCACGATGGACTATTGCTAGAGATTGCTATCAACTTTATATAGATGAAAAAATTCATCTAAAGCAATTATTGACTTCTTCTTCTGTAAGAGTATCCCTTACCACTGACACATGGACCTCTTTACAAAGAATCAACTATATGTGTCTTACAGTTCATTTTATAGATAATGATTGAAAACTAAACAAAAGGATTTTAAACTTTTGTCCCATTTTCAGTCATAAGGGTGAGGCTATTGGGAAGTCAATTGAGAAATGCTTGCGTGATTGGGGGATTGAAAGGGTTTTTACCATTACAGTTGATAATGCTAGTTCAAATGATGTTGCAATCTCACACTTGAGAAAAAAATTTAACAATGCAAGAACTAGTGTTGTAGGAGGCAAATATATTCATTTGAGATGTATTGCTCATATTGTTAATCTTATTGTGCATGATGGATTGAAGGAAATGAGTGAATCTGTGGCTCGTGTTAGAGGGGCAGTTAGATATATTAGACAATCACCTTCTAGGTTAGCTAAGTTTAAAGAATGTGTTTCCAATGAAAAAATTCAAAGTAAGAGCTTGTTGTGTTTAGATGTTAGCACTAGGTGGAATTCCACTTATTTGATGTTAGAACAAGCTCAAAAGTTTGAAAGAGCCTTTGAGGCTTTTGATGATGTTGATCCTTATTTTAGAAGTGAGCTATCAATGGTAGATGGGATGCCTAATCAAAATGATTAGGCAAGTGTTAAGAGATTATGTCTTTTTTTGCAAAAGTTTTATAAGCTCACAATAAAAGTTTCTGGTTCTTCTTATGTCACTGCTAATACATTTCTTGATGATATTTGTGGGGTTTATGGAATTTTGAGAGATTGGCAATTGTATCATGATGCTGTATTGAGTGCAATGGCAAAAAAAATGAAAGAAAAATTTGATAAATATTGGGGGAATGTTGAGAAAATGAATATGCTGCTTTATATTGCCTCTATTCTTGATCCTAGAAAAAAGCTTGCCTTTGTTGAATTTTGTTTTGTGAAAATGTATTCTCAAGAGCAAACTTTATTGATGATGAAAAAAGTGCAAGAAGCACTAAGTGAGTTGTTTGATGAATTCAAAAAAATGGTGCAACCTCAACCTGAAAGAGTTGGTGAAAGTAGTAGTAGTCAAGCAAGTCAAGTTATAGAATTCAACGATGATATTATGATTCGGGATCGGGATGACTCACAAGTTGTTATGGATGAGTTTAAGAGGTATATGATGGAAAATGGAAAAGAAGAGAACAAGACAGAGTTGGATAGATATTTGAATGAAAAGCTTGATACTTTTAAGAAAGGGGTAGAGTTTGATGTTCTTCTTTGGTGGAAACTCAATTGTCCTAGGTTTCATATTCTTTCTCATCTAGCTCGCGATGTCTTGGCAGTCCCAATATCCACAGTTGCTTCTGAATCTGTCTTCAACACTGGTGGTCGTGTGCTTGATCCGTATAGGAGTTCTCTGACTCTTAAACTTGTGCAAGCTCTTATATGTGCTCAAGATTGGTTACGTGGATCTTTACATTTCGATCCACATGCTTTTGAGGATGAAATTGCACAACTTGACCAAATTGATTTAGGTAAATATTTTGTTTATATCACCCCATATTTTTTTTCAATTCTTATTTCTAATTATTTTGGTTATTTATTTAAAGCTAACATACTGTTATATATTGTTTATTTATTCTTAGATTTGTCCAAAATTGCTTTGGATCCTATACTAGAGTAGAAAATGTGTTGATCATATTAAATTGAGGTAATATTAGTATTCAATATTCATTAGTTTAAATGTTTTCATATCTTGAAAGTATATTTAAATTTAATCTTTATTTTAATTTTAGTTGTTGAATACTTGAATTGTAGTCATTGTCATGCTTGGAGGTTGGTTCTTTTTGAGGCTGGAACTAATTGGAATTGCTGCTTGGAGTCGGAGCTGTTGCTTGCTTGCTGTCTACATTTGTTCTGTTCATTGATATTTTGCTGTTTGTACTAGTTCTGGATATTTCTATGTTCTGAAATATTGTGGCTGACTGTTGATGCTAAGCTGAATGTTTGAAATTTGAGGTATCATGTTTTATGTTGTTAAGCTTGTCGGTAACTGGTAATCGGTGGGGGTGGTTCTATTTGTTTCCTAACGGTGTTGTGCTGTGGATTTCTGGGCATCTTTGACTGTTGCTTGGTTGGCCTTTTTATATTAGCAATTCCATTTTCCCAAGCTGTTTGTATCTTTTGCTCTCGTTTGGTTCTCCATGTTGTTGCTTCGATGTGTTTCCTTATTTTTTAAGATATTCTGTTTGGCTTTTGATTTCGTTCTTTCCTATTTTGGAGTCTTGTTATCTCATTGTGCAGCTTCCTTTGTTCTGATGTTCCCCTTCTTTGGTGTTTTTTCAGCTTCTTATCTTCTTTGTTACTTTTTGGGGGGTTTCTGGGAATTCTGGTCTTTTGTTGGTTTATCTTTCTTTTGGTGAGTAAACTTATTGTTTGTTTCTTTATTGGGGGGAAAGGTGCAGATTTTGGTGGATGAATTGAGTTTACTGAAAATGGGCTAGTGATGGATCGGCTGAAAGTATGATGGTTTCAAGTATTTCTTGTTTTGGTTGTTTTTACTCTTAAGAATCTACTCTTTAACATGTTGAAAGTCTTGGCTTTTCACCTTGAAATGACTCTCACTGGGAGTTTCAGTGCATTTCTATGTTTATGGTTTAACATGCTTGATTCTCTAATCTCTTTCCAAGGAGTTGATTTAGTTGCTAACTGGGTTGTTCATACTTGTCAGAAATCTTGTCTTTCAATGAAAGAATTAAAGAAAGAAAAATGATATTTCTTTAAACATTTAATTGAGTAGTTCATAGTTTTATGGTTTTAGATTAGTAAAAAAACCAACAAAAACTTAATCTGTTGAATAATATCTTTGCTTCACAAAAAAAAAAGTTGTTAAGTTTTATTTGTTAAATAATTCACTGCTATTATTATGTTTTTTGGTGTAAAGTTTTGTTGTTATTTATTTGTTAGTTGATTGAAAAATTAAAAAGAAAAGAAGTGCACATGAATGGATTAAGAAAACCAACTAACCCTTCTAAAACCGATCAAACCGATCGAAATTTAATTGGTTCGGTCGGTTCGATTTGATAGTTAAATTCGGTTGGTTTGGTTTTATTCAATAGTACTTCGATTTTTTCGGTTTTTCTCAAAAACTGAACCGACCGAATGCACTCCCTTAGCTGTAACAACTCTTCATCACAGCAGCAGCGAATCTCTGATAGAAGATCCTTCTAGCTCCTCGGGAATGGAGAAAGGCTAGCTCATTTTTGTAATGGTTAGCGTGAGACTAAGAGTTGGTTATTAGTAGTAAGTTTGTTGTATAGATTTCTGAGCTTTTCTAGTAGCTCGTAGTAGCTTCTTTCAGTTGCTATATAATGTGTACATATTAAACCAGTGAATTTCAATGAAACTCAATTCAACTTTACTCAAATGAACATTTGTGATAACAGAAGATTGCAATATGTATACACGCATAAATGTCCATGAAATTTATTTGAATATTGGATTGTAGTCAGCTTGGTAATGGTAACATACATGTCAATGTGTTCAGCACTAGGACTGAAATTGCTGTGCCCCTTTGAATCAGAATGTGGATTTTGATAAAACGACTTCTCATGGCAAGTGGCCTGCATAACATGTGAGATTTGTCGATGGAAAAGAAGTTTGAATATTTTCACAGTGCCTCCAATCACTCACAGGCTTCAGACGGGAAAATGAATTCTTAATTGAGGCCATTAGATGAAGTGGTCGATATGCCCGAGAGGCTAGGTTGGAATCCTGTTTGCCGTCGACGATTCAAACCATTGTTGAGCTCCTTGCAAATCATGAGTTTTGTCGGCCCAACACCATCGATCAGTGGCTTGTTTCCCCGGAGAAACATTTTGGACCTCATGTTACAAACCTAGACAGCCCAGGCACTCAATCCATCCAATTTCAACGGCCTAGACTTTTTACTTTAATGGGCTGTATCATCATGCAAATTTCAATAGTGAGGATTCCTCTTCAAGACTGAACTGTCAGCAGTCCAAACTCCAATCTCTGTTGTCCGCTATAGAAGTTCTAACCTCTACGCTCTTTGGATACGGATTATGGGTTAACCGAAAAAAACAAAAGGAAAAAAAGGGCTAGAAAGCTCGCCTTTCACTCACCTCTTAATTTCCACAAAACCGAAAGATTACAGAATGAATCTAGAGAAACTGAGCACGGGTACAATGTATTATTGATTGTAACTGATGAGAATTACGTTAAGCGACACGCAATTTTGCAGTGAGTTGTCAAATGATCATACAAATCAATGTTCCCTGTGGGAGCCATTAGTCATTCTCAACCTCTTCGCTTTCTTAGTTTCGTCATTCTTTCCTTTTCCTAGTTTTGTCTCCTTGTATATATTTTTCAAATCTTTTGCAAACCAATCCTTCCATTCCACTCCATGTCCTACCACTCTTCCTTCTCTTCTTCTTCTTCCATCATTCTCTTCGAAAGGAAAAAATAGGGTTAGGTTAAAGGCAAAGCCAAAGGAGTCGGTGATTGAAATTCACAAGAGAGGAGTGGAAGAGCACAATCATGATGCACCTTCCTGTCAGAGAAATCTGCGCACCTGATATGCTGTCGGCGACCAAATCCACAGTTTTTCAAACCAGCCGGGACCCACTGTCATGCTCACTTGCATTTCTTTCCTTCATCTATCAATCTTTCTTGGTTTTGGCTTTACTGCTTTGCCTCTCCTCATCCGTTTTTACTTTGCTGCAAAAGGGCCCACCTTCACTTGTTAGTTGCTAACCATCAATGCAAACGCCACTTCAACTTCAAACCCCTTACTCTTTTCGGGATTAGCACCTTTAATTTTCCCTATCAACACAACCAACCCATTTAATTTCTTGTAAAAGAGATTCTACTTCGTATACTTTAAACTGATGAATCATGATATATTTTCATAATGACAATTACATATGTAATTATTTCAAGCATGTACAAATAAATGTCATAGTTTTTTTGTCAAACATAAGATACTATCATTTAAAACTTCACCAACTAGATACATGGATGTGGGAGAGAAAGACAAAAGAAGCTGAAAATATTATTAAAAAAATGTAGAAGAATATAATTATAAATAGGGTTGTGGGTCACAAATCTAGTACATTAAAAAATGTTCCTTGGAAGGAGGATAAATAATAATAATTCCCCTAGAAAAATGGGAACAAAAGGCCATTGAAACGCGGGGAGCTGCAGGCAACTTTCTTTGGATCCTATCCTACCCATCCATTATCCAACGACCAGAACTCATCGATCCTGGGTAAGCCGCCGTGACGTCTAGGACGATTTAATTAATTCCTCCTTCAACAATTTTCATAGACGACGTCGTGGCTCGCAAAACAAAAGCATGAAATTAAGCATTGTAGTTCGGAGGCAAAAGAAGTGTCAGATCTTCGCAAAAGGAATGCATAAATTAATTAGACTAAATTCAATTTCTGATGCATTTACTGTTTTCGGAGCTCATTTGTTTCCATCATTCTCGTTGTGTAGCTGACCAGAAAAGTTCAGTTTCTTGAGCTCCAGTTTTACATTTTTTTGAACTTCTATTTGTAATTACAACAAAAGAAAAAAGAAAAACATAAAAATGGCCAGGGCAGCTTCATATCTTAAAAGCAAAAACGAAGTACAGCATTGTAGCGTTGCATCAGAAGAGCAAGTCAGAGAGAGGCCCATGAAAGGCTTTTCATTCAGACTCCTGTGAATCATAAATAAATACAGTGTCAATATCTCTACGCATGAATCCAGGGTCCTTGTAAATAGGCTCCCTTTCCCCCCCTACCCTTATGCATTATTTTAGATCTAGTTCTACTCTCCATAGTTATTATATATACTATATATATCATTTGCCCTTTTCTCATTAACATATCTTACTACAAAGTACGGAAAATACTCTCCGAGCAATTAATCCTTGTCTCCCTAGCAAGAAAATTAAAGATCAAAAAAAAATTTATGTGTCATATTCAAGTCTCATCTCATCATCATCATCATCATCATCATCATCATCATCATCAGAGCTTTTATCCCAATAGATTGAGGTAGGCTATATGAACTAATATTTAAAATCACGTTAGATCGTCCATATGTATCCTCTGCCTCCATAGATTCCTATTCAAGGTCATTTGCTCATCTAATTCTAAAACCTCCATGTCTTTTCAAACTACTTCCTTCCAAGTCTTTTTCGGTCTTCCTCTAGTCTTAACCCTTCTCTCAACATCCATAGCCTCTATTCTCCTAACTGGAGCATTTACAGGTCTACGTCTTACATGTCCAAACCAACGTAAACGATTTTCACACATTTTGTCTTCGATAGGTACCACTCCAATCATCTTACGAATATCATCATTTCTCATTCTATCCTTTCTTGTATATCTACATATCCACCGTAACATTCTCATTTCTGTTACACTCATCTTTTGTGTATGTAGCCTCTTAGTCGCCCAACATTCACTACCATATAACAATGTTGGTCTAACAATTGTCTTATAAAACTTGTCTTTCAACCATGTAGGAATTCCTTTATCGCACAACACACCTGTAGCACTTCTCCACTTACTCCATCCAGCCTGGATCCTATAGGTCACATCACCATCAATCTCTCCATCCATCTATATTATTGATCCCAAGTATTGAAAATGATCCCGTTTAGGTATCGCTACCCCATCTAACTTCACTACATCATGCTCTTCCAGTCGGTTAGAACTGAATTTACACTCCATGTATTTAGTCTTCACTCTGCTTAGTTTAAATCCATTTGATTCCAACATTTGTCTCAATAATTCCAACTTTATATTGATCTCCGCTCTAGTTTTCGCACATAGGACAATATCATCTGCAAACATCATATACCAAGGCACCTTATCCTGGATGGATTTTGTCAGTTTGTCCATAACTACCGCAAACAAGAATGGACTCAACGCTGACCCTTGGTGTAATCCCACCATGATAGGAAACTCACTTGTTTGCCCCCCACTTGTTCTCACATGTGTCCTTGCGCCTCTATACATGTCCTTAATTAGTTTAATATATTTCAAAGGAACTCTTTTCTTCATTAAGGACCACCAGAGTACCTCCCTAGGCACTTTATCATATGCTTTCTCCAAATCTATAAAGACCATATGAAGATTTTTACCCATTACTCGAAAGCGCTCCATAAGTTGTCTAAGCAAATATATTGCCTCCATAGTTGATCGACCCGGCATAAAACCAAATTGATTCTCCGATATCTCTACATTCTTTCTTAATCTCCATTCTATCACTCTCTTTCATAATTTCATCGTGTGACTCATCAATTTTATGCCTCGGTAGTTGGCGCAACTTTGATATGACGATTAAAAAAATACTTGATATGACGATAAAGTTAGTATAATGTTAAAGAATCATTTAAAAGAAATTCAAATAAGATAATCAAATCCGATTACTAATCTTAAAATTTTCATACTAGTAGTAATATTAATTCAATTTGGTACGAAAATGAATCTTCAACCAATTTAGCTGATGGATTATACCTTTTTTTAAGGCTGCTTCGTCCATTTGGTCCCGACCAAGTGGCCAGAAAACTTTGTCCCAACGGCATGTCTCCATGATGGAGCCTTTATTACTAACTATATTTGCTTTGAGCTCTTACAAACTTCACATCAGACCATGACAATGGCACCATATTTGGAACTCGACAAAGTCTTTTTAACTGTAAGACAGATTATAACTGACCGAAAAACATGTATAACCTTGTAAATGCTGTACAAAAAGAGTCGAAAACCTTCGATTTGTGCTGCTTTTCCTGCATCCCAATGCTAACAGAGATTCATATAATCATGACACTGTCCAAGTTTGATCATCAGAGAGCAGAATGCAAGAGCCTGCAACTGCGGCCCCTTGGAAATTTGGTCCGCGACCATATCATGGCCAAGTTAATGTAAAATCAATGTACGGTTTAAAAACGGTGGAGAATAAGGCATTGCCCCACGTGTTAAGGTGCCGTCCGTTTATTTTTGTTCATATAAAACAAGGGCATGTGCTTTCTTCTTTGGATAGCAAAATTGTGATCTTAAGTTAAACTAACTACATATTCCTTTCAATCAATACCTCACTAATAACATTTGCCAGTGGTGCTAGACAAGACTAGTCGAGGCGGGTGCCTTTTAGAGAAGGCCACGGCCCACCCATCCTCTTTCTTTCTTTCTTCACTCACCCCATCTAATTCAAATGAAGAACCATTGGCCTCTCAACGAGTGAAAAGCCCTCAGGCAGGGACAAAATAAACAAGTAAATTGATAGCTACGAAGGGCTTTGCCTTTCTTACAATGAATCTTGTGACATTGCTCCTTTTTCAGTTTCACTCTCTCGGAAATCTCCTGCCCACACTTACTGCAGCAGTAACATGTAGATACAAAAATGATCAAACCAAGATATTTAATTGCTTATGTTTTTCTTTTGCTATCAATAGTAGTTTTTTTTTTTTTACATTCCGGTTTTTAACCGACGGGAATGATGAAAAATTTTGGTTAATTTCCTATATCATGAATTCATTATCATCTGGTATATAGGAACGTGAATTAGCCAATTCATATCACGATGGGGAGAAGAAGAAGAAGGGTTTAAATGATCAGATCTTGAGACAAAAGGGATCCACTAGCTTAACTTTTGGCTTTTTCTGGAATCAAATAGGGTACTTAAAGTTACAAATACAAATAAAATAAGAAAAAAAGAGAGAATGAAGAAGGTTAATATATTTATAAAGAAAGAAAGATATTCTAGCAATGAAAATTATTTATACCAAGTGATACTACAAGAAAGCTTAAGCCTTTGAAAGAAAGAAGAAAGTTTCCTGCAATTATAAGAGGGGGATTGAAATGGTTCATGAATGAAAAGAAAGAAAAGGAGCCAAAAAGGGGTGAACAAGAACACAAAACCAAATACTAGAAGCAATTTAAGATATGATCATGAGGTAGAGAACAGTAAATGCAGCAATGATCTGATTGGAGATGGGTCTGCAAACGAAAATCAGAAATGGGGTTTTGTTGGGGAGTGAGTGGTGGGTCTATGTCATTATAGCAAAATAGAATATTAGGGTGTGATATATAATTAATAATAATACAGTATAGTGGTGTATAATACTTCAGGAATGCAATAGAATGGAAGAGAGGGTTGGCTACTGGTCCTTTTCACGCTGAGGTGGTGGTTTACCCAAAAAAAATAAGGGCAGCAATCACAAGGATTATTTTAAATATTCATTGATGCTTGCAGCCTATATCCTTTTGCTGTAGTTGTCATCACAGAAAGTAATGTTGTTTTCATAGGTATGAAAGAGAGAGAGAGAGAGAGAGAGAGAGAGAGAGAAAGAGAATGTGAGAAAGGAGGAGAGAAAAACAGATAAAGATCAGAAGGGCATGAGATCCAGAAGAGTTAAAATCCTTAAATCCAAAAAAACAAAAACCAAGAGCTTAGATCAAGATATAAAGGGAGAGCACCTGAAACTGAAACTGCGAAGTATGTAAAATTTAGTGAGGCGCACGTGTGCATATATCACAGCAGAATCACTATTGCCATTTGAGAGAAGGGTGGGAGCCCAGCCGGTCAAGAAAACCGGGACCAGATGCACAGTTGCTTAGAGAAATTTTGTAGTAGTAAAAGATTTGGCTACCGAGTGGTTGTTCCGTTCAGTGTTGCCCTCTTTCCCAACAAGCCTCCTCATGTCTCCACTCTCCAACACTATGAGGTTTGTCTAGCTAGAAACAAATCTTAACCCAACACTGATGGTAAAAGAAAACAGGAAAATTAAAAGATGCTCAAAGATATTAAAAAATAATAGTATATTGTGTATGGCCATAATGGGAAGGACCAAGAATAAACTGAAGGAAATTGGTGGAGTAAAAAGAAATGAAACATAGATTTCTCCTCAGTAATGAATTCCACACAAATGCGTACACATCTGATTGGATCTTACCAGGTCAAAAGAAGGAAAGAAACAGAAACCTAATAGCAATAATGATAACTAGAAGCAGCCAAGTTTCCTTGATGACATGCAAAGTGACCCATTTGCTTGTTACTGAGGAAGAAGAAGAAGATAGATATAAAAGCAAAAGGGGTTTTTCTTACTTGTTTTTGCTAAATTCTACCCATCAAAACAACTCCAAAAAAAAAAAAACACACGCACACACACAGAGGAATTAGTAGAAAAAAGAAAAAAAATCAAAATTTCTTACCATGTTTATTATTTCAACTTTTACATATGTGTATGCCTTTATAGTAGTTCATGTTCATGTATAACAAGAATCAAAGAAACTAAAGAAGATATGATAAAAAGTCTTATCAAACAAAAAGGAGAGAGACTTGGTCGAAAGAGATTAAGACTAGATTTCTAACTAAATTTGGTTCATGAGATGTATGGATTTAAGTTCAGAGAGAACCGCCAGATATATATAACTCATAATATATCACATTTAAAACAGCTATTAAAAGAGAAAAAAGAATAAAATCAGTAAAAAAAACTATAAGCTAGTGGTGGAAACAGTAGCAGCAGCGGTGGCACTACCAACATTAGCCGCAGTCCCACCACTATTATCATCTCCGCCATCAACTCCGGCGCTAACCCCACCACCATCAACAGCTTGAGTGGAAGCCACCGACACATTGACCCCCACAGCCGAAGTTGTGACAGTCGGCCTTTTTCTCTTCTTCTTCTCATAAGGAATCCCTCTAGCTTTAGCCTGCCCTTCTCTCACTTCCCTCAAATAAATCCTAACAGCCCTTGCGCCAAAAGGGTTTGATTCTGGACGTCCACTGTTTTCTTCATAAGCAGCTCTCAGCCGTCCGATCAGCGCGTCGAGGCTACCCCACGCTTGCTTGAGTGGACAAGAACAAGGAGCAGGTGGGTTTGGATGTCCGAAATGAGGACAACCCGTTACGTGAACCTTCGTTTTGCCAAACTGGTCAAGGTATTTTAAGAACTCAATTACGTGTGCGCCACTGCAACGAGCTAGTGTTAATGGCGGCTTATGGTTCTTCAGATACTGCAAAAAAGTGTTCCAGTCCCGACGCTTTTGTGACTCATAGCGACTCGGTGGAGCTGGGGAAGAAGCCGACTCACCAGCTCCCAGTTGCGAAGCCGTGGCCGGGGCTACTAAAGCTGAAGCTGTAGCTGATGATGGACCCTCGTTGATGCTATTCGGGTTGTGTGTAGCACCCCCTCCAGAAGCAGAATCCATTGACGTAAAACAGAAAGAAAAAAGTGTTGGGTTTTTGGTGATGATCAGCTGTGATTAACTTCCCCACCTATTATTTTCAACTTGAGGGATCCTGTTGTCTGAATTCCAAGTGTTGAAGAGAAGGCCGAAGGTTAGGCTTTTTTTTCCTGTCGTCTCTGTAGGAGCATATCTAAATTCTAAGCTATCTCAGTTAGGTGCTTCTGTTTGATTCCGTAAATAGTTCTTTAGGGTTCATTCAAAGAACTGCTGGCTCCCAGGGCCTCGTGGGATCTTTTCATGGGAGAGATTTGCTTGTTTTTTCTTTATTCGTGAGAGAGGAGATGATTTTGAATGAAAGAAAGAAAAAATTCAAGCGAGAAAAAGAGAGAGAAAAGAAAAACAAATAAGGGTGGATGATGTGACGTCCAAATAAAATTCTTTTTTTTTTCTCTTTGTTCATTGACGTCCAAATAAAATTCTTACTACTTCTATTATCTTATACTAACATTTTATTAAGATTGTAAGTATATTGGAAAGTAAATGAAGGAATCAAATCATATCATATTAGTAGTAATAAATTTAAAAATAATAAATAATAATGAATACTACTATTTTTCAGAGCATTTGATTTTTTATAGATCACATGGTGGCCCCAATGGACGTGACATGGTTCACTATTACGCCCGGCGGGCCATCCCCTCCACTCTCCCCATCTTTCTATTATTCATCACTTCCACAATCGCCAATCACTCCCGTGGCTTACCTCCTTCCTATTCTCGCTCATTTGTCCCCTCATAAATAGACCTTAAAATTTGGGTATGATTTATATCAACTAAATATTTTTTGTGTTCATTGATTTATATCAACTAAATATAAAACATAAAAATATGTTATAATTTATATTAATATGTCAAATATAAAATAAATTATTTAATTTTTCTAAACTCATATAATTCTCATTTAAATTTTAACTTTTATAATTTTTATTTATTTCTTAATTTTAATTTTATATCATGTCTAAAATTATCAAATTTACACTCAAACCAAAGGGGTTATAATTACTTGGTTGCGTGTGAAGCGCGTGGACAGTTTTAGAGTGTTGGTTTATTGGAGACTGCAGTTAATCGTGGTCTCACTTAGGGCAAACTTTTCTTGGCCACTCAAGAGCTCGGAGGCGCTCGCTGGGCGCTGATAGTTGCCGGTTTAAGGTGGCTGATTGTGCCTTTCACATCCTAGTGTATCTGTTTTTCGTGCAACTTTAACTCTGGCTAAACACGTGCACGTTGGTTCAATATGCAAAGAGGTATGTTCTCAATATTTTTCTCTCTATTTATAAGTTGTGGCTCAGTTGACAATGCATATTGAGTTTATGAGAAGAGTTTTCGGATTCGAATCTCACTAAATATACATTTAGAAAGGGGTAAGGAGCCTTAACTATGATTAAGCCCATAGCAAAATTAATCTTAAACCGTTAAAAAAAACATTAAAAAAAATCTTTTTCGTCGCTCCTTTTTTTTTTAGTTACATGATACACCAACCCCCCCCCCCCCCCCCCCCCCCCCCCCTTCTTTTTTTTTTAAGGACATGATACATCCCTTAATTTTGTTTTAAGTAATGGTATTAACTAACTTTTATGTTCTCGTAATTTTTTATCCCTTTGACAAACCTTAGCCATAAGAACAAGCTAATGAGATTTTAACTTAGGTGTTGTTTGATAAACTGAAAAATTAAGCGTTAAAAAATTAAGTACTGAATTTTTAATTCTGAATTTAATAAGTATTGAATTTGAAATATGAAAACTATTTGGTGTTTAACTGAAAATTAAGAGCTGAATATAAATATATTGTTTGATAACAAGTTTGAGTTTCATTAAATGTGAAATTGAATTTAGTTTAGTTGTTTACTTATTTAGTTAGTTATAGTTATTTAGTAGTTTACTTATTTTGAATAAAGTAATTATTTATAAAATATAATATGCTAATTATAATTGTAATTTTTAATGAAATGTACTATTAAAGAAAAAACAACAATAAGAGAATTAATTTATACGAGGTTCAAATCAGTAATAGTAAACATTTGATAATTTATTAAAAAAATACTCTTCTATATACCATCGAAATATTCAAGATTTCATGACAAGATTAAAATACTATCACATATTTTTTATTAATTTTTTAAATATATCTTAATACCAACAAAAAGGAATTGAACGGATTCGATTGTGGAAGCTAAAAGAAGATTGTCATACAACATGTAGAGATAGTTAGATTCAAAAAGAGGCTTGGACAACAGAAGAGAACCCAAATGTAATGTGGAATAAGATGGCAAAATGCATTCGGGAGGTAGGCAAAGAGACATTAGGAGTATCAAACGGAAGAGTGCTGACTGGAAAGGACGCAACATGGTGGACTGCAGTAGTAAAAGATGTTATAAAGACTAAGCAAGAGCGTTACAAGGCTTTAAAGAAGAACAATACAGATTAGAGTTTTTCGGAATATAAGGTAGCAAGAAAGGAGGCAAAGAAGGCTGTGGCAGAAGCTAAGACGAAGGTTGCGAAAGAGATTTACGACAAGTTGAACACAAAGGAGGGAGAGAAAAGGATATACAGATTGGCGCGAGCAAGAGAAAGGAGGAGTCGCGACCTAGGAGTCGTGAAATATATTAAGGATGAGCATCAAAGAACTCTCGTTAAAGATAATGACATTAAGGACAGATTGCGAGATTATTTTAACAAATTATTTAATAACGGACAAAATAAAATTTTGAATAATATTTCGGTACCTCTTAAGGATTTAAATCGGTCCTTTATGCGTAGAATCCAAGAGACAGAGGTAAAAGAGGCACTAAAGATGATAAAGAATGGAAAAGCTATTGGACCTGATGACATCCCAATTGAAGTTTGGAAATGCCTTGGAGATGTAGGAGTTAGGTAGTTGACAAATCTATTTAATAAGATTTGGCACACTAACAAAATGCCAGAGGAATGGAGGAAGAGTGTCTTAGTACCTTTATATAAGAACAAGGGAGATATTCAAAGTTGCGCCAACTACCGAGGCATAAAATTGATGAGTCACATGATGAAACTATGGGAGAGAGTGATAGAACGGAGATTAAGAAAGAATTTAGAGATATCGGAGAATCAATTTGGTTTTATGCTGGGTCAATCAACTATGGAGGCAATATATTTGCTTAGACAACTTATGGAGCGCTTTCGAGTAATGGGTAAAGATCTTTATATGGTCTTTATAGATTTGGAGAAAGCATATGATAAAGTGCCTAGGGAGGTACTCTGGTGGTCCTTAATGAAGAAAAGAGTTCCTTTGAAATATATTAAACTAATTAAGGACATGTATAGAGGCGGAAGGACACATGTGAGGACAGGTGGGGGGCAAACAAGTGAGTTTTCTATCACGGTGGGATTACACCAAGGGTCAGCGTTGAGTCTATTCTTGTTTGCGGTAGTTATGGACAAACTGACAAAATCCATCCAGGATAAGGTGCCTTGGTGTATAATGTTTGCCGATGATATTGTCCTATGTGCAGAAACTAGAGCGGAGATCAATACAAAGTTGGAATTATGGAGACAAACGTTGGAATCAAAAGGATTTAAACTAAGCAGAGTGAAGACTGAATACTTGGAGTGTAAATTCAGTTCTAACCGACTGGAAGAGCATGATGTAGTGAAGTTAGATGGGGTGGCGATACCTAAGCGGGATCATTTTCGATACTTGGGATCAATAATACAGATGGATAGAGAGATTGATGGTGATGTGACCTATAGGATCTAGGCTGGATGGAGTAAGTGGAGAAGTGCTACAGGTGTGTTGTGCGATAAAGGAATTCCTACATGGTTGAAAGGCAAGTTTTATAGGACAGTTGTTAGACCAACATTGTTATATGGTAGTGAATGTTGGGCAACTAAGAGGTTACATACACAAAAGATGAGTGTAACAGAAATGAGAATGTTACGGTGGATATGTGGATATACAAGAAATGATAGAATGAGAAATGATGATATTCGTAAGATGATTGGAGTGGTACCTATCGAAGACAAAATGTGTGAAAATCGTTTATGTTGGTTTGGACATGTAAGACGTAGACCTGTAGATGCTCCAGTTAGGAGAATAGAGGCTATGGATGTTGAGAGAAGGGTTAAGACTAGATGAAGACCGAAAAAGGCTTGGAAGGAAGTAGTTTGGAAAGACATGGAGGTTTTAGAATTAGATGAGCAAATGACCTTGAATAGGAATCTATGGAGGCAGAGAATATATATGGACGATCTAACGTGATTTTAGATATTGGTTCATATAGCCTACCCCAATCTATTGGGATAAAGGCTCTAATGATGATGATGATGATTTTAAATATATCTTAATAAGATATATATCTCATACAAAATAATTGTGACGTCCCAGTCACCATACTTTTCCAATTCACTTTTTTTCCATTTCCACTTAACTTGATTAGATTTGCTTGTCAATGTCAATCATACTTTTCTTTCTTAAGCTTAATATCTAATAGCTCAATATGAATAATTCAATTTCAATAAAACAGACTAATGATACATGTATATATGTATCATCCGTTTCCACAAGATCTCATACATCATCTTAACTTAAATCCCCGACATCTTATATACATTAATGTTAGTTGTACTGTACCATAGCTGAATTACAATTTACTTTGCATAATTACATAAGTATACCTTCTATACTACTTGGGAAGCGTCTTTCGAAGATAAACTTTCAAGATCCACTCGTAGGCTCTTCTATCGAGAGCGAGGGATTACTTCAGATAGTCTGTATGAAAAATGTTCATAAAAGGGCGAGTTTACGCTCAGTAAGAAAAATATGTAAAAGAGCGTGCTATGCCTCTATATGCATTTTTCCTACTTGGCTCTATAATGTCATGTAAAGCATTATAAAGCATGCATCATAAACATCTTTCATGCATTGTTTGCAACTATGCATATTTATTTCAAATGACATGGCAATCATACTTTGTATGCTTTTTTTAAATTATAGCATACATATAAAACATGCATCATCTTCTATCTTTAAAACATACTTTACATGCTTTTATAGCATAGCATGTTTCATATACTTCTTCAAAACATACTTCATGTACTTCTTTCAAATATCATTTACATACATACATACTTCCTTTAAAACATCTTATACTTCTTGAAATCATAAATCATATACTTTTTTTTAAAACTTCTTATACAAGTACACCAAGTACTTTCGATTTCTTTATTTCTTTGAAATCGTATATACATATAGTTTTTGATAACATAAAAACTATTTGTACTTTTATGGAGTTATGCACTGCATCATCATCATCATCATGTGGCGTACCCCGTAGGGCCAGGAATCCTCCCTTAGCCGAACATGAAATATAAATAGATTGGCCAACTGTTGGTGGCTACAGTTAACACTAGTCAGGTGTCCTTCTGTAGCGAATGAGGCCTGACTTATGGTTCCTCATCCCATAACATACATCATTTCAGGACTTGATCAGAGCCCCTACTAGAAACATGAAAGTGCATAATCTCAAAACATATGCCATATAGCTTCTTGCCATGACATTTCATACTTTCTGAAAATAGGTTTGAAAACCTCTTTTCAAAACAAGGCAGTCGACTGGCCTCATAGGGCAATCGGCTGCTGCTTCATACTTTAATTTATCGAAATTATTTTCATTTAAAATTTCGATATTTTCATCTTTGAAAACATATAAGGGCAGTCGACTGGTCCATATAGCAATTGACTGGTTTTCAAACAGAATGCTTCTTAGCAATTAGTAGTCGACTGGTCATATAGGCAGTCGGCTGGTTTTGAAACAGAATGCTTCTTTGGCAAATAGCAGTCGACTGTCCCATATAGCAGTCGACTGGTTTGAAACAGAATGCATTTTTGGCAAATAGCAGTCGACTGTCCCAAATAGCAGTCGACTGTCCCATATAGCAGTCGACTAGTTTGAAACAAAATGCTTACTGGGTAAATAGCAGTCGACTGGCTTACATAACAGTCGACTGGTTTGAGTCGGTTTTTGAGAAAACGGCGTTTTGGTTGTCTCTAGGCAGTCGACTTCCCTTTATGGCAGTCGGCTGCCCTTAGCCTAATTGGTACTAGGAGACAAGTCCGAAAATGTCATTTTTCCTGCATGAAATCAACTGGTGTTTCTTTCCAAATCACATATAAACATCATAAAACATGCGGGCATAGCCGCCTTACGTCCGTTACATAAATTTCTTACCTTGATTCCTTCGAAAACGCGAAATCACTTGGCGCGTAACCCTAATCTTTTTCTTCTTCAAATCTGAAATCATCATATCAAAGCAAACCTTTAAGAATTTGCCATAAACATGTTATACTAATTCAGTACAACACCATACCATGAACATAATTGAACAAATCATCTTCTTCTTTTACCTTTTGCTAGTGACCAAAATTTCAAACTTTGAGATCTCCTCCAATACTTGGATTCAATCTACCAAACTTCGGATATCACTTAGTCTAGTGACAAGGATCGATTTTTGTTCAACTAGTTAAAGGGATCGATGGATGAATAAGGTAGCTTGTCAAGGTAGCTATGGAAGGAGACTTGGAAGCTTGGATGGAACGAGAGGGAAAGGGCTGGAAGAGAGGCTGGCGTAGGGTGATGACTGATGAGGGTGATGAGTCATGCCATTTCATTAATTGCTTCTTATCCCATCATCAATCTCAGCCATGCTTTCCCTTGACCCTTTGACCCATTAATTCTCTTCTTCCATTCTCATATCAGCCACACATATCACTTAATTATGAAAATCTGATATGGTTTTATCATCATCCAATTAAATCAATTCATCTTAACTTTTAACCATTATTATTTGACCATTCATTTAATTGGTCTTCTTTCTCCCATATACACTTGTCTTTAATTACACTTAATTTTCTGATATTAATTCTTTTCTCATACCTCAATTATTTTCCTGATGTCCACATAAATTTCTTGACTATTTGACTTTCCATTTCATTACTTCTCCCATGTTCCATGCATCATTTTCCTTTCATAATTCTCATATCTATTTACTTCATTTAAACCGAGTTACTTTACAATCATAGAGAATTCACATGAAATTGGGGGATTTCACAATAATGCATGAAATGATTTTATTTTTATAAATGGAGAAATTACAAATAAATTGGTCTTGTCAATAAAGATAAAGAACATAAGGTACCAAGAAATATAGAAAAAAAACAAAACTAGCTTCTAAATTGGTCTTTATGATATTTTTCTCTTTGAAAATGATATCAGGAAAAGTAAACCATATGCTTGATGGTTAATTGAAACATTACTATTGAGTAGTATTAATTAAGAAAATGAATGATTAAAATAGTGAAAGTAGCTCATAATAATATACAAGAATTAGAATAATGTGGCATGAAACTTATATAATATATAGCATTATCAATTATAAATGATAACAATCATTTTTGCTTCTTTATAAGAGAAAGGAGAATGATGATAGAAATTTAAGTGGATTGGAGCAAATAAAAAATTGAATGAAATTGCTATCATGATTCATGCAAGTAGATATGGAGTTCTATGTATCCACTTATGATATAGACATGAATAAGGACTATATATAATATATTTGGTAATTTACAAATTAATGATAAAATGAACTTAATTCACCCCTTCAAATTAATATTCAATCAAAGTAGTCTTGAAATTTCTTTTAAATTGCTCATCAGTTCATTTCTAAAGTTAATTTGGGTTTTTTCTTTTCTCTTATACTATTATTAATTTGTTTTCATTGAAGAGTCTTCTGACATTATTCAAACAAGCATTTTAGCAGTATATATAGTATTTTTATATTTATTTTTTCTTCCTCAGGACCTCAGCTGCAGCCCTGGCCATGACCATGAGAGATTGTAAGCAAACACCCCTACGAAACCGGTGTGGTTAACCAGAAAACCAAAGAGGTCTGTGGCATACCATATTAGGGAAGCTTTGTATAACATTCCAAAAAAATGTCATACTTTGATTGACAGATTTGACTCGATGAAATGATGCAGTAATCCAAAAACCAAGACAAAACCAAGAAATGGAGTCTACTGAACATATTCTCTTTTTTTGCCCTTTTGCAAAAGCTGATTGGAGAGCCTCAAATTTCAGCTATTGCTCGAGAAGGGAAGGATTCTATGGTTTCTAGGGATGGAGGGTGGACGTTATCTCGAAACTCCCTTTGTTTGACTCATTTTGTGGGAAAAGTTTACTGAGTTATGTTTGCTGGCACATTTGGAAAGCTAGAAACTTGTTTTTGTTTGAAGGTAAAATGGGAGATCCTGTTCATGTGTGGTTGAATGCACTGCATGATTTTGTGGAATCCTCAGGCAATTACAGAACCGGAAATGGTACCAATGGCCGCCCCTCTTTGTTGGCAGCAACCACGGGCTCCTTCTCTAAAGCTCAACTGCGATGATTCATTCGATCCAAATACGCACCGTGCGGGTATTGCAGTTGTTTGTAGGAATGGGGCTGGTTGCGTGGTTGATGGAGAAAACTCTATTATCCAGGCAAGGTCGATTGACGTAGCTGAAGCGCAAGCTATTCATTTGGCTTGCATGATGATTTCCAGGAGAAATTAGGCTCATGTGATTTTTGAGTCTGACAATAGAAATGTGATTGATTGAGTGCAACACTCAGATTCAATTAAAGCTTGGGAGACTATGGCAATTGTTGGTGATTGTCTCAGGCTTGTACAGGGATTAATTGTTAGTTTTAAGTACTAAGTTTGTAGGGCGGCAAATAGAGCAGCTGACTCCACAGCAACAAAAAAAAAAGCTGACTGGGTTGCTCATTCCACAAGGAATGGACGCTGCCCAAATGATTGGGTGTTCTCTCCGCCAACACGTTTGGTAGCGTTGCTTCAGTTGTAATTCCCTTGGACTTTGTTTTTATGAGACAAACAAAAAAAGTCAATTAGATGAAAAAACAATTATTATTATTATTATTATTATTGATGTAAGTACAAATATCTTTATTCGTTTTACTGTTTGATATTAATTTTGTTTGTACTGAAAGTGATAAACAATAAAACTCTTCAAAAAAACTATTATTACTTATTCATGTTTTTGTTGCCAATATCCATATCCAAAAATGGCAAAACTGTAGAGTACCATCCTCTGGTAAATCTTCACATATTTATTATTCGTAAAAGCCACAGCGAAAAGAGCAAAAAGGGACTATTTATTTACCTATTAAACGTTCAACTTCATTCAATATTCATTGGATTGTATTGGAATTTGGATGGATATACACATTTCTTGTTTTTCTTTTTGGATGTACCAATTGTGCGTGTGTGTGTGTTACAAGTCACCAATGCTTTTGTAAAGAGAGGAAGGGTGGGTCCAATATCATATCTTATAATTTAAAATTTGGTGAAATGGTAGTTTAATTTGCTTCCCTTTGTGTAATTTATGGATAAAGTTTACTCACAATTTAAACCTTCGGGCCAAAGTAAAGATATATATATATAGGAAAAGACTATGTCATCAGGTTTTTCATTATGTGATGTGATTCAACTGTTTTATGAGATTGACTTTTAATTAAATTGGGAAACTTTTGGAAGAAAAATGCATGCAGATTTATCTTTGAAAATTACTGGTGAGATAATAAATATAATTTTCAGGTTTTAGGGAAAAGGGGGAAAACATGATTCAACAGTATGAATTAATAGGTGAGTCATAAATCAACTTTATAGAGTGATATTGATGGTATGGTCAAGTTTTGCAATTCTTGATAAATACATTCAGTTCAGAATATACTGGAAAATAACATTTTGGTTTCAATTATATGAAATAAAACTCATTATTTGTGCTGATAGTTACCAAAGCTGAAGACGTACATGATGAATGGGAAACATCATTTTTGGTAGGTCATTTTCGTGTGGCCTAAGTGTCTTAGCCATATTCAAATGGTTAACCGAATTTTCTTCTTCCTCCTTTATTTTCCGATTATATATAAATTTTGATTAAGGTTTCATTTGAATTTCACTATAGGATTCTCTCAATATTCTCTTATTGTACTGATGACTGTGTTTTATGATAGCTAAAGGACTCCTATATTTTCCTATTGAATGCAAACTTAAAACATGTGGAATGTGTAATTTCTCCGTTGAATTTGTTATAGTTGAAAAATTTCTACGGAAAAACAAGATGATAATCAACAAGAATGATGTAATAACTAAATTATTAATATCACAGCTTTTGGATTAATTAACAAAACAAGCACATAATTCAAGTTCAACAAAAATTGCAGAAGCCCTCTTTTCGTATAGAGGAAAGGTCCCTTTCCATGATTTCTTCCAGGACATATGTATATATACATATATTAACATAATCCAAGCTCAAATGTCATGCTTATATGTGTCTTCCATAGTCATTAATTTCCAGTGAATAAACCTTACAGATTTATGATATTGATCCTTATTTTCTAGCTAAGTTTATAAATGTATAAACATATTATAATGACTATCATATGTGATTACGTAGCAATGCTCCATGACCAAGTAAGTTTTTCCTTTTTTATCTTATTTCTTGAATTAAACAATGAAGATTAGGTTCATACATATGGGGAATGAAGGGCTTAGTTATTCCCGTGATGATTTTATTTTTCAATTTTTGATAATATGTGTGTGTGTATATGGAGAGAGAGAGAGAGAGAGAGAGAGGACACGCATGAAAACCAAAGAAGACAGGAAACAAGTAATCTGCTTAAGGTTATCAAGTCCCGTGATACAAATAATTTATTCATAAAAATAAAACCCTACATGCACCTTGTATTTACAAATTCAAGCTGAAATAAATAAAGAGCGAGGTTTGCTAAGATTCATAAGGTAAGGCAATGAAGGGGTTCAAGAAGTCCATTTCAGATTTGAGCTTCGACAGGTGAAATAATGAAAGTGAAAGTAGTGTTAGCTTAGCTAGACTGAGAACTGAGAAGGACGTGAAGTTCCCAATCTCATTGTTATGGGGGGGGGGGGGGGGGGGGTGGGCGGTGGGTTTCAGGTTTGGGGATTGGGGTCCCAATGGCCAGAGTGAGGTCAGGACTCATGAGGGTGGCAGTGGGATTCTATTTGTCAGTAGAAATAAAGAAAAGTGAACACAGAAAGTTAATGTGGTGGGGAAGGGAAAGGAGTTAACATGTGAATCTTATTAAAGCTCTGCTCCATTTCCTGACTCCATCCTTGAGTCACTACAAAAGGGAATACGAGGGAGAGCATTTCATTTATCCTCTCCTCGTTTTTTCCTTGCGGTAAAACTTCTCTTTTGTGCCCCATGCATGATTTCACAGTCTTGGCCTCTTTGGCTGCCTGATTTTAGGCACTTTAGGTTCATGTAAACCTGACTGAATTAGTCTATATATTTTAAGATTGTGTTATATTAAATTGTGTTTATGTCATATAAAATATAAAAAATATCGTATCAAAATTTGTATTGATATTAAAATTAACATTTTTTAAATTTTTACTATATTCAAATAAAATTTTTATCAAATTTTAATTCCTATTTTCAAATTTATTTATGTTGTTTTCTATTGTGTTTAGACAATTTACATATCTTTGGAATTACTTGGGCTTAAATATAATATATGTGTGTGCGTGTGTGTATAAACCCACGGTGAGATTGAATGAGATTAAATGAATGATTAACTGATAGATTTAAATATTGTAAGCTTGGAAAGCCAACACAATAGCTAGCACATGAAGATATATACTACGGTAATTGATGTTACATTCTAGAGAAGAGTGCGACACCTGATCTAACTTTACACAATCATGGCAGATCATAGTCCTAGCAAAACCAACCTCTTTGTCATTAATCTTCAATCAATAAAAAAAGGCTAAGAAACAAAAACCTCTTTATACGGTAACTTTTCTATCATAAGTAACAGAGAAAATATGAGATTTAATCGATGATTCATGCAAATTTTTTAAGAAGTGACAATACAAATCTAAACTTTTAATCTCAAATTTGCAATTCTTTCTCTTCACACCCCAAATTGTAATCTTTTCTGTTAAAGAGAAAGAGACATATGAGGTTATTCTTACATTTTGCTTTTGATTGCACGTCAAGGCAATGTATGCATTACCCACGTCTATATTGATATTACACAGTCATGATTGTATGATTGTTTTGAGTATCCTTGTTATTTCTTTTTTGCTTTTCAATTTAAAAAAAAGAATTACATTGTGAGGTGTGATTTACTTCTTCATGTTCCCACTTATGGATCATGATTTTGTAAGTTCTAATGCTAAATTTAAAGTTTTTTTCTCAAGAAATGATCAACTATAAACAATTTACGTGTTAGTGGAACAAGATAATTGGCAGATTTGTATTCAACTTTAATCAAATTCGCACGCTAGGCTCTCAAAGATAAGTCCATAAGGTCATCCAATCACCATTTACTAGCAAATCAAGTTAGCTATTGTGATCGTATTCGCCTCTAAATTGTAAAATTTCACAAGTTTGAAACTTGAATATCAACACATGCATTTTTCCTTTCCTAAACCAAAACCCTTCATTTCATATAAAAAAAATCTTTAATAATTATTTGGATAGAAATAAAAAAAGAGTACTGAAAACTTTGTTTTCATACCATTTTACTTATAGGGAATCGTAGCTAGCAATGAATCATGCTGCGAATCAGCCAAATGAAATGTACCTGTTTTGGAACAAAAACCAGCTTAAGTAGTAGTAAAAGGAGAAAATAAGGGTGTTTATTTCAATTAATTGATCGGTTAACGAAAATGATTTTAAAAGAATTTTGATTTTCGATTAATTAATCAAAATATTAACCAAAATATAAAAATTCAAAAATTAAAATTATATTAAACCTAAAAATAATTTATTGTTGTTAGAGTTTTTAACATAATACATTAGTATTTAAATATTTTGTTGAATGGTATTATTTAATTTATTTCAAACATAAAAAATTAATAATTTAACTTAAATGTATTCTATTATTTCAGTTAATTCAATTTATTATCCGAATTTAATTTGGTTTACTTAATTAAACAAAATACCAACCCTAGCAAAAACATCTTTAAACTCCAATTTAATCTAAAACCTATAATAAAAAGAATCCCATTATTATAGGTTTGACATGTGTCCCCTTTTTTTTTTTGCTTTTTTACTTTCATATTTTTTATATTTTTATATTATTTTTTAATTTTTATATTATTTTTTAATTTTTATATTTTAATATTATGTTTTATTTTAATATTTTTTAATTTTTATATTATTTTAGTTTGATAAAAACCATGACAGAGCATGAGTTAAAATACTAGTGGGTATAAAAGATATCCCTTAATGAGTAAGTGGTTGCCGCATGACACTTCATTATCCGTTTAGAAACAATTTTTTTAAAATTTATAATTAGTTTTAATTTTTTCTTAAAATTAAAAATTTTAAAAATAATTTTAGCCTAGTTTTTAGTTTCATATGTGATGTTTTTTAATTGAAATAAAAATATTTATTTTTAAAACTTTTAATATTAAAATACTAAATATGCAAAATAAAAATCTTACTATGTAGAGAAGAAAGAGATAATGAAAAGTTCAAAAAAAAAATGAAAAGAATTAAAATAAGATATTCACATTTTTTTCTTTTATAAATATTTATTATTTTTCTAAAGTTAAAATAAATAAAAAAGAAGCAAAAGATATGAAAAAGGGGAGAGAACAAAAATTAAAATTCAAATAATTTTTTTAAGGAACTAAACCAAAGATTCATGTAAAAAAAACAAATATTCAAAAAAATGTATTAAAATTTTTTAAAATTTCAAATGAAATACCCAAAAATTTGGTTTGACAAAATGCAAATAAAATACTAAAAATATTATAGCTAGTATAAAAATTAAAAAATGATAAAATTATAGTATAAAGCAAAAAATTTCAAAAATAATTTTTTAAAATTAAATACAAATAAAACAAAAAAATTATAAAAATTAAATCCACAAATCAAAAACTTAAAAAAAATTCTTTAAATATAAAAATTGAATGTTATAAAAGAGGAAATAAAGCAATAAATAAATAATTTGAATATTAAACATTTAGAGACTACGATAAATAAAAAAAGTGGTAGTGTATATTAATCTAATATAAATTTATCTTTAGACAAATAAATTAGTATCAAAATGAATATAATTTAAATATTTTATAAGCTTTTTTTATTTTGGTCTATTTAATTTTTTAACTTTGTGTTAGAATTTTATTTTATCTTTTAGAAAAATAAAATAAAAACAAATAAGATGATTAATTGATAAATTAAATATTATCATTTTTATTTAATAAATCAATATTTTTAAAATAATTATATTGATTTATTATTTTTTTAATACTATTTATAATTTATATTTTAAGAAAAAAATCTCATACGAAGTTGGGGTCCTATCCTAATTTAGATAAAATGAAAAGAAAAAGTGAAAACTCACATGAGAAGGGTCTTTTTTTTTTTTTCATTTCTGTTGGTTAAAAAATCAGTAGCATAAAGGAATATAATGGCTAGATAATCGTACAATGTAGGCAATCCTTTTGAAAATAATTTTAAAATGGAATTTTTTTTATGATAAAAAAGAAAAGAAGGCGCATCTGATGTCTCCTTTTTAACAAATTTTATCCTATTGAAGAGACCCTAAATTCAAGACAACAAACATGTCAACTTCATAACCCCACAATCAATCCCCCTTTTATTTTTAACCCTCAATTAATTCCAGTACAAATCTATGATTTGATTTCACATATTTGTGGATATATATATATATATATATATATATATATATATATATATATATATATATATATATATATATATATATAGGTTTGGCGTCCATAGACCATTATATACCCCACCAACGATTCCTTTCAATCGTTTATTTTCAAAGCAATCAAAGTTTAGCTTACCATAGAATACCAAAGCCCAAAAGTAGCTCCCCCAAGCTATCTTTAATTTCTCCTCACTCGATCCTTGCCAACATTATTGATTTATTTCCCTTCAAAGCTTAATTCGAGGGACCTTATTCTATTCTAGCTGCGCAAATCTAATAGCTAAGTCGTCGAAGCCACGGAGATTTGTTGAGTTTTAGAAAGAAAATAGAATCCTTGTTTTGCAATTCAATAGGATCTATAGCTAATGCCAACTTTTAAAAGAACAAGAAATGATGTGAAGAGTCAAATGCCAAATGATCAATAAAAATCTACCTCTACCACTGCTACTACTTCCATGGGCTCACACCTTGTATGATAGCCAGTACAAAATTTAAGTGAAAAAAGATTGTACTGCAAGTACCATGAGTAGACTAGAGTGCGAGACCCTTTTACAACTTTGAAAGCATTCATTGTTGTATATTATGAGGGCATCTTCTACATGTAATGTATATCTGTAGGACAGACTACTGAGGCCTTTGTTTCATTTATTAATCTCCCACCCACCATTCATGCTCTAAGAGTTCCCTTTCCGATGTAGGGTCTATTTCCTTGTGATGTTGACCCAAAAGTTTTGAAAGCTTTGTGATGTCTGACTTCTTTTTGGAGAAACCCTTTAGGGCAAAGAAAAAAAAAGAACCCCTAGTGTATGTAATTTAAGAATCCCATCTTTATACAATATTTAACTGATAATTTATGTAATTATCAATGATTTTGATATGCATAGATCAAAACCAGCTTCTACTTAATTCATAAACTTGTACATCATTCTAATGATGAAACAACATTGAGACCATAGGCTCAAACCAAAGTTTAAGCATCATAATTGAAGCAATAGTTACTTTATACTAGGTAACCTTTAAACCTAAGTCAATCAACTCCAAATCAGCTTATTACTTCTTTGGATAAGCTTAGAAAAGGATTTGGACATGATGAAGAAAAAGTCAATACTATTCAAAAGGAAATCATTTGAAAAAAATAAGATGATACGAAAATTTAAAAAAATATATTGTCTTGAATAAAAACGAGTGAAAATCATTTAAGAGGATTGTACAAAAATTTTCATGGATATCATAAGACTAGGCTTCAGCTTTTCTTGTTTCTCTCTTTGATGGGAAATTTTACTCAAATTGGACGATTACGGCCCCACCCTTCTGTAGCAGTACGTGTAAGGCCCTATGTGTTAATTTTGGACCGTCCTTCAATAGGCCTCCCTTAGCAATTATCACCCCACCTTTTTTTCTCACAAAATTGAAGGGTTTTTGTTTTTTTTTTCTTTTTTTAGTTTAATTTCAAGAATTAATCTAAACCAATTCTTAAGAATTTACAAGACTTAACAGATTTTAATTTAGAAAAAATAAATAAATAATAAATGAACCTGTGAACAAGATTGTTTAACAACTGACATACGTTGCAGGGTGGAGAAAAATGGTGCTGAGATGACAAGCTATCCAATCCTTTGCCATCATCAATAGAGCATTTTCGAGCTGTCTCATCAATCAAATTTGAAATTTACGCAAATCATGAGCACAGGCTCCAAGTTGTAACAACCACGCAAATCCTAGGCAGGCAAACGTCAAATCATAAAAAGGTCGGATAGTCCGAGCAACTAACCTTAAAATTTTCTGGCAGTAGAGGAGGCTGACTCTGGAGTGAAAGCTGGAGTGAAAGAAGGAAGCTACCGTAAGTATTGGCTCATGGCCATTAAGAAGAGTGCCCATGCTTAAAACTTTTCTCGGCTGACTGATTAGCAGTGGTGTTGTGAACGTATATTTGACAAACTTGTCTCTCATTCAGCTTTAATTGCAACTTCATGTCAAATTCCAAGCCAACAAGAATGTTCGGATAGAAAATAAACTCTAGACAAATTGTAGGAAAGTTTATAAGAAAGGGGTGTGCAAAGTTTTGGTCAGAAAAAACAGATTAGATTCAAATTCAAGTTCTTCCTAATTTCAAACAATATGTAGTAGTAAATTGCAATATTGCTGTATATTTGCGACATCCAATGGACTTTCCTAACGAATAGTCCACTTAAACAGTCCAATTAGAGCAGTGATTCACTAATACCCATTAAAAATGAGAGACTATCTGTTAAAATGCTAAAACTGAGGAGATTCATGGCATGGAGGCTATTTACCTTCTGAGCATCTACATCTGCAGAGTCCATTCCCATGGTTGGATGGTAAATGTTGTAGTCACTGAAAATTGCTTCCGAGACTTGAGGTGCTTGTATGGAATTTACAGTGAGAAGCAGCAGCAAGTGTTAATAACTTCTCCACATGTTCAAAAACAACACAAAGCTGTCTGTGGTCTCCAATGGTCTCACTGCTGCCAGGTAACAGATTCACTGCAATAGACACAAGACATTGAAATTTCAATGAACCTGAATTTCAAAGTGCAAACTTGCAAGAATGACAAACAATACCATGGAAAAGCCTTAATTTAGATGTCATAGCAAGGTGGAGTTGGTTTAATTTTGTATTCATCTGCTTCAAGCTTCCAAAATTTTCCTGCATTAGATTGCCAACCGATGCTCCCATTTGCTTTAGGCAGCTGATAGGATCGCACAGTTTTCAGGTACTTAAGGACCTGCAGATTTTAAGAAGATACAAGGGATCAAGCTTGATGCATCAAAGAATATCGATGAACAGTTACATCCAAGCTACAAGGTTTGAGCAAAGTTTCAAGTCTGAATCTTAGTTTACTATATAATTTGAAATCAAGCACATATTCAATTGTTTCCAATTGGCACTCCAAAAGCTTTAAACAGCTATGCGCTCAGTTGACATCATTAAAGCAGGAAGTTTGATAGCACTGGGGTATTTTTGCCTTGTTTATTCTGGAGGAGAAGTCAACCTTCAGGTTTTAGCTATCAACGATGTAAATGCATCCATATATGGACATCACATTTGGACTTCTTTTGCCCTTGAATTGATTAAATTGGATACTAACAGAAGCATTTACCTCTTGAAACATCATCATCACAAACCACCTTAGGAGCAATAAGCAGTTCCCTGTTGTCAAAGTCAGGAATAATGAAAACAGGTTAAAGATAGTTTTCAAAAAGAAAAACAGGTTAAAGATAAATTCTCAAAATCAAACTATTCAACAGTTTCTGTAGCTCCATAGCCCCCAACAGAAGAGATGTGTATGTCAAAAAGCTTTATTCATGTACAGTTTCCCAATTCAACATCTAGGGCATGGTTCTCTATAAAATGAATTTAGTTATCTTTGAAATTACATCTGCCGCTGGAAATATCTAATGATTTACTATATAAGATAACAAAATCTACATGGAAGAGGAAGAGCGTTTGATGCAATACCAGCCCAGGCACTTATTCAGCCATCAAGCCCAAAACATTCTAGCAGACCTTCTTGGACCAAAGACTATAATATGGACTGAAGCTAGAATAGTAACTAAGATAAGAACAATGTAGAAAAATTGAGAGTATGAGAAAACTGTTATTGTACTAGTCAAACTATATAGACTGTACAACAAATATGGAACATGAAAAAAAGTTCTTTCCTCATCTTCTCTCTTTCTCCCTTACCTTCTCTGCATATTTCCCTTTTGAAATTTGCAGGTGCAACATTGGTGCTTTCATTGACCTCCTGCCATCATGCCTCCAAAAAACAACACCGCCTTTGAGGAAACCATCAGCAGCCTGGCCGACACATTCACAACCCAGATTTTAGATTTGAAATCATCTCTTGAAACCAAATTTGATTCCAACTGCACCGATTTGGCTTCTATCATTCATGAACAACGCAATTTCATTCATGACCTTCAACTTAAAATGGCTCATTTTGAAAAAGCTTCATCACCACCACCATCCCAAACTCTTCCTCCTTTGTTACCCAATCGTACTACATTATCAACCGGATCTTCTTCCTCCAACCTGCCACCGCGTCATCCATCTTTCACCATTAAACCACCCAAATTTCACATTACCCCATTTGATGCTGACATAAATTGAGAAATAAAAGAATTTTCTGCTGTATCTCATTAAGAAAATATGTATAGAGTGGCTATATATATAATAACCCTAGCAATAGAAAAGGAAACTAACTAGGCTATCAGATCCCATGATTTATGAAATATTCTTAACCAAATCAGCCTAATTCTAGGGATACAAACTGTTGCAAAATCTCCTAAAAATCTGGCTGTACATTAATCACGTTTTCCCACACTTCTCCTCAAGCTAGTGAATAGATGTTTTCCATTCCCAGCTTGGATACAATACTCTAAAACACTGAGCTAGTTAACCCTTTAGTAAGCACATTTGCAAGTTGGCCATGTGTAGACACATAAGGGGTACAAATCAACCCGCTCTCCAGTTTCTCCTTGATGAAGTGTGTGTCAATTTCGATGTGCTTCGTTCGATCATGTTGTACTGGGTTGTGAGCTATGCTGATCGCAGACTTATTGTCACAATAAAGTCTCATTGGGCCATCCCACTTGATCTTCAAGTCTTCCAAGATGATCTTCAACCAAAGTAGTTCACACACACCTTGAGCCATTGCTCGGAATTTTGCCTCTGCACTAGACCGTGCTACCACATGTTGTTTCTTGCTCCTCCATGTCACGAGATTACCACCAAGAAAGGTGCAGTATCCTTTGGTTGACCTCCTATTGACTATTGACCCAACATAATCAGCATTTGTGTAAGCCTCAAGCACCAAACCTCCATTTCTTTTAAACATAATACCTTTTCCTGGTGTCTCTTCGTGTTATTGCAACACTCGGTGAGCTGCTTGCAGATGAACTTCCTTTAGGCTATGCATGAATTGACTAATCACACTTACTGCGTATGCTATGTCCGATCGTGTATGAGATAGATAAATGAGTTTTCCTACCAAACGTTGATACATTTCCTTATCTATTGCAGTGTCTTCCTCTGCCATTCCAAGTCTAAGATTTGGGTCTATTGGAGTACTTGCTGGCTTGCACGCTGTCTTGCCCGTTTCTTTAAGAAGATCTGTAACACACTTTTGTTGGGAGATAAAAATGCCTTGCTTAGAGTAAGCCACCTCAATTCCAAGAAAATATTTTAGCCTTCCCAATGCTTTGATCTCAAACTCCTTAGCCAAACACCGACTTAGAAGCTGTCTCTCCTTATCATCATTCCCTGTCACTATTATGTCATCAATATATACTAAGAGTGCTGTGACTCCCCCTGAAGATGAGTGTTTAATGAACAGTGTATGATCCCCTTGGCTTTGACTATACCCCATGGCAATCATAACTCTTGCAAATCTGCCAAACCATGCTCGTGGTGATTGCTTAAGTCCATATAAGGCTTTCTTCAATTTACACACAGTATGAGCATCCAAATTATTCCTATAACCTGGTGGGACCTCCATATAAATTTCTTCTTCTAGTTCTTCGTGCAAAAATGCATTCTTGACATCAAACTGCTGTAACTCCCAACTATAATTAGCTGCTAATGACAACAGGATTCTAACAGTATTCATTTTCGCAATCTGAACCAAAAGTCTCTAAGTAGTCAATCCTTGGCTACCAGCCTTGCCTTGTACCTCTCTATTGACCCATCTGCTCTATATTTCACTATATAGACCCATTTACACCCTACGGTTTTCTTTCCTGCTGGTAACTTCACCAACTCCCACGTTTTGTTCTTCTCCAATGCCTCCATTTCTACATTCATGGCTTGTTTCCATTTCTCATTGGACAAAGCCTTAGATAAGGTGGTAGGGATGGCAATGGTGTTCAAGCTAACCAGGAAGGCTCTATGTGATGGTGAAAAATGTTTGAAGGACAGGAAGTGTGCAAGAGGATATAAAGGTCGTTTTGTGCACTCTCTAGTTCCTTTCCTAACAGTAATGGGAAGGTCTAGGTCATCATCGCCTACATGAGATTCAGTATCAATTTGTAATGAAGAATTAGAAATTGTTAACTCATTCTCAAGATCTGGGTTGGATTCTTGGACTTGCACTGATTTAGGGACAGCCATCTTCTTCCTTGAGTACACCTTGCCAAATCTCACATTCTCAATGGCAGAGTTGGGATTTTCTGAAATTTCGGGCACGGGTTCAGACACAGGATTTGGCACAGGTTCTGAAATTTCGGGCATGGGTTCATATACCGGCACAGACATTGGAAGTGATGACAGATCAAGCAAGAAATCCCCATCCTTATCTTCAAGTATGGAATTCTCCCCCTGAAGATAAGGTGTGGTGAAGTAAGGCGCTTGTTCATTGAAAGAAATGTCCACTGAGACATAGAACTTCTTTTATGGAGGGTGATAACACTTGTACCCTTTTTGAGTTGAGGAATAACCAACAAATATGCATTTTAACGCCCTTGGGTCTAGCTTCCCTCTATTTTGACTATGAACATGGACAAATGACACGCACCCAAATATCCTAGGGACAAGATTATTTGTAGTGTGTATGTTTGGATAGAATGTTGAGAGCATTTCCATTGGACTCTTGAATTCCAAGACTCTAGAAGGCAAATGATTTATAAGATGAGTGGCTGTAAGAACTGCTTTCCCCCCAAAAGGATTTAGGCACCTTTTTTTGGAATAAGAGAGCTCGGGTTGACTAAAGGAGATGACCATTTTTCCTTTCTGCAACCCATTTTGTTGTAGTGTATTGACATAAGATGACTCATGTACTATCCCTTCCTTTTGAAAATAAGGAGTTAAGACTTAATTGAAATGGTCCCTGGTATTATTTGACCTAAACCTTTTGATATTGACTCCAAATTGGTTCTTAATCATGGAACAAAAATTTGGAATGACAGTACTAACATCAGATTTATGTTTAAGTAAGAAAATCCAAGTAACAAGAGTACAATCGTCAATGAATGACACAAACCATTTTACCCCAGAAACATTAGGAATAGTAGGACCCCAAATATCACTGTGAATGAGATAAAAAGGAAGAGAGCTTCTGTTGTTACTTACTGGAAGAGGTACACGTTTATGTTTAGCAAGTTCGCACACTTCACAATGAAAGCTATCAACATCTAGACCTTGAAATAAAGATGGAAAAAGAATTTTAATGACTCTAAATGATGGATGTCCAAGTTGGCAGTGGTGAAGCCAAACTTTGTCTTTATTGGATGAATAAAGTTCTAAAACAAAAGAAGAAGGTAATTGGCCCTTGGTAATATTTGATTGGCTCAGTGCTTCAAGGTAATAGAGCCCATCCCGTTCTCTAGCATGTCCAATCGTCTTCCCCGAATCCTTGTCCTGAAATACACAATGACTATGATGAAAAAGCACATTACAACATAAATCTTGAGTAAGCTTTTGGATAGAGACAAGGTTTGTGGATAATCTAGGGACATGAAGAACATTTTTTAAGGTCAATGATGGGCTTATTTTAACATCTCCTACACCTGCTACAGTAGTCACAGAACCATCAGCTGTGGCTATTTTCCTATTGCTTGGACATCGGGATTATGTGTAAAAGACATTTGGTGAGTGGGTCATATGGTTGGTAGCTCCTGAATCCATGATCCAAGAGCTGGCAAAGGTTGTATCTGAGACATTTAATCCAATAGAGGATGGAATCTTACCTGAATACACCAATGAACAAGTACTTGAAGGTTTGTCAAGGTTACTAATTAGAGATCTCGGCCTCTTGACCTCTTCTTGGTTGAGACTGCTTGACTCCTTTGGTGCTGCAATGGTTGTTTCTGCAACTTTTGACATCTTTCACAAATCAAAACTTGCTGAAAGACTGGCGAGAATCAGGGATAAATCGGCAATGAAGGCCAAGCAACAAAGAGAAACCACCAATGATGAAGAACAAAGGAAAAATCCAGCTATGAAGGCTGGTAAAAAAGAACATGTGAAAAACTGTTTTTTCTTTAGAAAAAGAGCAAAAAAAAAACAGAGATGAAGGCTGGAACAAGAGAACCAGAACCGAGCCTAAAGAGATGAACAGAAACAAATTTTGATGACGAAGGCTGGATGAGAAAATGGCTATGAAGGCCTAAGGCAAAAAAATCAGCAATGAAGGCTGAAGAAGAAACTGCAGAAAATATCAACAACGAAGGTTGAAAAAGAAACTGTAGAAAAATCAGCAATGAAGGCTGAAAAAGTGACTGAGTTTCAAGAAAAAACCTAAAGCTCTTGATACTATGACATAAATTGAGAAATAAAAGAATTTTCTGCTATATCTCATTAAGAAATATGTACAGAGTGGCTATATATATAATAACCCTAGCAATAGAAAAGGAAACTAACTAGGCTATCAGATGCCATGATTTATGGAATATTCTTAACCAAATCAGCCTAATTCTAGGGATACAAACTGTTGCAAAATCTCCTAAAAATCTGGCTGTACGTTAATCATGTTTTCCCACAGATGGCTCTAACCCTCTTGACTGGATTTTTCAGGCAGAAAAATATTTTGATTTTCATTCTATTTCTCCTCAGCATCGGGTGGCAATTGCTGCATTTTATTATGACTGGCCAAGCTTTGAGTTGGTACCAATGGATGCACCGCAATCACCAACTCCATGATTGGGATTCCTTCACAAGAGCTCTAGAGCTCTACTTTGAGCCTTCAACCTTTGTGAATCACCAAGCCACTCTGTTCAAACTTCGCCAGACCACTACCGTTGCCCAGTACCAAATCGATTTTGAAACAATCTGTAATAGAGTCTCTGGGCTTTCTAATGAGCATTTGCTCAACTGTTTCATCTCGGGATTGAGAAATGATATCTAACAAGAACTTCTGATTCTTAAACCACAGTCACTACCTTAGGCGCTAGGTCTTGCTAAACTTTTCGAATCTAAGTTCAATGATTACCGCTACAATACCCAAAAAACCTTTCTTCCTCCACCAACAAACAAGACGTCCCTACCAACCCCTCAACTACCTATCCACTGTTTGTCACCAACCAAAATGCAAGCTTGACGAGCAAAAGGGCTTTGTTTCAATTGTGATGAGCAATACAAGCCGGGTCATCGTTGCCGCGCAACACCCTTTCTTTTACTTCAAGCAAAAGACGACCCTAGTCCATTGGATAAAGGGGATCTATCTACCTCTCCTATTCCTACCTTAGCTTCTCTACCATTACCCCCTCCACCGCAACAATTCCACTTGAGGATCCCTCTTTTTTCCAAGTATCATTTACTACCCTTTCCGGGCATTCATCCCTCACCACCATGAAGCTGAAAGACAACATACTAGGAACCCATTTCTCTATCCTAGTCGACTCAGGTAGTACACACAATCTCATTCAACCTTGCATTGCTAAACACTTGGGTTTAGTGATTCGGCCAACTCCACCATTTAAAGTTACAGTGGGTAATGGGCATTCTTTGATTTGTGGCGGGTTATGTATTGAAATTCCAGTAATCATTCAAGGTCATGTTTTCTTTCTTGATTTTTATCTGTTGGACGTCTATGGTGCGGATGTCGTTCTGGGCATTCAATGGCTTTCTACACTTGGTTCTATTGTTTCAGAATTTCAAGAGCTCTATATGTCTTTTTATCATGCAAGATCCCTCGTCACATTACAAGGGGAGCACCTCTTGTACCTTCCTCTATTTCCTACAGCCAACTATGCCACTTGATCCATGCCCACTCCATTTCCTCAACTCATTTCCTATCTTGCTCTACCTCTGAAAATCTCATTCAATAGCCCTCCAAACTTGGGTCAAATCACCCTAACATCCAAAACCTTCTAACTAAATTTTCCCATGTTCTTGAGATAACTCACGGCCTTCCATCTCGCCGCACCCATGATCACCACATTCACCTATACCGAAACACTCAGCCTGTTAATGTGTAGCCCTACCGCTACCCTTACAGCCAAAAGCAAGATATGGAAAAGCTCACATCCGAGATGTTATAGGAGGGTATTATCCTGCTGGAAAGTAGAATAAATGCCAAGATCATGGTTGTTTATTAGTCAACTTTCTGTTTTAATGTTTACCTGCAGATTCCTTATTTTTAGGGATATGATTAGATTTTTATAATTATCTAGTTTCCTATTTTGAATTTCTAAAAGCTTACTTTCTGTTTAAGCTTTTAGTCTATATATTGTAATTATTTGACATGAATAAACAGACCTAGAGATTTTCTCTTTTATTAGCCTACTGTCCATCAACCTCTGCTTTCATAGTATCCGAGCCAGGCTTTCCTGCTGGCAAATTATTTCTGTAACACCAACAGAAATCCAAAACAGCTTCCATGGCTGGTACCGGCCAGTCATCTTCCTCTGCTGTGTCATCTAGGAGTTTACCCACTCAAATTCCTTTATCCAATGCCGTTGGATCCTTCTCATCCTCCGAAATTAATCACTCTCTTCAAATAACCCAACATAAATTAAATGGGTTAAATTTCCGGGAATGGTTTCAATCAGTTCTTCTTGTGATCAAAGGCAAAGGGAAGATGGGCTATCTCACAGGTGATGTCCCTGCACCTGATTCAGCAGACCCTAGTTATAAGACATGGGAGGCTGAAAATTCAGTTGTCATAGCTTGGTTAATTAATTCCATGGAGCCTAGAATTGCGAGGACCTACTTATTCTACAAGACTGCCCATGAAATTTGGGTGGCTGTTCAAGAGATGTATTCTGATTTACAGAACTCATCACAGTGGTTTGAAATCCGCTCCACACTCCGCAATACAAGGCAAGGCAGTAGGTCAGTCACTGAGTATTATAATGTGCTAGTTGAATTATGGCAAGAAATGGATTTGTTCCATACAGTAAACTGGAAATGTCCGGATGACAGTAAATTTATAACCAAATGCTTGAAAAAGAAAGAGTTTTTGATTTTCTTCAGGGGCTGAATAAAGAGTTAGATGAAGTTAGAGGGAGGATCCTTGGAACGAAGCCACTTCCATCTATCCGTGAAGTATTTGCTGAAGTTAGAAGGGAAGAAAGCAGAAAAAGAGTCATGTTGCATTCGAACACTACCGAGGAGACTCAACTTGGCTCAGCCTTCGCAACAACTCGAGGAGACTCCAACCATAATTTCCGAAACCACCAGTCAAAGGAAAACAAGCTGCGGTGTGAACACTGCAACAAACCATACCACACTAAAGAAACATGTTGGGATATTCATGGGAAACCTGTGGATTGGAAGCCAAGGAGTCAATGAAAGAAGAACTCTTCAGCAAATATAGCTGAAACCACTGCAGAAACCAAGAAGCTAAATGCAGCCACTTCCCCATTCACAGCAGAACAAATGGAGATGTTAAAAAACCTGCTAAATCAGCCTAGAAATGAGTCGCCTGCCCTAGCAACTTCTACTGTTAATGTTGCTCAAAAAGGTGACACACAGTCATCTTTTTTGTCAAAAAAGGAAATACATGAAGGGTGGATCATTGATTCAGGGGCGTCTGACCACATGATTGGGTCCTCTGCTGGTTTCTCATCATATAAAAGGTGTAATGGTGAAGAAAAAATTACTGTGGCAGATGGTAAATCCTCCGTAGTGGTTGGTTTGGGTGATTTGTATCTCTCTGGGTTAACTTTAAAATCCATTCTCCATGTTCCTAATCTAAGATATAACCTTATTTCCATTAGCAAATTAACTAAAGATCAAAATTGTGCAGTAACTTTTTTTCCTACTCATTGTGAATTTCAGGATTTGTCCTCGGGGATGATGATTGGCAGTGCTGAGGAACGAAATGGTCTCTACTATCTCTCTGGTTCTCCTTCAAGATCTTTGTCACCTGAAAAATTTTCTTTGTCCACCTCTTCAAATTCAGATGTTATTCTTTGGCATAAACGCCTTGGTCATCCTAGTTTCAACTACCTAAAGTATGTGTACCCAAATTTATTTATCAATAAAGATGTTCGTTCTTTCCAATGTGAGCATTGTATTTATGCAAAACAATCACGAAAAAATCATCCTGCTCATACGTATCAAGCCTCAAAACCATTTCATCTTATTCATAGTGACATCTGGGGTCCTGCACGATTTCCAAATGTCACTGGAACACGGTGGTTTATTACATTCATTGATGATCATACTCGTGTGTGTTGGATTTATCTCATGAAAGAAAAATCTGAAGCAAGTCCCATATTCAAACAATTTCACAAACTTATCACAAACATTTTTCAGTCTCTTATTCAGATTCTTTGAACTGACAATGGTGGAGAGTATTTTTCACATGATGTTAAAAATTATTTTATTGAGCATGGTATCTTCCACCAAAGCTCTTGCACAAATACTCCCCAACAGAATGGCATTGCTGAGCGAAAAAATCGTCACATTCTTGAAGTAGCTCATTCTCTCATGTTTACAAGTCATGTTCCAAATTGTTTTTGGGGTGAGGCCGTGTTAACCGCTACATACCTTATTAACAGACTTCCCTCCAAAGCTCTTCAATTCAAAACTCCTCTCAGTTGTCTAAGAACATTATTTCCCCATGTAAGAATCCTTGATTCTCTTCCTCCTAAAATATTTGGGTGCACTGTATTTGTTTATAATTCTAATCCCACTCGAGGAAAACTTGATCCGAAAGCCATAAAATGCATCTTCTTGGGGTATTCTCCTTCACAAAAGGGGTATAAATGTTATTGTCCATCATCTAAACGGTTCTATATATCCTATGACACCACCTTCATTGAAAACCAATCCTTTTACCCCAATGCTTCTCTTCAGGGGGAGAATTCAAGTGAAGAAAATCATTGGGATCCATCTATTTCTCTCCCAATCTCATACCCTTCTCCTATTGCATCTCTAGAAGAGTCATCTATCCAACAGTTTGAACCCATACAGGTGACAAATCAAGGGGGAGAATCCGAGAAGACATTCCAAGGTGAACTTCGAGTCTACTCTAGGCGACCACGAGTTCCTCAACAAAGCCAAACATTAGATCTGATGCCAAATCCAGAGGAAGACACACTGTCTAAGGAAGGTAATTGTACAGTTGATGATCTTAATGTTCCTATTGCTATTAGAAAAGGGGTTAGGTCTTGCACAAAGCATCCTATCTCAAGTTATCTTACATACTCTAAGCTGTCTCCAAAGTACAGGGCACATTCAAAGGTGAACTTCGAGTCTACTCTAGGCGACCACGAGTTCCTCAACAAAGCCAAACATTAGATTTGATGCCAAATCCAGAGGAAGACACACTGTCTAAGGAAGGTAATTGTACAGTTGATGATCTTAATGTTCCTATTGCTATTAGAAAAGGGGTTAGGTCTTGCACAAAGCATCCTATCTCAAGTTATCTTACATACTCTAAGCTGTCTCCAAAGTACAGGGCATTTACTTCAAAAATGGATCACATGGAGATTCCAAAACATGTTCATGATGCACTTCAAGATCCAAAGTGGAGAGCTGCTGTAATGGAAGAGATGGCTGCCTTGAATGAAAACAGGACATGGGATGTGGTGGATCTACCCGAAGGGAAGAAAGTTGTGGGATGCAAATGGATTTTTGCTATAAAGCTTGGTGCAGATGGGAACATAGACAGATACAAAGCAAGGTTAGTTGCTCAAGGCTATACTCAAACTCATGGTATAGACTATGAAGAAACCTTTGCTCCTGTTGCCAAATTAAATTCCATTAGAGTAATTATTTCTCTTGCTGCTAATCTTGACTGGAAATAGCACCAAATGGATGTTAAAAATGCGTTCCTCAACGGATACTTAGAAGAAGAGGTGTATATGAAGCTACCACCAGGGTTTGAAGAAGAGAGTAAAACCGGTAAGGTGTGTAAGTTGAAGAAATCCTTATATGGACTGAAACAATCTCCCAGAGCTTGGTTCACCAGATTCAGCACAGCCATGAAACAATTTGGCTACACACAAGGGCAAGCTGATCACACTCTATTTGTGAAGCAAGGAAAAGATGGGAAGAAATCTATTCTCATAGTATACGTGGATGATATTGTTATCACAGGTGATGATTCTCATGAAATTGACAGCCTTAAAAGTCGACTACAGACTGAATTTAAGGTAAAGGATCTTGGCCACCTTCAATACTTCCTTGGAATGGAAATAGCTAGGAGCAAGAAAGGCATTTTCATTTCCCAAAGGAAGAACACACTTGATCTGCTAAGAGAGACAGGAAAACTAGGGTGCAAACCTGCAGGGACACCTCTAGATCGGAGTTGGAAGCACAAAATAACTGAGGAAGATCCTCCTGTAGAGAGGGAAAGATATCAACACTTAGTGGGAAAGCCGATTTACTTATCACTAACTAGGCCTGATATTGCCTATAGTGTTAGTGTAGTAAGTCAATTCATGCATTCTCCCACCACGAGACATCTAGAGGCTGTGAATCATATTCTTCGCTACTTAAAAGGGACTCCAGGGAAAGGACTACTATTCAGGAAGAATGATCATCGAAGTGTTGAATGTTTTGCAGATGCAGATTGGGCAGGTTCGGTTGAAGATACAAAGTCCACCACTGGATACTGCACAAAAGTATGGGGGAATGTGGTCACTTGGAGAAGTAAGAAGCAGACTGTTGTTGCAAGAAGTAGCGCAGAGGCAGAATACCGAGCAATTGCTCAAGGAGTGTGTGAACTAATTTGGCTAAGTAGGTTACTACAAGACTTGCATATTCCATTGGAAGAACCTACGAGTCTTTATAGTGATAGCAAATCTGCCATTGGCATAGTTCATAACCCAGTCCAGCACAATAGAATGAAGCATGTTCGCATTGACAGAAATTTCATCAAGTCAGAAATTGAGAATGGAACGTTTAGTTTACACTACGTGCCAACCAAGTCACAAGCAGACATTCTCACAAAAGCCTTATTGAAGTCAGAATTTGACTCAAATGTCAGCAAGCTGGGAATGATTGATATCTATTCACCAGCTTGAGGGGGAGTGTTGGAAAGTAGAATAAATGCCAAGATCAGGATTGTTTATTAGTCAACTTTCTATTTTAATGTTTACCTGCAGATTCCTTATTTTTAGGGATATGATTAGATTTTTATAATTATCTAGTTTCCTATTTTGAATTTCTAAAAGCTTACTTTCTGTTTAAGCTTTTAGTCTATATATTGTAATTATTTGACATGAATAAACAGACCTAGAGATTTTCTCTTTTATTAGCCTACTGTCCATCAACCTCTGCTTTCATATCCGCCCCAGTACCAGCCCCTTTTCCTCCCCTGTTTTGCTGGTGCTAAAGAAAGATGGCTCGTGGCGCTTTTGTGTTGATTACAAAGCCTTGAATGCAGTAACTGTTAAAGACCGTTTTCCAATTCGAACAGTTGATGAGCTTTTGGATGAGCTTCATCGTGCCTCTATCTTCTCTAAGATTGATGGGCTATCATCAAATTCGAATAGCCGATGAAGACGTCCATAAAACTCCATTTCGCACAACTGATGGGCAATTTGAATGCCTTTCGCCTTATCCAATGCTCCTACTTTTCAGGCTGCCATGAACAACCTGTTTTGACCTTTTCTTCATCGTTTTATCCTGGTTTTCTTCGACAACATTCTCATCTACAGCTCTTCATGGACTGACCACATTTCTCACTTGTCGCAGGTTCTTTCTACTCTGCGTGATCACCACTTTTATGCTAAACTCTCCTTTGGATGCCTCACCATTGATTATTTGGGTCACATTATTAGTGGAGAGGGTGTTCGAGTCGATGCTTCTAAACCACAGCCATACTTGAGTGGCCAATTCCAACTACCATTAAAGTTCGGTGTGGTTTTCTTGGTCTTACCTATTACTACCAGAAATTTGTGCGGAATTATGCCTCTATCGCAGCTCCATTGACAGATTTGCTTAAGAAGGATCAATTTCTCTAGTCTGAAGTTGCCTCCAAAGCTTTCCAGACTATCAAGCATACTATGACAACAGTCCCTATTTTGGCATTGCCTGACTTTTCACTGCCCTTCGAGCTTGAAACTGATGCCTCCGGGGTGGCTATAGGTGTTGTACTCTCTCAAAAGGGTCATCCAATTGCATTTTCAGCCGTAAAATGGGACCTCACAGGCGATCAGCATCTACTTATGCTAGGGAGATGTTTGCGATTACCAAAGTAGTTCATAAATGGCACCAATACTTACTTGGCCGACCCTTTACCATTTACACTAATCAACAGAGCCTTCGTGGTCTTATGTCTCAAACCATTCAAACTCCCAAACAGCAAAAGTGGCCAGTCAAACTACTTGGGTTTCAATACACTATTCAATATAAGCCTGGTAAAGTCAATCGGGTTGCTAATGCCCTGTCTCGTTGTCATTCGATGGATGGTTCTTATAATGTTATTTCAAGACCCGTCTTTGCCTTTTTGGATGACTTAAGGCACTGTTACCTCACTAACCCCGAGGGTCGTGCATTGCTAGATCACATTTCTAGAAATCTTGCCAACACTCCTCATTACTTTATAGTAGATGGTTTGATTTTATATTGTGGTAAAATTCTCAAACCACCAGGCCATGACATTCAAACTCACAAACAGCAAAAGTGGCCAGTCAAACTACTTGGGTTTCAATACACTATCCAATATAAGCCCGGTAAAGTCAATCGGGTTGCTAATGCCCTGTCTCGTTATCATTCGATGGATGGTTCTTATAATGCTATTTCAAGACCCATCTTTGCCTTTTTGGATGACTTAAGGCACTATTACCTCACTAACCCCGAGGGTCGTGCGTTGCTGGATCACATTTCTAGTAATCTTGCCAACACTCCTCATTACTTTATAGTAGATGGTTTGATTTTATATTGTGGTAAAATTCTCAAACTACCAGGCCATGAACTACAGCAGCTGTTGATGAAAGAATTCCATTGTACTCTCACAGGTGGTCATGCAGGAGTAGCCAAAACTTTAGCTCGCCTCTCTGCTAATTTTTATTGGCATGGCATTTGAAACTCGATCAAGGCATTTATTCAACAATGCCAAATCTGTCAGCAAGCAAAATACATTCCGGCTAAGCAAGGAGGATTGCTAGAACCTCTGCCCATTCCCTCCCACATTTGGCAAGATATTGCCATGGATTTCATTACTCAACTTCCAGTTTCTCAAGCCAAGTCCACAATTTGAGTGGTTGTTGATCGCTTATCTAAGTACACGCATTTTGTTGCTTTACAATAGACTATCACGATGCCTCAATTGGCTGACATATATGCTCGGGAAATTGGCAAGCTTCATGGGTTTCCTCGGTCCAGTGTCAGTGATAGGGATCCTTTGTTTATCAGCCAATTTTGGAGGGAATATTTTAAATTGCAAGGCACAGAATTGAAACTCAGTAGTGCCTATCATCCACAGACGAATGGGCAGTTAGAGGTCCTTAACCGCTGTTTGGAGACTTACCTCCGATGCTTTGCAAGTAAAAATCCTCGACAATGGGTTCGTATACTTCATTGGGCTGAATGGTGGTACAACACTTCCCACCATTCCGCCATCAGCATGACCCCTTTTGAAGCAATCTATGGGCTGCCCCCTCCTACAATTGCTTCTTATGTTCTAAAGAGTTCTCATATCGTTGACCTCAATGATAACCTCACTGCCAGGCAAGAAATTCTATCTCGCCTTAAAGCTAATCTCGAGAGAGACCGAAATCACATGAAAATGCAAGCTAACCATCTTCACACTGAGAAAGTTTTTAAGGAAGGTGATTGGGTGTCTGTGAAACTTCAACCGTACTGCCAACATTCAGTTGTGCGTCGCTTTTCTTAGAAGCTAGCCAAGAGGTATTTTGGTCCCTTCCAAATCACTCGCCACATAGGGCCTGTTGCATATAAGTTGGCTCTCCCAGCTGCAGCAAAGATCCACCCAGTCTTTCATGTCTCACTCCTTAAAGCTTGCCATGGGAAACCATCATCATTTTCATGCCCTCTACCAGATCACTCTATTGACGACCAACCAATCTTGGATCTAGCGAAAGTGCTTAAGACCAGGACTGTCAAACTAAATGGCAACACTCTCACTCAGTTTCTTGTTTAGTGGAAACACTTGCCAGCAGCAGAAGCCACTTGGGAATGGCAACAGGATATGATTGCTAATTATCCAAGTTTCAACCTTAAGGACAAGGTTGCACTGGAAGAAGGGAGTAATGATGCAATACTAGCCCAGGCATTTATTCAGCCATCAAGCCCAAAACGTTCTAGCAGACCTCCTTCTTAGACCAAAGACTATATTATGGACTGAAGCTAGAATAGTAACTAAGATAAGAACAATGTAGAAGAATTGAGAGTATGAGAAAACTGTTATTGTACTAGTCAAGCTACATAGACTGTACTACAACACATATGGAGCATGAAAAAGAGTTCATTCCTCATCCTCTCCGTCTTTCTCCCTTACCTTCTTTGCATATTCTCTATGTATTTCCCTTTTGAAATTTGCAAGTGCAACACCGTTTAACCATAGTTATTAACTGAAGAGAAAGTTTCTCTTTACAACTAAACAAAAAAGTTCTGTAGTAAAATAGTAAATGACTACATGAGCTACTAAATAACAAAGTTGCTCAAGACAACACGAAATACAACAATAAATGCATAGAGAAGTAAATATATTGCAAACTGCAACCAATAAAGTTAATACAATTCATGATTCAGATAGCCATATAAAAACAAAGATTTATATATGATGCACTGTCAGTGTATAGTTTCTATACATTGTCAATGCACAAGAGGTTGACACTTCATCAATAAGCCCTTATGAGCAAATTAAAAAAATTTATTAATATTTACCTTTGAGGGCTTGGCATATTTTTTAATTTTTCAATTGATGAAGTGTCAACCTTTGATGCATTGACACTGTATAGAAACTATACATTGTCAGTGCATCATATACAAACCCTAAAAACAAAGTGGCAATCAAGCATCCATTAACCAATGTATTATGAAGGAAATTCTGCTATCGAATTTCTAGACGAATTTTGCCAAAGAAAGCCAACTTGTAAATTTTAAAAATACCCTTTATTCTATTTTTATTTTTAACCCTAGTAAAAGCTCACAGGCTATTAGCCCAAATATTCAACTCAATTACTCGGGCTTTTTTGGGGCCAGGTATTACATACGCCCTCACTTAAGGGAATTTGCTCCTCCAAATTCAAATCCATGAACTCCAAGTCTTGTCCATCTCTCAAACAAATCTAGCATATAGTTCTCCTCTTAAGGATCTATGAAATATTATCTAATATGCTTCAACTAAAACCCCATCACAATCATTTATTCAATATCAAAATCGACAAAAATTTCACTTCAAATTTTGTGTAGTCCAAATAAACAAGAATTTGTTCCTCCAAATTCAAAATCCATGAACTTGAAGTCTTGTCCATCTCTCAAACAAATCTAACATTTAGTTCTCCTCTTAAAGATCTATGAAATGTTATCTAATACACTTCAATTAAAACCCCCCATAATCATTTATCCAAAAGTGAAATCGACAAAAATTTCAAATTCTGTATAGTCCAAGTAAACAAACTTTCCAACTCTTCAATCTCTCTTTTTCTTTAGTTAGATGTGATATCTAAAGTACTAGTTTGTTACAAATTCTATATACTCCAAAACACACATAATACATAAACTGAATCATAACTAAGCAACTTTATCTCAATGTAATTCCGGATTTATTCAACTAATTCCTTACTAACGAAACCAAACATAAGAATAATGCTACAATTTCATAACTCACATACAATCTCAAAATTTTAAATATCTAAATCCATAATCTCTTCACTACAAACATAGAAATCAATCTCCAATTAAAAAATTTATTATTTGCTATTGAACAAAAATCTAAAATTCGCAAATTAAACCAATTCATACTTTTGTTGCACATTATGATATTTCGTTCAAATATGCCCTCAAAAACACCAAATTGACTTTCATAGTATTTCTTGTTCAAGTAAAACCACTTAACACCTCTTACAAAAGTTTTCATTTCAATTAATCATAACCATGTACAACCTTAAATCCAAGTGATAGTATTAATAATCCTCTAATTACATAAAATATCACATACAAATTTCAACCTGTTCTTCATTGAATTTTGGAATACTTCTCATCAACTTAACCATCAAATCCACAAGTTTTATACCATACCAATGACCATGTTAATTCAACCACATATCTTTGAATTTCCAATACAACTCCAAATTCAAATATTAATGGCTTTCAAATTCCATAGGCCAATTATCAAAATAACAATTGAACTCATTCCTAAGCTTATAAACATCATAATATCCAAATTTTCTTTTAGCCAAAATACATTATTATTAGTTTCAAATCAAAGCCAATATCTATGTACCATAAGGAAAATCCATTATAAAGTGTCTGAACTCGTACAATTCCAATAATAAAAATCATATCAAAAGTACAATTATAAAACCAACCAAATGTATCACGTAATCATAGATTTGCTTAAATTCTTAAAAATTGCATCCATACTCAAAATACCAAATAACTAAACCATTACTAATAAAAAAACCTTACAATAATAAAAGTCGCACTTCATATCTAATAGCGTATAAATTTTTTTTTCTTAGCAAATCACTTTTTGTAGCTGAAAAATACTTATTCCAAATCAACTCCTTTATTACAACCTTTGGTTAAGCATAACCTTAGGTCTTAGCCTCTATATGCAAAATTACAATATGTTGCACATGATAAATGATAGTCTTCAATGAACATTATCCAAGAATTCTCATTTTACTTCTCACTTAAAAACAATAATCATAAACTAATCACATTAACCATTTCAAACTCATAGCACTCCAAAATAGAAATGGAATGATCAACTTTAACAATTCCATAGAACACCAATTCGCGTCATCAAGCTTGGATTTTTTTTGTTTTACTAAAACGAAACCACACCAACTTGTGCAATTAGCCTCCTTTATGCTTCAAACTGCTAATTAGCTACAAGTTCAAATTGAAAACTCAAAATTCACTAAGACAATACACAAACATTAAATTATAATCTTTCAATCAAACTTTAACAAATGCCCAATATATCTTTATTATCAATTTAAGTACTACTCTTGAAATTAGAACTGCACCAACTTCGTTGAATATCTTCATTTGCATCTTAAACCCAAGTGACTACGAGTGCAAATTTAAAACTAAATCCATTAAGGAAATGTTCACAGAACCAAATACAAATGAGTACCTCAAATTTTCAAATATCTTTTTTTGTCAACTACTATATTTTAGGTACTTTAATCTCAACAATTACAATTCATATCCATGATCAGAAATTCACTTAAGATCCATACCAAAACTCTAAAATCTCCATGGTCAAAAATCTGACTTCCATGTCATATGACCTCAAAATATCAAAATCATTCTCTACAATAACTCAAATTTAATATATCCAACTTATCAAAGATCCCACTAAAATCACTTCATTTATAGATATATCATCTCATGACAACTTAAAGATTTCACATGTTGACTCCAAGTAAATACAATTAGAACCATGATCAAAGAATTATCAAAGATCCATAAGTAAAACTCAAAACATTTAACTAAAAATCTAAAACCTAATCTTAATTGTATAGGATCTCCATATATCAAAATCATTTTCTATAATACGCTTGAGCTTAAGGTAACCTTCTTATCAAAATTCAAACCAGAAATCAATTCAACCTTTTCCTCATAAAAATTCCAAGGCTAATTTCTAACATGTCAATTAAAATAAGAACCCCAAAATTCACAAAATCACAAAATTTGGCTCACCGACAAAATCTTAAAATATAACATAGCATAGCATGATAAAATTCTAAGTCTTAAAATTAATAGTATAAAAGAATATAAGCGAAAGTAATTAAACAGAAAGAAGACAAAAATTAACAAGCATCATCCAGCCAGAAATAGAAGTCAATAATAACTGCTTGACACATGTAGGGGAAGGTCAGTTCCTATAATAGTCCTACAATTCACCAATATTAACTGAGCTCACCTGAAACGTTCAAAAACCGTCCAACAACGATCATTAAAATTTATTACATTTGTATTTTTTGGCTGGTTAAACTAGTTGGTAGGTCAATTTAACAATTGGCTGGCATTTTAGGCAATGGCTATGACGCTTCCCAACACCAACGTTTATCTTGAACATTATCCAAAGCACACCAATGGCTAAATGCACGAGAAAATAACCAACTTTTAATCAAGGAAAATGTAACAAAGTCAACTACAAATAAATTACACTTGAGAGAGTTTATCATGTGTGATTTCATACATACCACGTATTTTACAATTGCCAGACCATAATGATTGTAACCAACTCGGCAAAAAGAGAATCAACAGGTGTGCCTTTAATAAATTGAGAACTCTTATGGTAGCCTTTAGCGAAATCAGGTAATGGGAGACCTGATATATGGAACTAGAAAGAAACAATATGTTCTTGAGAAATCATCAAAACAGATAATTAATACTCATAGCAAGATGTAAGGTTAGATGGTAAGGCCCAAAAATAGATGAAATATCTTTTGAATAATAACCTACTTAAGCATGTAAGCCAAGCCAACCCTGTCTAACACAGCCTCACCCACTGGATAAAGAAAAATGAGTATCATAAACATAACCTTACCCTTTACCGGATCTTCTGCAGTATACTTCCCACTCCAAAGGCAATCATCATCCAAATGCTTCCAATTGTGATTACCACCAGCTAGACTTGCTTCAGATTCTGCATTTTCAGCATCAACTTCTTGGATCTCATCATCATCCTCGGCATTGGAAATGGTTCAATAGGCGAATTTCATTATAACATGTACTTTCAGAAGATGCATTGAATGGTCCAATGTGGAGTAAGCCTTCAAAAATAGATAACCAACTAGTATTACCTCATAAGATAAGAGCAAAACATCAATGTGAATGCAAAGCATTACAAATTCTGATGTAAACACTCTTGCAAAAACAAGGAAAAGATAATTTGAGCAGCATGGTCATAACCAACACTACACTAAACAAGGGGAAAAGGTATATCTGTTGCATTAAATATTACTAATAATATGCATGATTTTAATAAATAATAAGGGAACTTACAAACTTAGAAACACAACTCATACAATCCCTCCAGATGCATGAACTTTATGGGAACCTGGCTACCAATATGATTTGTCTCAAGCCTTCTAGTAAAAACTGTTCCGATATTTTGGATTCCAATAAACACTTTTCTTCAAGGATCATAGACAGGGACAAATGCTGGCCACAAACTACAACAACAGAATATATGTGTGTTTGTGTGTGTGCGCGCATAAGTATCAGATTCAAAGTTATTAGTAATATTTAATGCAACAGATATACCTAGATTAAAAATATGAATAATAAAAAAGCATAATGATAAAATGAAATAACTGTTCATATGAATCGTTTATGGGGGAAAAATAAATTGAAGTATCAAAAGAATGTTTTAACAGTTAATAACACCTCATGTTGCTGTGATAAAAACTAGAAGATCAAAGAGGTTTATGTGCTATAATGTTTCAGAAGTGTTTCATGGTAACATGTATCAGTCAGAACCCATCTTGAACAATTTAACAAAGCAATTGCAACTGCACTTAGAAGCTTGCTAGCTTCTGGCGCATCAAATACCACACCACTGGCACTTTGTGGTGAAATCACCTGTTGATGGCACATGTTAGGTGCAAAGGCTATTAAATCATTCGATAGCATTATACAAACTGTGATAAACTATTATCAAAAAGACTATAAAGGAAATGAAGGGACAGCACGAGATGCCGAGCATACGAAGCATTCTTTAACTCCAAAGGAAAGCTGCAAATCATGAAAAGTGCAATTCGAGTCAGCAATTTTGCCCGTGACAATCAAAACACAAGTCAAGAAACATAACCATGCTAAGTAAATGAGTAATGGATAAAAGTTTTTATTTCAAAGAGTACCATTATTGTTGATTTCAAAGTAGTACTCGATCGAATAGATTTTTGAGGCATTTTTCAGCTTAGATTTGACCTTATATATGTTATTGGAATAATCCAAAAGAACTGCTCCCTTTACCTACAACAAATTTAAAGAGGAAATCTGCTTTTACTTAATGTGATCATGGGCTAGGAAATAGAATCTAATCTACATTCCTTATTCTTATCTCTAAAAACTAAATATCAAAAAAATTATAATCATTTTGAATGCACGAGTCGAATGAAGCAAGTTTTCTGAAATCAAAACAGGCTTACCAGCAAAAACTTTGGACAATCAACTAACCACTGACGACAGGTAGCCTCTATTTCAGATATGAACCTGAGAAATCGATAAAAATCAGTAATATCAGATTTACAAAGCAAAAAAAGAAATAAGAAAGTGTAAAATATAGTGTTGAAATTGTTATATTGTTAAGTAGCCAGAGTGAAATCATCAGTATCCAACCTGCAGCAATGTCTAATAATCTTTACTATAAGAAAAAAAAAATGAAGAAAGAAGTTCGACTTGCTTTCTAATTTAGTAGCTAATGGAGACTTCTGAAATCTAAAGCGGGAAAAGCATAATTGGATCAGTGACTAACGCACTTCCTCTTCTTCATCGTCTTCTTCTTCAGTTAAGTGGACTTTGTTTAAAGATTCCATGAAAGATCACGCGTGTTTCCACTCGGTAAATCAGCTTGAAATTTTGCTTCGAAGGCGGTGGCTACGGAAAATTCATCTAAATCGACCGTCCAGAAAAAAGAATAACCGAAGTTTGAATCAAATGAGAGCTTTCAAATCTCAGTTTTAATTAGTTAACAGACATTGACATGGGAAAGAAATCATATGCAGGTAAATGAAGGCAACAGTAAGACGGAGAGACGGAGTGATCTGGATGATTCTTCCAAGGAAATGCAAAATTGCCGAGTGTCCATTGAATGCGAAAGTTTTATGAAATTAACTTACCCTCCCTAAAAATATTCATAATGACAAAAGCTTTCCGTTTTTCGACAAAATTTGAGATTTGACTCTTGAGTCTTAACATTGCCATGTGTCACCAAATTGGCACAATTTTTTGCTGGTGACTCAAAATTGTTAAGGTTGCTTAAGCTCCTTTGCGAGGTGCGATTGATTCCAACACAAAAAAAAAAAAAAAAACAAAATAAAAAACCATAAAAAACAAAAAATACATGTAAAATTATTTTTTATTTATTTTTTTAAATATTTTATTATAAAATTTATGCTTACAATAATCATTTCATTTTTTTTACATTACCGACCAATCGTACTACTCATCTAAATTAATCCTTAATAATTACCATCATAAATTTGTTGAATTTAATTTTGATAGTTCATGTTACTTAATTCTAGCATTTAGCTTAGATTAGTTCTAGATATCTTATTTTAACATTAGGATGATCGTTTTTTTAATATCTAAAAACATGAAAATTAACGCACAATATGACGGAGTATGATACTCTCCTTCTATCCACAAGTAACACAACAAGCTAAATCAGGTGATGAAAAATAAAGCTAAAGAAACTTGTATCTTTGATATAGCTTCATTTTGCAATCCAATGATTATGTTTTGTTCGCCTAAGATTTTGGGAGAAAGTCTATTGCTGCTCTTTGTTCTAATCAATAAAAGAAATCTATAAGTTAATACATGTAAAGCTTGTTTGTGTATGCCATATATAGTGTTTAATTTGATCAGGACATTGCGATGGCATCAAATACATTCATCAGTTAATAGGTGATTAATAATTCACACTGGTAATAAAAACTATTGAAAAAATAAAATGCTTGATTATTGACACATGATAAACACTAATATTTATGCATGCATGCATGTATTTTTAGTTATTACCCATAATAACATGAGCAATATGTCACGACCCAAAGTCCGTGATGTACACTTAACATTCAAACTTTATTTACTATTGACCAAATTTACGAACTAAATTTTTTTTTCACTTTAAGATTTGTATTCGGTGTCAGTGTCACCTCTAAACTAAATTCGCATTCTTAATTTGATTTACATTCACCGTTTAATTTGCCATCTCTTAAGACCACTGGACTTACCTAATATTCTAATTCAATATTAAACTGATAAAAGAAAAAGGTCGAAAACTCCCTCTTATATAAAATCGATTTTCCTCAGCTTAATAACCTGCAAAATAATTAACTATTTCCAACAGCATATTTCCAATCCACAATTCTCAGTCTACTTCGCTATACATTACACATACTTTCAAAATCATCAATTACATATATATGGCATTTCATAACTCATAGCTATCATAATTCACTTCTTGGATCACACTCGATAATCATATGAATCTATAATAATCTAGAACGATCCTAAGTTACATCCCAGAATAATTCCATAAGCATGTACTGTGCATTTAAAATGTCATACATGATAAACAAAATAATCGTTTTTATACCTCAAGCAAAACAAAAACAGCACTCGGAGGACTCAGACTAATATTGCAAATAAAGATCGTCCCCGAGGCCTTGCACCAAAGCTCCAAGTGTAGAGTCTAGCTCGTATGATCTGCGATGTTGTTAGAAAGGGGTGAGTAAAACCACGGCTCAGTAAGTAACTTAAGTAAACAGACACTAGGCTCATGTCAGTCTATATGTACTTAATTATATGGTAGCAAATAACATGATATATATGCATGACGTTGTATTTTGTGCATTGATGTATCTACGTAAAACCTCAATTACTAAAACCATTACTGATCACAAACGGGATTTTGGATGCACTTACTTCAAAGCAGAGAATAATACTAAAAACTGATAATCAATCACTGTAGGCACGAGGCCTTAAGATACTAAAAACCGATACAGATATAAAAAAAAGGATTCTGATGCATTTTATTCAAACAAATAACCTTACAGAAAACTGATAATCTATCAAATTAGGCATAAAGCCTTAAAGTGCTGATAGCGAATACTGATAGAGTTTAGGCATGAATCCCTGATAACTGATACTGATATCCATCCTAGCTAGTGATGGAGTAGGTGTCGCAAGCAACACAATACCTATGGCCATAGATTATGCTCCAGTCTCGTTGATCAGTCGAGAGCTGGAACTTGTCTGTTGATTTCTCAGACAAGCCTGATAATGCCTAGAGCTCGAGGCTCGTAAGGAGCAGATACTGATACTGATGGTCTAGAGCACAAAGCTCAATAAACGGGTAATAGAACCTAGAGCAAGGCTCAATAGGTTCAAATGACCCAAAGGTCAATGGATTTGCCAGCACTCGAAAACATATCGGAAAACAGTTCTTTCGTGTAGCTCTTAACTTCCATAGATTTCAAAATACTGAAAAGAAACGTTTTCGAACTTTAAATATACAAGATTTTCGATTTATTTCAAAGTTGACTCAAACCAGAAAAATCTTTGAGTTAAACAGTATGCAAGTCGTTATACATAAAAAGAACTCGTGCATAAAACAGCTTGCATTAAAACATATTATATGTAAATGCGTGTATGCATCCGTAAAAGCTCTTTTATGCATAATGCACTGCTACTAAGTGTAGTCTAATATGGACCATGCATGCCTGTACTTAACTTACTCAAACACAGTAACAAGTTCATATAAAGGTCTCGAAACTAGCGTTTTTCATGTTATTCAACACATGGGCTTGGCTAGTTACAACATACAACATAGAAAATGGTATTTTAATTCCAGCCCAAGCATTTTTCCAAATTTATGATTTAAACATTTCTTTACGTCTTACCTTATTAGCCCGATCGACGATATTTCGTCCCTTAATTCATAAGCTAACTTAATTAATAAAGAGATTTAATTGTTTCCTACGAAATGGTACTAGTAAAGCTTACTTAACCCAATTATCCGGATACTTAGCAAATCTTCTTCTCTGATTGTCCAAATCTGTACTCTAGCCTCTACACCACTGCTTAGGAAACCACCTTCAGTCAAAGTCACTACAATCGTTCCAATGAAGTCTCAATCAAATATTTATATCATGCTTAGTATTGTATTTAAGACGTACAATTTAAAACTACGCACGATTATTCAAATTCACTATCATACCCGAGATTAACTCATTATCTTTCTAAAAGCATATATATATATACATACTTACACATGTACACCTAAGTGTATTTATGCGTGTATACTTAAATCATTCTTGTCATGTCAATTTGGTATATATATATATATATATATATATATATATATATATATTCACCTCCAAATAACACATTCTAACATTGGATTCATTATTGATCATCTCGTTGCATTCTTTTCATATATAAATATATATATATTAATCTTCTAACTCGAGGCAAAATCCTCACCTTGAATAAGCCTTCAAAAACCGAGCCTCCTCTGCTGGTGCGTGGTCTACGGTTATAATTGTTGTTTCTCTAATGATCCAGTAGTTCTTTAGCTCCCCTATTAGAGACTTCCTTAACCGAAGCTGCAGTAAGCCTCTCTACGTTCTGAATTCAATACAACCAACATTCGCTTGTACTAATTTGAATAGCTGACAAAACCAGATTTAAACACACCAATTTTCAGCCTTCAAGGGCTAAGGATTCAAAGCTTCAATTCTCAGTTTTTCAACTCAGCAACCACCGCCCACTTACCTTTATTTTTCACTACTAAATTATCTCAAATAAAAGCCCAGCTTCCAGCTACAATGCCACTCTCTTGGTGCTCTTCAATTGCTAGCTCCGCTTTAATTTGTTCTCTCTTTTGACATCTCTCTCTCTCTCTCTCTCTCACCGATTCTCCTATTTTTGGGCACCAACCACAACCACTGCAGCCTTGAACATGAGCTTGAAAAGCCAAACCAGAAATGGAACTTTCGATTCTTAACCTTCACAAGGCTATTTTCATCTTCCTTGCAATTCCCTGCTTCAGTAGCATGTACAAGCTTGTTACCACCCCTTTCTTTCCAATTTCAGGCACCCAAACAGCCAAGAATACCACCATAGAACCCCTATTTCACCCACACAAATAGCCACTAAAATTTGCTTCCACAACATCTTTGTTTCTAGCCTCCAAAGACTATCCCGATCTTCCCTAACAAGCCACTGTTCAAGACTAATTTTCAGTATTCAAAGTTAACCCCAAATGCCTCTGTTTCTTGCCTTAGATTCTATTGTATAAAAGACCACTAATCGTAGCACCATGAGCCTCTCCTTTAGTATCGACTCTACTTTAAGATCAGCCTTTCTTCTTCAATCGGTTTCTTCCTCACTGTGCAATCGCTCTAGTCGTTTGCTGCAGCTTCTTCTTCTCTCAATTTCGACTTTCCTTTCTCTAGTAGCTGCAACAATTTCCTCCATTCTATTCTCTGGTCTCTCTTCTTACTCTTTTTTTTTTTGCCATGCTTTGCTCTCCCTCTCTCGGCTATTTCAGTTTTCTTTTGTTCCTCCTCTGTTCACTGCAGCAGTTTACATATATATTTTCAACGCCAATGTAAACGCAGCAGAGATGAAAATAAAAGAAAGGATTGCGTGAAAGATGATGAGGAAACGTGAGGGAGAGATGAGCAATTGAGAGATGAAAATGAGATGGGATGGGAGGAAGGGAGTCGGTATAGGATGGCTATGGCTATGGCTATGGGCAGAGTGCTCTGCCACAATTGATGTTTCTTCTTTTTAGTCTGTCCGATGTAGACAGAGTGACAGACACAACATGCTTCCTTTGGAAGTTTGCCAATATTTATTTATTTAATTAAATATATTTTTATATAACATATCTTTTATATATATTTATATAAAAGCAGTTATACGAAATCTTTATAATATTCATATTTTATCCTTTATTGATTATATATATATTGTGTATATATTCATTTAGTATATTTACATATATATATATCTTTTTATATATACATATACACCTTTGTTTAATACAAAAATGTGTGCATATATATATATATGTACGTATATATTTCCTTAATTTAAATCCTTTCTTTTCAATCTAATTAAATTTTTAAAATTTAATTATCGTTTAATAAAATAATTTCTCTTTACTCTTAAATATTCTATATTAAATCATAGGATAATTATTACATACACTGACAGTGGAGTTTTTTTCTCTACAAGCAGCGTTAAGATCATGACATGTGTCTTATAAAAATATTAAAATAAATAAAACAGGACATGTATTACGATCTTAACGCTGCTTGTGGAGTAAAAAAACTCCACTGTCATTGTATGTAATAATTATCCTAAATAAGAAGGCTTTAAAACAAATCAATTTAATCACCACAAGTCAAAATTTGCGATTGTCACACAATATTTCAAGTAGACTTGTCCAATGATTGGTTCACGTATTCAAATATGAAAATTGAATTATTTTTAAGCAAATTTGGGTATATTAAATTTATTAAATGGGTTTGGATTTGAAAATTAATGTCCGATAAAAAATGAGTCGGATTTTGGTTTAACATTTTAATTTCAAGCTCGGCCGGGCCTGTTAACTATAATTTTTATTTTACAATTTTTTTATATTAATGCATTTTTTACTTTTGATTTTTTGTGTGTAATTTAATTTGATTTTGTATTTTTTTACATTAATTTAAATTTTTATATTTGTTATAGTTTTATGAAACAATTTATTTGAATTTATTATGTTCAACTAATTGACTATTATTTTTTTAATATTTATTATATTTAAAAATTTAATAGTGTTTTGACAAGTTGAATGAGTTTAGACTTATTCATTATATATAAAAACAAATTTGAATAAAAAAAAATTAAACCGGACCAATTTTAATTGATTTTCAATTTTTTAGTACTTCTATCTGAACCCCATACAATTCTATACATTAACAAATCTAATTTCAAGTCTATAGACTACAATGTACGCAAGGGGGCGCAGAGCTTTCTTATCCTTTGTCTCTCTCCTTTGGGCCTGGTCCGTGGATTGCGTGCATAATCGGAGATGTAAGATCACGATCTCATGTAAAGATCAAGCCTTATTAAATTTAAGTTTATACTTTCTTATACTATTTTTTCTCTCGACAACTTACATTGACTTATATATATATATATATATATATATATACACGGGAGGTTTTAAAAGCATCTTCACCAAGAAAAGTTTGCAGAAGGTAAGAATAAGGTTCCTTCCATGCATGATTAAAAAGGAATATCAAAATTCTTCTTAAAGATCCAAAAGCATCGTTAGCCATGGAAATGAACAAAAGTAAAAAAATAAATAAATTCAAAGCATTAGCCAAAGCCTGCCAATGCACCAGAGACATCCATGATGACAGGTGTCTGGTGTTTTTGCATTGCACTGATTGTGCACTTGTTGGAGGGTGCTTTGGGTATGGGAAAAGGGGAACTTGTATTTCGTGCCAATTTTTCGGATGGATGGGCTCAAAGCATCCCGATCATCCCGATCTCTTAACCCGAAAAACACGTGTATATGCACTGAGGTTTTACACATTTTGACAACCATCACATGCCATTTTACTCTCTATTTTTTTCACTCGGTAGGACTGAAAAAAAATTAACTGAAAAAATAAAAAACTGAAAAATATTAATTTTTTAGACGTGCTTAATTAGAATGATAAAAAATGCGAAAAAATATAATATCTTTTACTTCTATTTTTCGATAGAGTTGAAAATTGAAAGAAAAAAAAACGAAATTATATTAATTTATCATTATATTAGTAATTAGTTATGATAATAAAATAAAATTAAAAAAATAAAAAATAATTTTGTAATTATACATACTGGACTCATATTTTTTTATTTTTTTCACTAATTTTTTTAATTTAAAGTGATTTAGTTTTGTTCATAAGAAAAAAATGATAATTTTTTCTATTTTCTTACATCACACTTTTCACCATTACCAAAAACTAACAAAAATTATTTTTTTTCTTTCTTTTTCATACACTTCCTTCCATCTTTCTTCTTAAACCCAATGAGCAACTCCAAATTATTTCCAACAAATCCAATATAGATTCAGATAAAAAAAATAATTATTACATACACTGACAGTGAAATTTTTTTACTTTACAAGTAACATTAAGATCATGACATGTTTCTTATAAAAATATTAAAATAAATAAAATAGGACATATATTATGATCTTAACGCTGCTTATAAAGTAAAAAAATTCACTGTCAGTGTATGTAATAATAAAATTTTTCTAATAAAAAATACTGCACATGTATGAAAAGCAAAAACCTTGGGAAAGAAGCACACGACACAGCCTCACTTTAGTCGTTTTCCGCAAGCACCCATTTAATCCTTCCCCAAGTTTCTTTAGCCTTTTTCCTGAAGTCAGTTTCTTTCTTTTTGTGTTTTTTTTGTTTTCCTTTATTTCTTTCATTGATTAACTATTGATTTGAGTACATAGGTGCATTCAAAAAATAAAATTTCAATGTCTACTAATCTTATTTATTTTTTCTGCGGATCGCATCAATCCACAAAAACTAATTTCGACCATATCAAAAATGGACATCAACACTCTTTAAGTGCTTATGAACGATTTAAAAGATAAGCTTGTATTATTTTTATTTATGAACTTAAATTTTAATCTCTCTATTTTTCGTGTGTATATATATATATATATTAAAAATATCGAGATTATACGTGTTCCTCAAAATGCAGAAAGTAAAATATAGCTGCCTGCCTGTCATTATTGATTGATCATTTTCCTAATTTGGTGACAAAATTCAGCAACTACATGAAATAATATTAGCACAAACAAATAGCTAATGAAAGAATCAACAAGTTGATTCTTGTAATGTCAAACACTATGCTTTAATTTAATACATAGCAGGTAACTGCTCATTTATACCAAAAAAAAAAAGAATCAACAACTTGACAGTGAGCGCTGTCTGAGGCATAAATGATGTGACATAGTAGAATTATCAAGTAACCAGCAATGATTTTTTTCAAGAAGTTTGATTAGAACTCATTCAAGGTAATTCTCAGGAGATTAAAAAAAAATTGAAATGAAAAGCAAAAAAATACGAGATTTTCCATAATTTGAAAAAAACTCAAGGGTAGATGGTAAATTTCCTTAAAATTACTACATTATGACTAAATGTCAAAATAGTTAGCATCACATGCACTTAGTACACAATATACAGCAAAATGATTACAGCCATTCATATTTCAATATTTCATTATTCACCCAATGTGCAGGACTTGCCCAAACGCATTATTCACCATATCGTCCACTGAAGCGAAAACGCATCACCTCAATCGGAACAAAAAACAAAATAAAAATCTTTTCCAATCTCCTTTTGTCTACGATTTAATCATATACCGTTGGTTTCATTCTGCGACCCCACGTAATTCCACCTGACTAAAACTTATCCTCCTCTCTTCTCAAAAATGGTGAGTGAGAAATGGTTACAGAGGGACCAAAAAAAAAAAGAAAAGAAATGGTTACACAGACCCAAAACCCTAAGCAGGAATACACTTCCATAAATGCCCTTCCCTCATTTTTTTTTTTATATCAATACCTCAAAGCTTCCCATTCTCATTTCCTCTCAGTACTTGAACGATAAACAAACTGAAGAAGAATTTTCATTGCTTAAATCTATCGCTTCCTTTCCCTCAGATTCTTTTCTCTTTATAATCACAGTCCTAATCGGTACGTTTTTTTTTTAACTTTTCGTACTTCTAATTGCTTAAATAAGAATAGAGGAATAATCATGTTAAGATTAGTGTTTACCGATCTTTGTTGGTTTTGTTTGAAATCATAAGTTTGAGATGGATGATAAAAAGAAACTGTGTACATTTGTGTCATTGACGGTAATTTTTGTGGGGTTTTGTGGCATTTTCGGCAGTTTACTGCACTATATGCTTCCTAGAAAGAGAGCTGGTGAAGGAGAGGTTGTAGAAGGACAGAGTGAAAATAACAATAACGGCAGCAGCATAAAAGACGTTTCTGTAACATCACCGATCAAGAAGCATCGCATCTGTGCCACCGCCGCCACTGACTCGACGGCTAATAACAACACTGTAAATATAGGGAACAGTAGCAGTAATAACACTAGCAGTAGCGTGGTCGAGCCACCGATCATGGCTCCCGGCGACGCGAATCACAATGATATAGATGAGGATCTTCACAGCCGGCAGCTGGCCGTGTATGGCCGCGAGACTATGCGGCGGCTTTTTGCCTCCAATATCCTCATTTCTGGGATGCAAGGCCTCGGTGCTGAAATCGGTATTGGTTTTCTACGTTCTTTAATTTTGTTGTTTGTCTTGTGTTTTTTTTAGATTGAATCTTGTTATCAGTTAGCCCTGTTGTGTTGATGCTTACTTTTTTGGCTTTAACAATGTGCTTTTATGCTGCATTATGTTGAAGAGATTAACTTATATTAGGATGATCCTAAAAACCCTCACTTTTTAGGCACCAATAAAATAATGCCAACTTATATTTTTATAAATACATACAATAATAATCTTATACACTCCCTTACCTAATCAATTCACTAACTTATCAAGTTATACTTGAAAAAAAAGGGGTTTGTATATGATGCATGTATCAGATGTTGACATCTCATCAATTAGTAAATTAAAAAATATGCCAAACTCTTAAAAATAAATATAAATAAATTTTTTTAATTTGCTCATAAGAGCTTATTGATGAGGTGTCAACCTCTAGTGCATTGACAGCGTATAGAAATTATACACTGTTAGTGTATCATATATAAATCCAATAAAAATTTAAAGATGATTTGTAGTGAGAACTGATAAAAAAAAACTCTACAATCCTTTACAACCACTCCTGTTTGAAGGCTTATTGAGAGTTTTCCTTTTCTTGCCAATTTTTTCTCTTTTTCAGCAAGATAAATATGAAGACTCTGATTTTTTTGAGCAAGAGGAGTTTCCTAAGTGCAGGAAACCTAACCAAGATGAAACTTTTGAACTGCCGTAAAACAAAATTCTAATTGTTCTAAGATTTTTATAAGATTGTAGCATGTTAAAAACAGGCATTTCAATTTTATCATTTCCACAATCATGGAGCCTTCAAATTCTGGTTTTTGGGTTTTTATCATTTAGCATCAGAATTCAATGATTGTGAAGGATCTTAAAAATTTTAACTTATATTTTCACTATAAATCATCTTTAAAATTTTATTTCCAAATATAAGTATTTATTTTAATTAAATTAATTAGAATTAAATTGATTAATTAATGAATTGATTAGGTAAGAGAGTATATGATATAATTATTGTATGTGTTTATAAAAAGATGAGTTGGCATTATTTTATTGGTGCCTAAAAAGTGAGGTTTCTAGGATCATCCTAATATAAATTTTTCTCTTGATTGAATTAAGGCATCATTGTGCTTTGTGTTATTGTTGTTTAAAATTAATTATAGCAAAATCAGATCAATGCTGCAGTTAGTAGCATTCTGAATTATGCTTACCACGTGTCCATCTAATTATGAATAATAAAATTGAATTAATAAGTTAATGTTAAATGAACGTGTCACAAACAAAAAAAACCTGCTTATGGAGTTTTAACTCCAATGCAGGACTATACTATAAAAACCCTTTATTTGATTTGAATTTAATAACTGCTGTGTTATATTTATGAGTGCCAACTTTTGCTTGCTTCAAAGTCATTTTTGCTTTTTGCAGCGAAGAATCTAATTCTCGCTGGTGTCAAGTCTGTGACCTTGCATGATGAAGGAGTGGTGGAGTTGTGGGATTTGTCCAGTAATTTTGTTTTCTCTGAGAATGATGTTGGTAAGAACAGGGCACTTGCTTCTCTTCAGAAGTTGCAGGAGCTAAACAATGCTGTTGTGATTTCGACCTTAACAACAAAGTTGACCAAAGAACAACTTTCTGATTTCCAGGTATTTCCTTCACTTTAAGTTACTCAACAATGGATCTAGTTCTTTGTCCATGTCCTAGCAACCAAGTTTAGCCTTTCTGTGATTTTTCTTGTTAGCACTGAATTAGTTTTAGGGATAAAAATGTAACTGGATAACAATTTTTTCTATTAGAATTGCTAGTAGACCAGAGATTATGGAATTTGGACATTTGGAAGATACTTGGCTTGAGTATTCATGGCTCCCTCTGTGTTCTCTATTGTGTTATGTATTTCGCTTATGTCATTTTGTAATCAGTTGATTATTGTCTAACTGGTGCAGGCTGTTGTATTCACTGATATAAGTCTTGAAAAAGCCCTTGAGTTTAATGACTACTGCCATAATCATCAACCTCCCATTTCCTTCATCAAGACTGAAGTAAGAGGCCTTTTTGGTTCTGTCTTTTGTGACTTTGGTCCGGAGTTTACTGTTTTTGATGTTGATGGAGAGGAACCACATACAGGTATAATTGCATCCATCAGCAATGATGAAACTGCCCTAGTATCATGTGTTGATGATGAAAGGCTTGAGTTTCAGGATGGGGATCTTGTTGTGTTCTCTGAAGTTCAGGGAATGACAGAACTTAATGATGGAAAGCCGCGGAAGATTAAACGTGCAAGGCCCTACTCATTTACTCTTGAGGAGGACACCACAAAATTTGGCACATATGTGAAAGGTGGCATTGTCACACAGGTGAAACAGCCCAAGGTCTTGAAATTTAAAACATTGAGAGAAGCTCTTAAAGATCCTGGTGATTTTCTTCTGAGTGATTTTGCAAAGTTTGACCGCCCACTGCTCCTGCACATAGCATTCCAAGCACTGGATAAGTTTATTTCTGAATTCAGCCGCTTCCCTGTTGCTGGATCAGAAGAGGATGCTCAGAAGCTCGCATCTATTGCTGGTGACATCAATGAGTGCCTTGGAGATGGAAAAGTGGAAGATATTAACCTAAAACTTCTGAGGCACTTTGCCTTTGGTGCCAGGGCAGTACTGAATCCCATGGCTGCCATGTTTGGAGGAATTGTGGGACAAGAGGTTGTCAAAGCATGTTCTGGAAAGTTTCATCCTCTTTTTCAGGTTGGCTGGATCTACTCTCTCTCTATCTCTCTCACATTTGTTTGTCTCATTATTGTATGTGTTTGTGTGACTATCTGTCTACACATGCATGTATGGAATATGGATGCCTATGCTTACCTGTTACCCATTCTTGCTTATGCTATTGAGACTTTGTCTAATTAATGGCAAGTTGATGAACCTAGATTGAAGATTTATGTACCTCTTAACAGTAAGCAGTTTTGGTTTTGTAAGAATTGGAGACTTTTTAAGTTGAGGGTATATTGGCACCCTTTTCAGCTGAATTACTTTCCGCTGGAACCTAACCTTGGCAGTTTTGTTCAACTTATTTAATTGTAATGTTCTCTCAGCTGATATATAGTTCTGTCTGATTTTCAAGTTCGTTTTTAGTGGAAATTTAACTTTAGATCACTTTGTTTTCAACAGTTCTTCTATTTTGATTCGGTGGAGTCCCTTCCTGCTGAACCCTTGGACCCCAGTGATTTTAAACCATTGAATAGCCGTTATGATGCGCAAATATCAGTTTTTGGGTCCAAACTTCAGAAGAAGCTGGAGGATACAAGAGTGTTTATGGTTGGATCTGGGGCCCTAGGATGCGAGTTCCTGAAAAATGTAGCATTGATGGGTGTTTCATGTGGTAGTCAGGGCAAGCTAACAATTACTGATGATGATGTGATTGAGAAGAGCAACCTCAGCAGGCAGTTTCTGTTCCGTGATTGGAACATCGGGCAGGCTAAATCAGCTGTTGCTGCTTCTGTTGCTTCATCCATAAATCCTCAACTTAAAATTGAGGCTTTGCAAAATCGTTTGGGTCCTGAAACTGAGAGTGTGTTTAATGATGCCTTCTGGGAGAACCTAACAGTGGTCATTAATGCATTAGATAATGTCAATGCTAGGCTGTATGTTGATCAGAGGTGCTTATATTTCCAGAAACCACTTCTTGAGTCTGGAACCCTTGGCGCTAAATGCAACACCCAGATGGTTATTCCTCATCTAACTGAGAACTATGGAGCATCGAGGGACCCACCTGAGAAACAAGCACCCATGTGCACAGTGCACTCATTTCCTCACAATATTGATCATTGCTTGACGTGGGCTCGATCTGAGTTTGAGGGCTTGCTTGAGAAAACTCCTGCTGAAGTGAATGCCTATCTATCCAACCCGGTTGAATATGCCACTTCAACGAGAAATGCTGCTGATGCTCAGGCTAAGGACAACTTAGAGCGCATCCTTGAATGCGTTGACCGGGAAAAATGTGAGACATTCCAGGATTGTGTCACCTGGGCTCGCCTAAGGTACCCTACATGATTAAGGAAAATGCTTCGTTTGCAGTGATTTTGATATGGACCTCACCGAAAGAAGATGAGGTTCAATGAAAGACTTGAGCTGTGTGAGCTTGATGGGTCTCCATCAGGTTTCTATTTCTAATATAATTTTTTTTGACAATGATTTTATGCTTCTTGTATACTCAGATTTGAGGACTATTTTGTTAACCGGGTGAAGCAGTTAATATTTACATTTCCTGAAGATGCTGCAACCGGTACCGGGGCTCCCTTCTGGTCTGCTCCAAAGCGATTCCCACATCCACTTCAGTTTTCAGCTGCTGATCCTAGCCATGTCCATTTTATTATGGCAGCATCTATACTTAGAGCTGAAACATTTGGTATCCCAGTTCCTGACTGGGTCAGGAATCTGAAGATGTTGGCTGAGGCAGTTGAGAAAGTAATAGTCCCAGATTTTCAGCCTGAGGAAGGTGTGAAAATTGAGACAGATGAGAAGGCTACTAGTCTTTCCACTGCCTCTGTGGATGATGCAGCCGTTGTTAATGAGTTACTCTTAAAGTTAGAGCTTTGCGGGAACAACCTGCCATCAGGATTCAGGATGAAACCAATTCAATTTGAAAAGGTTTGCTAATGTCTTCTCTGTTGTATTAATTTTTAATCATATTGTTTTGCGCTTATCCTTATTCTGGATTATACGTTTATGTTATTTCTAGAAACTTTTTGTAGCTATTATGATAGACGGTTAGCCAAAGTTTTCTGTCTTTAGAGTTGTGCTTCTTGTCTGGTTGTCATTAGTGGAAAATTTTGGCATGTGACTATTAGTTTGAAACTAGGTTCAAGGTTTTACTTTCAGTGGAGTATGATGTTTTTTAAATGATTTATTGCCCCTTTACCACATTACGTATAAGGTATTTTTGTGTCAGTTAAGCCTTTAAACAAACCTGTGATTGATGCTATATAATGCCACGAATTGCAGGATGATGATACAAACTATCACATGGATCTTATTGCTGGGCTTGCCAACATGAGGGCAAGGAACTATAGCATTCCTGAGGTGGATAAGCTTAAAGCCAAGTTTATTGCTGGAAGAATCATACCAGCAATTGCCACTTCCACAGCTATGGCTACAGGCCTTGTCTGCCTTGAACTATACAAGGTACTAGATGGATCACACAAATCGGAGGACTATCGAAATACATTTGCGAACTTAGCACTGCCTTTGTTCTCTATGGCTGAGCCAGTCCCGCCCAAGGTCATAAAGCACCGTGACATGAGCTGGACTGTATGGGACAGGTGGATCTTGAGAGATAACCCCACTTTGAGGGAACTCATCCAATGGCTCAAAGATAAAGGGTTGAATGCTTACAGCATATCTTATGGCAGTTGCCTGCTCTTCAACAGCATGTTTCCACGACACAAGGAGCGATTGGATAGAAAGGTGGTGGACGTAGCTCGGGAAATTGCCAAGGCCGAATTGCCTTTGTACCGATCCCACTTGGATGTGGTGGTGGCCTGCGAAGATGATGAAGACAATGACATCGACATTCCTCAGATATCCATCTACTACCGCTGAGTTGTTTTTTTAAAATCCGCCTAATTACTGAGGCTGTGATTTTAGGATGAGAAGTTTCTTATTATAGGCTTCTTTCTATTCTGTTGTTACATCAATGAGCATACAAAGTTTAAGTTTCATTGCATATAAAATTGAACTGCTTTAGTTGCAGAATATGATATAATCTATCTTCTTGGCTTGTTGCCCATTCAGATAACTTGGTTGCTATCAAATCTGATTGGTGGTTGCGTGTTATTTTACTTTCATGCTTCCAATCAATTTCCTTTACATTGATGATTTTGGTTTTCCGCTGAAAACAGTTAATGCTAACAGAAGAGAAAAAATCATATATCTAACCAAGTTTTAAGCATAAATATAACCATCAACTTATAAAAAGGAAAATTTGGATTCATTCAATTCCTTTTCCGACGCTTTTTTCCAATCGCTATTCGATCCCCGATTAAACATTTTAATAGTAGCGGTAATTTTCAAATGAGACCTTAGAAAAGAGTCATTTCTCATTTTTCTATCTCTGTCGCATCGCGCTCCTTCTCAGCTCCTCAGCCCCAGCAAATTCTATCCTTTTCTTCCGGGGTAAATCCTGTTGCCTCATTTCTACTTCTCATCATATTTCTTTGACAAAACAAAAACATAAAGATTTCATAACAAGATTCTATTATTCTGTTGGTAACAGTCCTTAACCACTGCGCTTCCTTTGCTTCTCTTCTCTGACTTAGAATCAATGTTCAACTTTGGATTTGGTTTGGGGTTTATAGCTCTGTTCCGATCTTTATCGTCGGATATTTCTAACGCAACTTTCTTCCTCTCATCCACCATAACTGCTTCTTGTTAATTTTATATTGTATCGTGGCACTGACCGTAATTTCTATGGGGTTTTGTGGCATTTTCGGCAGTTCCCCACTCTATATGCTTCCTGGAAAGAGAGCTGCCGATGATGGAGTAGTAGTTATAGAAGCTGACCCCGAAACCGCCACCACCAACAAAGCAGCTGCATCATCCTTCAAGAAGCACCGCCTCAATAGCTGCACCATTGCCGCCGTCGCCAGTGAATCAACGGGTAAGAACGATGGTAACAATGCAGTAATAGGAAGCAACAGCGACCAGAGTAACAGTAGAGTTGTTGAATCTTCACCGTCGAACATGGCTCTTGGCGGTGCGAATCACACTGAAATCGATGAGGATCTCCACAGTCGCCAGCTGGCCGTTTATGGCCGTGAGACTATGAGACGGCTTTTCGCATCGAATATTCTTATTTCTGGCATGCAGGGTCTTGGAGCTGAGATTGGTATGAATTTTCGAAATTTAATGTTCTTTTTATCCTTTCTTAATTTTTTGTAACAAAATTTGATTTGTGTCTTATCTTTATGCAATCATAATTGCTTTTCCTATGTGTCGAGATAGATCCACTTTGTATTTTCGTTGAAAGGTTGCTCGGAATCATGAGATGTAAATAGTTACTAAAATTTTAAGGAATTGATAATTACGGTCTTCAAATTTTGGTTATGTCTTGTTTATGATGGTTTCTCTCTCTGAATTTTGCTTGTGCAAACATTGACATTTGACTTTTTAAGTGATCATTGTACGGTTAGTGAAAGGGTAAATGAAAAGGTGATGGAAATCCTTGTGTTTATGTTGAAAATTACGAGCTTAAAATTATGTCTTAGGTTCAGAGCTAATCTATGAATGATCAGGATGGGAAATGCTATGATCTCAATCCCCTGGTTTCGAATCTTTCATTGTCTTGTGTGATGTACATCTTGCGTTTATATATTGACGACGAGGGATTTGGGTTTTGATGTCTTAGATTTGTTTTGTACCTTGTTCTTGCAACATAAGATCTGATATTCTCACTGTTACCTTTATTTGTTCTGCTTGTGCAGCAAAAAATCTCATTCTTGCTGGTGTCAAGTCTGTCACCTTGCATGATGAAGGGGTGGTAGAGTTGTGGGATTTGTCCAGTAACTTTGTGTTCTCAGAGAGTGATGTTGGTAAAAATAGGGCTTTTGCTTCCGTTCAAAAGTTACAAGAGCTTAACAATGCTGTGATCATTTCCACCTTAACAACAAAATTAACAAAGGAGCAACTTTCTGACTTCCAGGTATTTTCTCATCTTTGGATCTCTCCTGATTTTTAATTGCTTACCTGGTTATTTTTAAGTATTAAAGGTTAAATGAATTTGGAATTGTTCCATTTTATACAAACCTAGAGAAATCGAGTTGAAAATTGTTTATCATCATCTCAAAATTCCATTATTTATATCTCTGTTAGGAACAAAACTAAGTTCAGCTATTTTATGCTGGAAAAGATGGGATATGAAGGAGAGCTCAGGAAAGTGTGTTTACGCCAGAAAAAGTGTTTGCAATTTGATCTAAAATCTTGCTCCATGTTGCATGTGTGTATTTTGATGATTTGTACATTATCTGTGTATTCCATCACATAACCCATCTTCATCCTTGTTGTACAGGCTGTTGTGTTTACTGATATCGGCTTGGTGAAAGCCTTTGAGTTTAATGATTACTGTCATAATCATCAGCCTCCTATCTCTTTCATCAAGGCTGAAGTTAGAGGTCTTTTTGGTTCTATATTTTGTGATTTTGGACCTGAGTTCACTGTAGTTGATGTTGATGGAGAGGATCCTCACACGGGTATAATTGCGTCCATTAGCAACAACAACCCAGCACTTGTATCATGTGTTGATGATGAAAGGCTTGAGTTTCAAGATGGAGATCTTGTTGTCTTCTCTGAAGTACATGGAATGACAGAACTAAATGATGGAAAACCTAGGAAGATTAAGAGTGCAAGGCCATATTCATTTACTCTTGAAGAGGATACCACCAATTTTGGTATGTATATAAAAGGTGGTATTGTTACACAAGTGAAACAACCCAAGGTGTTAGATTTTAAACCATTAAGAGAAGCCCTTAAAGACCCTGGCGATTTTCTGCTGAGTGATTTCTCAAAGTTTGACCGTCCACCTCTGTTAAACTTAGCATTCCAGGCACTGGATAAGCTTGTCTCAGATTTGGGACGCTTTCCAGTTGCTGGTTCAGAAGAAGATGCTCATAAGCTTATTTCCATTGCTAATAACATTAATGATAGCTTGGGAGATGGAAGGTTGGAAGATATCAACCCGAAACTTTTGCGATCCTTTGCCTTTGGTTCCAGGGCTGTACTGAATCCCATGGCTGCCATGTTTGGTGGAATTGTGGGACAAGAGGTTGTCAAAGCCTGCTCTGGAAAGTTTCATCCTCTCTTTCAGGTCAGTATTGATTATTCCTTTTGCAAATTGCTTTCTGTCGTAATGGTTAATTTAAAATTTACTCTCTACTCCCTCAAACACGAATTTTTGAAATTAAAATTATAATCATTATTCGCTTTTCAGCAGTTTTTTGTTCTGTTCTAATCATCTATCATTTGATTCTGCAGTTCTTTTATTTTGACTCTGTGGAGTCACTTCCCACAGAGCCTCTGGACCCTACTGATTTCAGACCATTAAATAGCCGTTATGATGCTCAAATTTCAGTTTTTGGGTCCAAGCTCCAAAAGAAACTGGAGGATGCAAAAGTGTTTGTTGTGGGATCTGGTGCTCTAGGTTGTGAGTTCCTAAAAAATATAGCTCTGATGGGAGTTTCATGTGGTGATCAAGGAAAGCTGACCATCACTGATGATGATGTAATTGAGAAGAGCAACCTCAGCAGGCAGTTTCTCTTCCGGGATTGGAATATTGGGCAGGCCAAATCTACGGTTGCTGCTTCTGCTTCTGCATCAATAAATCCTCATTTAAAAATTCAAGCTTTGCAAAATCGTGTGGGTCCTGAAACTGAAATTGTGTTTGATGATACCTTCTGGGAGAATTTAACTGTGGTTATTAATGCATTAGATAACGTCAATGCCAGGCTTTATGTTGATCAGAGGTGCTTATATTTCCAAAAGCCACTTCTTGAGTCTGGAACCCTAGGTGCTAAATGCAACACACAGATGGTTATTCCTCACCTAACTGAAAATTATGGCGCTTCAAGAGACCCGCCTGAGAAACAAGCTCCCATGTGCACTGTGCATTCGTTCCCTCACAATATTGACCATTGTTTGACATGGGCTCGCTCTGAGTTTGAGGGTCTACTTGAGAAAACTCCTGCTGAAGTGAATGCTTATCTGTCCAACCCAGTTGAGTATAAAACTGCACAAAAGAATGCTGGTGATGCTCAGGCAAGAGATAATTTGGAACGAGTTCTTGAATGCCTTGAGAAAGAAAAGTGTGACACATTCCAGGATTGCATCACTTGGGCTCGCCTAAGGTACTTTTTATGTTTGATCTGTTTATGATTGTAGTGCTTTTGTTCCATTCGTTTCTGACTTTATACTTGTTTTGCACCCAGATTTGAAGACTATTTTGTTAACCGTGTAAAGCAGCTGATTTATACATTTCCTGAAGATGCTGCAACCAGTACTGGGGCTCCCTTCTGGTCTGCCCCAAAACGATTCCCTCATCCACTTCAGTTCTCGGCAGCTGACCCAAGTCACCTGCAATTTGTAATGGCTGCTTGTATCATGCGAGCTGAAACATTTGGCATTCCCATTCCTGATTGGGTTAAGCATCCGAAGATGTTGGCTGAGGCTGTTGAGAAAGTAATAGTCCCAGATTTCCAGCCGAAGAAAGATGCTAAAATTGTAACAGATGAGAAGGCTACTACTCTCTCTATTGCATCTTTGGATGATGCAGCGGTAATCGATGAACTCATCTTCAAGTTAGAGCTTTGCACGGAAAATTTGCCACAAGGGTTCAAGATGAAACCTATTCAGTTTGAAAAGGTTTGTCTTATTTCTTACTTGTTCTGATATGTTTACTATGTATATCCTTTCGGTTTTGTCTCTTTATTATTTAAATTTAACTTATTGAAGCCAATGAAGACTTGAACATGCAGATGTTTTTATTAATATAATCTCTTGAATTTGCAGGATGATGATACAAACTACCACATGGATCTAATAGCTGGGCTTGCAAATATGAGGGCCAGGAACTACAGCATTCCTGAGGTGGACAAGCTCAAAGCCAAGTTTATTGCTGGAAGAATCATCCCTGCAATTGCTACCTCAACAGCCATGGCAACAGGTCTTGTCTGCCTGGAGCTTTACAAGGCTCTGGATGGAGGCCACAAAGTGGAGGATTACCGTAACACTTTTGCAAACCTTGCACTGCCTCTGTTCTCTATGGCCGAGCCAGTTCCACCCAAAGTCATCAAACACAGTGACATGAGCTGGACTGTTTGGGACAGGTGGATCCTGAGAGACAACCCAACGTTGAGGGAACTCATCCAGTGGCTGAAGGATAAGGGGTTGAATGCCTACAGCATATCTTACGGAAGTTGCCTGCTGTATAATAGCATGTTCCCTCGGCACAAAGAACGAATGGACAAGAAGGTGGTCGATCTAGCCCGGGAAGTGGCGAAGGCTGAATTGCCTCCGAATAGAAGGCACCTAGATGTCGTCGTGGCTTGTGAGGATGATGAGGACAATGATATCGACATTCCTCAGGTTTCTATCTACTTCAGCTAGTTTGTTTTTTCAAACCCCTGCTGAATGGGGTTTTGATTTAGGATAAAACTTCTTACGATTACAGAAAATCGATGACTTTCAGGGCAAATTCAACGTAACTCGATTTCCAATATGTTAATCTCCCCCAATTGCTTGGGTTTAGCTTTTTATTGACTTGCCATCCGTCATTTGTGTATTAATCTTCTCATTTCATCCAAAAGAAACCCATAAGTTGCTTGTATATGTCTGGCTTATACGTTATTTGACTTATTTCATTTGTCCAGTAAGAAGTAAGAATTTACTAATTAAGTAGTAGCTCCTTTTTATTTATTTAAAACAGAAAATATTCTTATATTTTACTAATTTAAGGTATAATATAATAATATTAAAAAGGGGATTTGATGTCTCAGAATAAGGGGACACATGAATTTGCAATAGAACCAAACAATAATGCTAATGATGTTTGAAATTGATCATAGATTCGTAGTTACATCACTTTCAAAGTTGTATGTTACCAGCCTGTTAATTACCAAAAAAAAAAAGGAAAAGAAAATGAGATCAAATTCTAGAAAAATGGAGCTGCCATTGAGCTGGATTTCAGCTCAATTAAATTTTAGTCAACACTTAACCCTTATTCACACTTCTCCTGTTTCAGCAAAGCGCTTAGCTAATAGCTTGTGCTTATCATATGGATTTACCAATGATTTCCTATTTAACAAGTATTTTAATCATCATTTGAATGTTAATGTTTGAAATTTAACCCTTTTCTGAACACGAGTATAACGCAATTGAGAATCCAGCTAGAGAAACCAGTTCAGGTAATGGATTCTTTAGTGTGAATCACTGAAAACTAATAACCAAGTATCGAAAAGACAACTTGCTTTGGCCGGGTGTCCCAGAGGAGTCGATGAACAATAGGAAACAGAAATTTTGGTCTTTTTGGAATGGCAAACAAGAGATTTCTTTAGGCCTATCCTATTCATTTTATGTTTCATCAATCGCGATGTAAATCATGCCATCCTCTCATTTTTCTTCTGCAACCATGTGGAACTTTTCAGAGCCCACTTACTTCGGTGGGTTATTTTTCCTTTTTATGTTTAACGTTTAACCTAACTTTTGGAAACAATGATTCAGTCTTCCCAGACACGCTTGTCTCTCTGTTACAGGAATTATGGATGCCCTATGGTCCCAAAATCCACCTGTTGGGATCCATCTCTGTTCCTCTCTTTTTAATATTTTCTCTCTCTTTTCTTTGTTTTCCATATCCTGAAATTTCCATGTTTCATTAATGTTACGCTTAGAAATCTGCTAATACATTCCCGTCTGCTCGAACGTGGGCAAAATTTAATGACTTCCAGGAGTGAAATTCAGTTAGCAGAAGTCGGTAAGTAACAAAAAGCTTGAGCTAAGTTGCTGAAGTGAGATTTAAGGCATCAGAAAAGACATAAATAGTATCGCTCGAATTTGGATTAATCCTATACTAAAGGTATGAAGATATCAGATGGTCTAGATAAAAAAAAAAAGACATGAATAGTGAGATAGAGATACCAGCAAATGCTCGATTCCTACCACACCCTCGTCACCCTAACCCCTCCATTTCTATTTTTACTGCAATAGCAATGGGTGATACTATATCATGTTGAGATATTGTAAAAATTTATTATAGTATATACTGTAAGATTGAACTTAACACTTTTTTGTGAAATAAAACAAAAAGATCTCGAACAACAAATCTTTGGATTTATAGGAGTGCAAGCACAAGGAATAGTTACCTGTCAAGAAGGATCAATGATGCGGGTTTAAAAGGAACCCAATCCCATCCAGTGATGGGAAATAAGTTTTGGACCTCCCATCTCCTAATCACAATTCACGACCTTGATCCTCTGTCTTACCTCCATTGAAACCCCTTCAAAGCTAAACCCACCCTCTCAATTAGCTTTACTAATAAACCAACCGCCTACCTCCCCCGCCCGTCTCTTCCCCCCCACCACCAAAGCCACCCAACCTAAACAGAGTGAAGAAAGCCCACTCTGTTCCAAACCCTATAGAAAACCAAGAAACAAAAAGAAAATCCCGCTTTCGCAGCTCCTCCTTCAATCACTACCCATTCCCTTTAAGCAAACAAACCCCCAAGCAAGCCCATAACGTCCAAAAAAAAAAAAGAAAAAATTCCTTTCTTTCTCTCATGGTGGTGGTTTCAAGTGGTCAAAATTGAATTTTGGAAAGAAAAAAAAATCTCATCTTGTAACCGCTATCAAATGTGGCGGCCGTGGGGTAACAAAAAAACACCGGTGCGGATTCGTGATACTTCTTCTCCTTTCTCCTGCTCTTCCTTCAAAGATATCCAACGCCTTTGCACAGAGGATTGTTCTTATTCTTCTTCTTCTCTCTCATCCGCCGCCAAAAGAACCGCCAATGTTTTCCACCGTGTCCGAATCGCTAACTCCCTCCTCCGCTCCTGGGCCCCAGCCCGCATCGATACACGGACAGAATCTAATGGGAGAATCCTGGATTCGGTTACGGATCGCTCCATTTCAATCCCGGGCGCCGACAAACGCATTGTGGTTTACTTCACGAGCCTCCGCGTGGTTCGGTCGACATTCGAGGATTGCAAGACCATTCGCTCGATCCTCCGAGGATTCCGAGTCCCGATTGACGAACGAGATCTGTCGATGGACTCTAGGTTCTTAAGTGAATTGCAAGGGATTCTCGATCAAAGAAAGTTGGCTTTGCCGCGGGTGTTCATTGGCGGGAGGTACATGGGAGGAGCAGAGGAGATCAAACAGCTACACGAGACAGGGGAACTCAAGAAGCTCGTTGAACAATTGCCAGCAGCTGAACCGGGCACCTGTGACGTTTGCAGCGGTTACAGCTTCGTCCTGTGCAACGATTGTAACGGTAGCCGTAAATTGTACGTTGAAAAATCTGGTTTCAGGACTTGTACGTCCTGCAATGAAAATGGCCTAATCAGGTGCCCTTCTTGCTCTTGTGCACCCCTCTAAAAATAACTCTTTTTTTTACTATAAAAGAAATTTTTTGGGTTAATTAATTTTAGTTTTTGGTTTTTGTTTTTAATTTTTCTGGGGAAAGTGGAGTTAAAAGAATCTGGAGGCCCAAGCAATGGATTTGTTGCTTCAAGATTGTAAGAGCTGACTTCTTTTCATTTGTAGTGAACATTGAAAAGTAGAATAGTAGGATTGAGCAGGCTTAAGCTTGTGTTACTGTACTTGTTTTTACTGTTATTGGGTAGAGTTTGTCTCTTTTTTGGACGATGAACACGTAAATTGTTGAGGTTTTCTGTCATATCTGCTGTTGATATACTTGATGGGATGGTTTCTTTACTAAATTTGTAAGTTCTTCCTGTGGTTTTTTGTAGTCATTCGGCAGATTCTTGTTGTTACATTGCCTCAACAGGGAAAAATCTTTTCTCTGTGTTGTCTCTGGTAGGAAAAATGCAATTTTGGAAGTTAGAAACAAGACAGTAGCTTTGATTAGCAGTCATTTACAAGAAAATGTTCTGCTGTTTCTCCTCAAAATAGGAAGTCCTGAATTCAATATTCCAGCTTCTGTCACTACCATACATGGGGAAAAAATTGGAGTTGCCAGTATGTTCTTGTGATTCTTCTCATGCTGTAGTAGGCTTTGACAGTTCACAGTATAATTGATGTGGCCAAT